>JACYXH010000764.1:2745000-3294305 GCA_026745465.1 Lota lota
CCATTGTGCTCTGCACGCGTGGGTTCGAATCCCATCCTCATCGTGTTTACTATTTATACATCAAGTGTCCATTTCATTCAGAAGATGTTGTGATTCAACATCATGTGGATGTGCTTTACCGCAATCATTCCATCCAACCAATTTTCAAAGCCCGGAATTGCGGTGGTATTGGTAAAGTGAGAGCAATGCATTGTCGAACCAGGCTCAACAAGTTGCGAACTTTGTGGTCGCCAGTATTGTTTCTGTCAGCAAATATTACCATATGAATGGACAGCATGAATTCATGCAATTTTCAGAATTGTCACAGTGGTGTACTGTCTTCCTTGTTTGCCTTATGGATGCTATGAACAATCTGTATTCAGGACATGCAAGAAAGGGTTCCATGGTGTAACGGTGAGCACTCTGGACTCTGAATCCAGCGATCCGAGTCCAAATCTCGGTGGAACATAGTTTTCTGTTGTGCGTCCCACAGCATCTCCCAATACTGAGGTACTTGTTCATTATCACTGCACCTCCTGCTTTTGAACTACTGCTTTGTTAATCACTTGTCAACAATAGTCAAAATCATATTTCCATTTCTTTTGTAATCAAGGCTAAAATCAGCTGATGGGGTGGCCGAGTGGTTAAGGTGATGGACTGCTAATCCATTGTGCTCTGCACGCGTGGGTTCGAATCCCATCCTCATCGTGTTTACTATTTATACATCAAGTGTCCATTTCATTCAGAAGATGTTGTTATTCAACATCATGTGGATGTGCTTCACCGCAATCATTCCATCCAACCAATTTTCAAAGCCCGGAATTGCGGTGGTATTGGTAAAGTGAGAGCAATGCATTGTCGAACCATGCTCAACAAGTTGCGAACTTTGTGGTCGCCAGTATTGTTTCTGTCAGCAAATATTACCATATGAATGTACAGCATGAATTCATGCAATTTTCAGAATTGTCACAGTGGTGTACTGTCTTCCCTGTTTGCCTTATGGATGCTATGAACAATCTGTATTCAGGACATGCAAGAAAGGGTTCCATGGTGTAACGGTGAGCACTCTGGACTCTGAATCCAGCGATCCGAGTTCAAATCTCGGTGGAACCTAGTTTTCTGTTGTGCGTCCCGCACCATCTCCCAATACTGAGGTACTTGTTCATTATCACTGCACCTCCTGCTTATGAACTACTGCTTTGTAAATCACTTGTGCTCAACAATAGTCAAAATCATATTTCCATTTCTTTTGTAATCAAGGCTAAAATCAGCTGATGGGGTGGCCGAGTGGTTAAGGTGATGGACTGCTAATCCATTGTGCTCTGCACGCGTGGGTTCGAATCCCATCCTCATCGTGTTTACTATTTATACATCAAGTGTCCATTTCATTCAGAAGATGTTGTGATTCAACATCATGTGGATGTGCTTTACCGCAATCATTCCATCCAACCAATTTTCAAAGCCCGGAATTGCGGTGGTATTGGTAAAGTGAGAGCAATGCATTGTCGAACCATGCTCAACAAGTTGCGAACTTTGTGGTCGCCAGTATTGTTTCTGTCAGCAAATATTACCATATGAATGTACAGCATGAATTCATGCAATTTTCAGAATTGTCACAGTGGTGTACTGTCTTCACTGTTTGCCTTATGGATGCTATGAACAATCTGTATTCAGGACATGCAAGAAAGGGTTCCATGGTGTAAAGGTGAGCACTCTGGACTCTGAATCCAGCGATCCGAGTTCAAATCGCGGTGGAACCTAGTTTTCTGTTGTGCGTCCCGCACCATCTCCCAATACTGAGGTACTTGTTCATTATCACTGCACCTCCTGCTTTATAACTACTGCTTTGTCAATCACTTGTGCTCAACAATAGTCAAAATCATATTTCCATTTCTTTTGTAATCAATGCTAAAATCAGCTGATGGGGTGGCCGAGTGGTTAAGGTGATGGACTGCTAATCCATTGTGCTCTGCACGCGTGGGTTCGAATCACATTCTCATCGTGTTTACTATTTATACATCAAGTGTCCATTTCATTCAGAAGATGTTGTTATTCAACATCATGTGGATGTGCTTCACCGCAATCATTCCATCCAACCAATTTTCAAAGCCCGGAATTGCGGTGGTATTGGTAAAGTGAGAGCAATGCATTGTCGAACCAGGCTCAACAAGTTGCGAACTTTGTGGTCGCCAGTATTGTTTCTGTCAGCAAATATTACCATATGAATGGACAGCATGAATTCATGCAATTTTCAGAATTGTCACAGTGGTGTACTGTCTTCCCTGTTTGCTTTATGGATGCTATGAACAATCTGTATTCAGGACATGCAAGAAAGGGTTCCATGGTGTAACTGTGAGCACTCTGGACTCTGAATCCAGCGATCAGAGTTCAAATCTCGGTGGAACCTAGTTTTCTGTTGTGCGTCCTACACCATCTCCCAATACTGAGGTACTTGTTCATTATCACTGCACCTCCTGCTTTTGAACTGCTGCTTTGTAAATCACTTGTGCTCAACAGTAGTCAAATTCATATTTCCTATTCTTTTGTAATCAAGGCTAAAATCAGCTGATGGGGTGGCCAAGAGGTTAAGGTGATGGACTGCTAATCCATTGTGCTCTGCACGCGTGGGTTCGAATCCCATCCTCATCGTTTGTACTATTTATACATCAAGTGTCCTACTATCCATTTCATTCAGAAGATGTTGTGATTCATCATCATGTGGATGTGCTTTACCACAATCAATCCATCACCCAATCTTCAAAGCCCGGAATCGCGGTGGCAATGGTAAAATGAGAACAATGCATTGTCGAACAAGGCTCAACAAGTTGCTGAACCTATGGTCGCCAGTATTGTTTCTGTCAGCAAATATTACCATATGAATGGACAGCATGAATTCATGCAATTTTCAGAATCGCCACAGCATCTCACTTTCTTCAATTTTTTGCCTTATGGATGCTATGAACAATCTGTATACATGACACAGAAAGAAAGGGTTCCATGGTGTAACGGTGAGCACTCTGGACTCTGAATCCAGCGATCCGAGTTCAAATCTCGGTGGAACCTAGTTTTCTGTTGTGCGTCCCACAGCATCTCCCAATACTGAGGTACTTGTTCATTATCACTGCACCTCCTGCTTTTGAACTACTGCTTTGTAAATCACTTGTGCTCAACAATAGTCAAAATCATATTTCCATTTCTTTTGTAATCAAGGCTAAAAATAGCTGATGGGGTGGCCGAGTGGTTAAGGTGATGGACTGCTAATCCATTGTGCTCTGCACGCGTGGGTTCGAATCCCATCCTCATCGTGTTTACTATTTATACATCGAGTGTCCATTTCATTCAGAAGATGTTGTGATTCAACAACATGTGGATGTGCTTTACCGCAATCATTCCATCCAACCAATTTTCAAAGCCCGGAATTGCGGTGGTATTTTTAAAGTGAGAGCAATGCATTGTCGAACCAGGCTCAACAAGTTGCGAACTTTGTGGTCGCCAGTATTGTTTCTGTCAGCAAATATTACCATATGAATGGACAGCATGAATTCATGCAATTTTCAGAATTGTCACAGTGGTGTACTGTCTTCCTTGTTTGCCTTATGGATGCTATGAACAACCTGTATTCAGGACATGCAAGAAAGGGTTCCATGGTGTAACGGTTAGCACTCTGGACTCTGAATCCAGCGATCCGAGTTCAAATCTCGGTGGAACCTAGTTTTCTGTTGTGCGTCCCACACCATCTCCCAATACTGAGGTACTTGTTCATTATCACTGCACCTCCTGCTTTTGAACTACTGCTTTGTAAATCACTTGTGCTCAACAATAGTCAAAATCATATTTCCATTTCTTTTGTAATCAAGGCTATAATCAGCTGATGGGGTGGCCGAGTGGTTAAGGTGATGGACTGCTAATCCATTGTGCTCTGCACGCGTGGGTTCGAATCCCATCCTCATCGTTTGTACTATTTATACATCAAGTGTCCTACTATCCATTTCATTCAGAAGATGTTGTGATTCATCATCATGTGGATGTGCTTTACCGCAATAATTCCATCCACCCAATCTTCAAAGCCCGGAATTACGGTGGCATTGGTAAAGTGAGAGCAATGCATTGTCGAACCAGGCTCAACAAGTTGCGAAATTTGTGGGTGCCATTATTGTTTCTGTCAGCAAATATTACCATATGAATGGACAGCATGAATTCATGCAATTTTCAGAATTGTCACAGTGGTGTACTGTCTTCCTTGTTTGCCTTATGGATGCTATGAACAATCTGTATTCAGGACATGCATGAAAGGGTTCCATGGTGTAACGGTGAGCACTCTGGACTCTGAATCCAGCGATCCGAGTTCAAATCTCGGTGGAACTTAGTTTTCTGTTGTGCGTCCCACACCATCTCCCAATACTGAGGTACTTGTTCATTATCACTGCACCTCCTGCTTTTGAACTACTGCTTTGTAAATCACTTGTGCTCAACAATAGTCAAAATCATATTTCCATTTCTTTTGTAATCAAGGCTAAAATCAGCTGATGGGGTGGCTGAGTGGTTAAGGTGATGGACTGCTAATCCATTGTGCTCTGCACGCGTGGGATCGAATCCCATCCTCATCGTGTTTACTATTTATACATCAAGTGTCCATTTCATTCAGAAGATGTTGTGATTCATCATCACGTGGATGTCCTTTACCGCAATCATTCCGTCCAACCAATCTTCAAAGCCCGGAATTACGGTGGCATTGGTAAAGTGAGAGCAATGCATTGTCGAACCAAGCTCAACAAGTTGCGAAATTTGTGGTCGCCAGTATTGTTTCTCTCAGCAAATATTACCATATGAATGGACAGCATGAATTCATGCAATTTTCAGAATTGTCACAGTGGTGTACTGTCTTCCTTGTTTGCCTTATGGATGCTATGAACAACCTGTATTCAGGACATGCAAGAAAGGGTTCCATGGTGTAACGGTGAGTACTCAGGACTCTGAATCCAGCGATCCTAGTTCAAATCTCGGTGGAACCTAGTTTTCTGTTGTGCGTCCCACAGCATCTCCCAATAGTGAGGTACTTGTTCATTATCACTGCACCTACTGCTTTGTAAATCACTTGTGCTCAACAATAGTCAAAATCATATTTCCATTTCTTTTTTAATCAATGCTAAAATCAGCTGATGGGGTGGCCGAGTGGTTAAGGTGATGGACTGCTAATCCATTGTGCTCTGCACGCGTGGGTTCGAATCCCATCCTCATCGTGTTTACTATTTATACATCGAGTGTCCATTTCATTCAGAAGATGTTGTGATTCAACATCATGTGGATGTGCTTTACCGCAATCATTCCATCCAACCAATTTTCAAAGCCCGGAATTGCGGTGGTATTGGTAAAGTGAGAGCAATGCATTGTCGAACCAGGCTCAACAAGTTGCGAACTTTGTGGTCGCCAATATTGTTTCTGTCAGCAAATATTACCATATGAATGGACAGCATGAATTCATGCAATTTTCAGAATTGTCACAGTGGTGTACTGTCTTCCTTGTTTGCCTTATGGATGCTATGAACAATCTGTATTCAGGACATGTAAGAAAGGGTTCCATGGTGTAACGATGAGCACTCTGGACTCTGAATCCAGCGATCCGAGTTCAAATCTCGGTGGAACCTAGTTATCTGTTGTGCGTCCCACACCATCTCCCAATACTGAGGTACTTGTTCATTATCACTGCACCTCCTGCTTTTGAACTACTGCTTTGTAAATCACTTGTGCTCAACAATAGTCAAAATCATATTTCCATTTCTTTTGTAATCAAGGCTAAAATCATCTGATGGGGTGGCCGAGTGGTTAAGGTGATGGACTGCTAATCCCTTGTGCTCTGCACGCGTGGGCTCGAATCCCATCCTCATCGTGTTTACTATTTATACATCAAGTGTCCATTTCATTCAGCAGATGTTGTGATTCAACATCATGTGGATGTGCTTTAACGCAATCATTCCATCCAACCAATTTTCAAAGCCCGGAATTGCGGTGGTATTGGTAAAGTGAGAGCAATGCATTGTCGAACCAGGCTCAACAAGTTGCGAACTTTGTGGTCGCCAGTATTGTTTCTGTCAGCAAATATTACCATATGAATGGACAGCATGAATTCATGCAATTTTCAGAATTGTCACAGTGGTGTACTGTCTTCCCTGTTTGCCTTATGGATGCTATGAACAATCTGTATTCAGGACATGCAAGAAAGGGTTCCATGGTGTAACGGTGAGCACTCTGGACTCTGAATCCAGCGATCAGAGTTCAAATCTCGGTGGAACCTAGTTTTCTGTTGTGCGTCCCACACCATCTCCCAATAGTGAGGTACTTGTTCATTATCACTTCACCTCCTGCTTTTGAACTGCTGCTTTGTAAATCACTTGTGCTCAACAGTAGTCAAATTCATATTTCCATTTCTTTTGTAATCAAGGCTAAAATCAGCTGATGGGGTGGCCAAGTGGTTAAGGTGATGGACTGCTAATCCATTGTGCTCTGCACGCGTGGGTTCGAATCTCATCCTCATCGTTTGTACTATTTATACATCAAGTGTCCTACTATCCATTTCATTCAGAAGATGTTGTGATTACTCATCATGTGGATGTGCTTTACCACAATCAATCCATCACCCAATCTTCAAAGCCCGGAATCGCGGTGGCAATGGTAAAATGAGAACAATGCATTGTCGAACAAGGCTCAACAAGTTGCGAAATTTGTGGTCGCCAGTATTTTTTCTGTCAGCAAATATTACCATATGAATGGACAGCATAAATTCATGCAATTTTCAGAATTGTCACAGTGGTGTACTGTCTTCCTTGTTTGCCTTATGGATGCTATGAACAACCTGTATTCAGGACATGCAAGTCACCGTTCCATGGTGTAACGGTGAGTACTCTGGACTCTGAATCCAGCGATCAGAGTTCAAATCTCGGTGGAACCTAGTCTTCTGTTGTGTGTCCTACACCATCTCCCAATACTGAGGTACTTGTTCATTATCACTGCACCTCCTGCTTTTGAACTGCTGCTTTGTAAATCACTTGTGCTCAACAGCAGTCAAATTCATATTTCCATTTCTTTTGTAATCAAGGCTAAAATCAGATGATGGGGTGGCCGAGTGGTTAAGGTGATGGACTGCTAATCCATTGTGCTCTGCACGCGTGGGTTCGAATCCCATCCTCATCGTTTGTACTATTTATACATCAAGTGTCCTACTATCCATTTCATTCAGAAGATGTTGTGATTCATCATCATGTGGATGTGCTTTGCCGCAATAATTCCATCCACCCAATCTTCAAAGCCCGCAATTACGGTGGCATTGGTAAAGTGAGAGCAATGCATTGTCGAACCAGGCTCAACAAGTTGCGAAATTTGTGGTCGCCATTATTGTTTCTGTCAGCAAATATTACCATATGAATGGACAGCATAAATTCATGCAATTTTCAGAATTATCACAGTGGTGTACTGTCTGCCCTGTTTGCCTTATGGATGCTATGAACAATCTGTATTCAGGACATGCAAGTAAGGGTTCCATGGTGTAACGGTGAGCACTCTGGACTCTGAATCCAGCGATCAGAGTTCAAATCTCGGTGGAACCTAGTTTTCTGTTGTGCGTCCTACACCGTCTCCCAATACTGAGGTACTTGTTCATTATCACTGCACCTCCTGCTTTTGAACTGCTGCTTTGTAAATCACTTGTGCTCAGCAGCAGTCAAATTCATATTTCCATTTCTTTTGTAATCAAGGCTAATATCAGATGATGGGGTGGCCGAGTGGTTAAGGTGATGGACTGCTAATCCATTGTGCTCTGCACGCGTGGGTTCGAATCCCATCCTCATCGTTTGTACTATTTATACATCAAGTGTCCATTTCATTCAGAAGATGTTGTGATTCAACATCATGTGGATGTGCTTTACCGCAATCATTCCATCCAACCAATTTTCAAAGCCCGGAATTGCGGTGGTATTGGTAAAGTGAGAGCAATGCATTGTCGAACCAGGCTCAACAAGTTGCGAACTTTGTGGTCGCCAGTATTGTTTCTGTCAGCAAATATTACCATATGAATGGACAGCATGAATTCATGCAATTTTCAGAATTGTCACAGTGGTGTACTGTCTTCCTTGTTTGCCTTATGGATGCTATGAACAACCTGTATTCAGGACATGCAAGTCACCGTTCCATGGTGTAACGGTGAGTACTCTGGACTCTGAATCCAGCGATCAGAGTTCAAATCTCGGTGGAACCTAGTCTTCTGTTGTGCGTCCTACACCATCTCCCAATACTGAGGTACTTGTTCATTATCACTGCACCTCCTGCTTTTGAACTGCTGCTTTGTAAATCACTTGTGCTCAACAGCAGTCAAATTCATATTTCCATTTCTTTTGTAATCAAGGCTAAAATCAGATGATGGGGTGGCCGAGTGGTTAAGGTGATGGACTGCTAATCCATTGTGCTCTGCACGCGTGGGTTCGAATCCCATCCTCATCGTTTGTACTATTTATACATCAAGTGTCCTACTATCCATTTCATTCAGAAGATGTTGTGATTCATCATCATGTGGATGTGCTTTACCGCAATAATTCCATCCACCCAATCTTCAAAGCCCGGAATTACGGTGGCATTGGTAAAGTGAGAGCAATGCATTGTCGAACCAGGCTCAACAAGTTGCGAAATTTGTGGTCGCCATTATTGTTTCTGTCAGCAAATATTACCATATGAATGGACAGCATAAATTCATGCAATTTTCAGAATTATCACAGTGGTGTACTGTCTGCCCTGTTTGCCTTATGGATGCTATGAACAATCTGTATTCAGGACATGCAAGAAAGGGTTCCATGGTGTAACGGTGAGCACTCTGGACTCTGAATCCAGCGATCAGAGTTCAAATCTCGGTGGAACCTAGTTTTCTGTTGTGCGTCCTACACCATCTCCCAATACTGAGGTACTTGTTCATTATCACTGCACCTCCTGCTTTTGAACTGCTGCTTTGTAAATCACTTGTGCTCAACAGTAGTCAAATTCATATTTCCATTTCTTTTGTAATCAAGGCTAAAATCAGCTGATGGGGTGGCCGAGTGGTTAAGGTGATGGACTGCTAATCCATTGTGCTCTGCACGCGTGGGTTCGAATCCCATCCTCATCGTGTTTACTATTTATACATCAAGTGTCCATTTCATTCAGAAGATGTTGTGATTCAACATCATGTGGATGTGCTTTACCGCAATCATTCCATCCAACCAATTTTCAAAGCCCGGAATTGCGGTGGTATTGGTAAAGTGAGAGCAATGCATTGTCGAACCAGGCTCAACAAGTTGCGAACTTTGTGGTCGCCAGTATTGTTTCTGTCAGCAAATATTACCATATGAATGGACAGCATGAATTCATGCAATTTTCAGAATTGTCACAGTGGTGTACTGTCTTCCCTGTTTGCCTTATGGATGCTATGAACAATCTGTATTCAGGACATGCAAGAAAGGGTTCCATGGTGTAACGGTGAGCACTCTGGACTCTGAATCCAGCGATCCGAGTTCAAATCTCGGTGGAACCTAGTCTTCTGTTGTGCGTCCCTACACCATCTCCCAATACTGAGGTACTTGTTCATTATCACTGCACCTCCTGCTTTTGAACTGCTGCTTTGTAAATCACTTGTGCTCAACAGCAGTCAAAATCATATTTCCATTTCTTTTGTAATCAAGGCTAAAATCAGATGATGGGGTGGCCGAGTGGTTAAGGTGATGGACTGCTAATCCATTGTGCTCTGCACGCATGGGTTCGAATCCCATCCTCATCGTGTTCACTATTTATACATCAAGTGTCCTACTATCCATTTCATTCAGAAGATGTTGTGATTCATCATCATGTGGATGTGCTTTACCGCAATCATTCCATCACCCAATCTTCAAAGCCCGGAATTGCGGTGGCATTGGTAAAGTGAGAGCAATGCATTGTCGAACCAGGCTCAACAAGTTGCGAAATTTGTAGTCGCCAGTATTGTTTCTGTCAGCAAATATTACCATATGAATGGACAGCATGAATTCATGCAATTTTCAGAATTGTCACAGTGGTCTACTGTCTTCCCTGTTTGCCTTATGGATGCTATGAACAATCTGTATTCAGGACATGCAAGAAAGGGTTCCATGGTGTAACGGTGAGCACTCTGGACTCTGAATCCAGCGATCAGAGTTCAAATCTCGGTGGAACCTAGTTTTCTGTTGTGCGTCCTACACCATCTCCCAATACTGAGGTACTTGTTCATTATCACTGCACCTCCTGCTTTTGAACTACTGCTTTGTAAATCACTTGTGCTCAACAATAGTCAAAATCATATTTCCATTTCTTTTGTAATCAAGGCTAAAATCAGATGATGGGGTGGCCGAGTGGTTAAGGTGATGGACTGCTAATCCATTGTGCTCTGCACGCGTGGGTTCGAATCCCATCCTCATCGTGTTTACTATTTATACATCAAGTGTCCATTTCATTCAGAAGATGTTGTGATTCAACATCATGTGGATGTGCTTTACCGCAATCATTCCATCCAACCAATTTTCAAAGCCCGGAATTGCGGTGGTATTGGTAAAGTGAGAGCAATGCATTGTCGAACCAGGCTCAACAAGTTGCGAACTTTGTGGTCGCCAGTATTGTTTCTGTCAGCAAATATTACCATATGAATGGACAGCATGAATTCATGCAATTTTCAGAATTGTCACAGTGGTGTACTGTCTTCCTTGTTTGCCTTATGGATGCTATGAACAATCTGTATTCAGGACATGCAAGAAAGGGTTCCATGGTGTAACGGTGAGCACTCTGGACTCTGAATCCAGCGATCCGAGTTCAAATCTCGGTGGAACCTAGTTTTCTGTTGTGCGTCCCACACCATCTCCCAATACTGAGGTACTTGTTCATTATCACTGCACCTCCTGCTTTTGAACTACTGCTTTGTAAATCACTTGTGCTCAACAGCAGTCAAAATCATATTTCCATTTCTTTTGTAATCAAGGCTGAAATCAGCTGATGGGGTGGCCGAGTGGTTAAGGTGATGGACTGCTAATCCATTGTGCTCTGCACGCGTGGGTTCGAATCCCATCCTCATCGTGTTTACTATTTATACATCAAGTGTCCATTTCATTCAGAAGATGTTGTGATTCAACATCATGTGGATGTGCTTTACCGCAATCATTCCATCCAACCAATTTTCAAAGCCCGGAATTGCGGTGGTATTGGTAAAGTGAGAGCAATGCATTGTCGAACCAGGCTCAACAAGTTGCGAACTTTGTGGTCGCCAGTATTGTTTCTGTCAGCAAATATTACCATATGAATGGACAGCATGAATTCATGCAATTTTCAGAATTGTCACAGTGGTGTACTGTCTTCCCTGTTTGCCTTATGGATGCTATGAACAATCTGTATTCAGGACATGCAAGAAAGGGTTCCATGGTGTAACGGTGAGCACTCTGGACTCTGAATCCAGCGATCAGAGTTCAAATCTCGGTGGAACCTAGTTTTCTGTTGTGCGTCCTACACCATCTCCCAATACTGAGGTACTTGTTCATTATCACTGCACCTCCTGCTTTTGAACTGCTGCTTTGTAAATCACTTGTGCTCAACAGTAGTCAAATTCATATTTCCTATTCTTTTGTAATCAAGGCTAAAATCAGCTGATGGGGTGGCCGAGTGGTTAAGGTGATGGACTGCTAATCCATTGTGCTCTGCACGCGTGGGTTCGAATCCCATCCTCATCGTTTGTACTATTTATACATCAAGTGTCCTACTATCCATTTCATTCAGAAGATGTTGTGATTCATCATCATGTGGATGTGCTTTACCGCAATCATTCCATCCACCCAATCTTCAAAGCCCGGAATCGCGGTGGCAATGGTAAAGTGAGAGCAATGCATTGTCGAACCAGGCTCAACAAGTTGCTGAACTTTGTGGTCGCCAGTATTGTTTCTGTCAGCAAATATTACCATATGAATGGACAGCATGAATTCATGCAATTTTCAGAATCGTCACAGTGGTGTACTGTCTTCAATTTTTTGCCTTATGGATGCTATGAACAATCTGTATTCATGACATGCAAGAAAGGGTTCCATGGTGTAACGGTGAGCACTCTGGACTCTGAATCCAGCGATCCGAGTTCAAATCTCGGTGGAACTTAGTTTTCTGTTGTGCGTCCCACAGCATCTCCCAATACTGAGGTACTTGTTCATTATCACTGCACCTCCTGCTTTTGAACTACTGCTTTGTAAATCACTTGTGCTCAACAATAGTCAAAATCATATTTCCATTTCTTTTGTAATCAAGGCTAAAAATAGCTGATGGGGTGGCCGAGTGGTTAAGGTGATGGACTGCTAATCCTTTGTGCTCTGCACGCGTGGGTTCGAATCCCATCCTCATCGTGTTTACTATTTATACATCGAGTGTCCATTTCATTCAGAAGATGTTGTGATTCAACAACATGTGGATGTGCTTTACCGCAATCATTCCATCCAACCAATTTTCAAAGCCCGGAATTGCGGTGGTATTTTTAAAGTGAGAGCAATGCATTGTCGAACCAGGCTCAACAAGTTGCGAACTTTGTGGTCGCCAGTATTGTTTCTGTCAGCAAATATTACCATATGAATGGACAGCATGAATTCATGCAATTTTCAGAATTGTCACAGTGGTGTACTGTCTTCCTTGTTTGCCTTATGGATGCTATGAACAATCTGTATTCAGGACATGCAAGAAAGGGTTCCATGGTGTAACGGTGAGCACTCTGGACTCTGTATCCAGCGATCCGAGTTCAAATCTCGGTGGAACTTAGTTTTCTGTTGTGCGTCCCACACCATCTCCCAATACTGAGGTACTTGTTCATTATCACTGCACCTCCTGCTTTTGAACTACTGCTTTGTAAATCACTTGTGCTCAACAATAGTCAAAATCATATTTCCATTTCTTTTGTAATCAAGGCTATAATCAGATGATGGGGTGGCCGAGTGGTTAAGGTGATGGACTGCTAATCCATTGTGCTCTGCACGCGTGGGTTCGAATCCCATCCTCATCGTTTGTACTATTTATACATCAAGTGTCCTACTATCCATTTCATTCAGAAGATGTTGTGATTCATCATCATGTGGATGTGCTTTACCGCAATCATTCCATCCACCCAATCTTCAAAGCCCGGAATTACGGTGGCATTGGTAAAGTGAGAGCAATGCATTGTCGAACCAGGCTCAACAAGTTGCGAAATTTGTGGGTGCCATTATTGTTTCTGTCAGCAAATATTACCATATGAATGGACAGCATGAATTCATGCAATTTTCAGAATTGTCACAGTGGTGTACTGTCTTCCTTGTTTGCCTTATGGATGCTATGAACAATCTGTATTCAGGACATGCATGAAAGGGTTCCATGGTGTAACGGTGAGCACTCTGGACTCTGAATCCAGCGATCCGAGTTCAAATCTCGGTGGAACTTAGTTTTCTGTTGTGCGTCCCACACCATCTCCCAATACTGAGGTACTTGTTCATTATCACTGCACCTCCTGCTTTTGAACTACTGCTTTGTAAATCACTTGTGCTCAACAATAGTCAAAATCATATTTCCATTTCTTTTGTAATCAAGGCTAAAATCAGGTGATGGGGTGGCCGAGTGGTTAAGGTGATGGACTGCTAATCCATTGTGCTCTGCACGCGTGGGTTCGAATCCCATCCTCATCGTGTTTACTATTTATACATCAAGTGTCCTACTATCCATTTCATTTAGAAGATGTTGTGATTCATCATCATGTGGATGTGCTTTACCGCAATCATTCCATCCACCCAATCTTCAAAGCCCGGAATTGCGGTGGCATTGGTAAAGTGAGAGCAATGCATTGTCGAACCAGGCTCAACAAGTTGCGAAATTTGTGGTCGCCAGTATTGTTTCTGTCAGCAAATATTACCATATGAATGGACAGCATGAATTCATGCAATTTTCAGAATTGTCACAGTGGTGTACTGTCTTCCTTGTTTGCCTTATGGATGCTATGAACAATCTGTATTCAGGACATGCATGAAAGGGTTCCATGGTGTAACGGTGAGCACTCTGGACTCTGAATCCAGCGATCCGAGTTCAAATCTCGGTGGAACTTAGTTTTCTGTTGTGCGTCCCACACCATCTCCCAATACTGAGGTACTTGTTCATTATCACTGCACCTCCTGCTTTTGAACTACTGCTTTGTAAATCACTTGTGCTCAACAATAGTCAAAATCATATTTCCATTTCTTTTGTAATCAAGGCTAAAATCAGCTGATGGGGTGGCCGAGTGGTTAAGGTGATGGACTGCTAATCCATTGTGCTCTGCACGCGTGGGTTCGAATCCCATCCTCATCGTGTTTACTATTTATACATCAAGTGTCCTACTATCCATTTCATTTAGAAGATGTTGTGATTCATCATCATGTGGATGTGCTTTACCGCAATCATTCCATCCACCCAATCTTCAAAGCCCGGAATTGCGGTGGCATTGGTAAAGTGAGAGCAATGCATTGTCAAACCAGGCTCAACAAGTTGCGAAATTTGTGGTCGCCAGTATTTTTTCTGTCAGCAAATATTACCATATGAATGGACAGCATGAATTCATGCAATTTTCAGAATTGTCACAGTGGTCTACTGTCTTCCCTGTTTGCCTTATGGATGCTATGAACAATCTGTATTCAGGACATGCAAGAAAGGGTTCCATGGTGTAACGGTGAGCACTCTGGACTCTGAATCCAGCGATCAGAGTTCAAATCTCGGTGGAACCTTGTTTTCTGTTGTGCGTCCCACACCATCTCCCAATACTGAGGTACTTGTTCATTATCACTGCACCTCCTGCTTTTGAACTACTGCTTTGTAAATCACTTGTGCTCAACAATAGTCAAAATCATATTTCCATTTATTTTGTAATCAAGGCTATAATCAGATGATGGGGTGGCCAAGTGGTTAAGGTGATGGACTGCTAATCCATTGTGCTCTGCACGCGTGGGTTTGAATCCCATCCTCATCGTTTGTACTATTTATACATCAAGTGTCCTACTATCCATTTCATTCAGAAGATGTTGTGATTCATCATCATGTGGATGTGCTTTACCGCAATAATTCCATCCACCCAATCTTCAAAGCCCGGAATTACGGTGGCATTGGTAAAGTGAGAGCAATGCATTGTCGAACCAGGCTCAACAAGTTGCGAAATTTGTGGTGCCAGTATTGTTTCTGTCAGCAAATATTACCATATGAATGGACAGCATGAATTCATGCAATTTTCAGAATTGTCACAGTGGTGTACTGTCTTCCTTGTTTGCCTTATGAATGCTATGAACAATCTGTATTCAGGACATGCATGAAAGGGTTCCATGGTGTAACGGTGAGCACTCTGGACTCTGAATCCAGCGATCCGAGTTCAAATCTCGGTGGAACTTAGTTTTCTGTTGTGCGTCCCACACCATCTCCCAATACTGAGGTACTTGTTCATTATCACTGCACCTCCTGCTTTTGAACTACTGCTTTGTAAATCACTTGTGCTCAACAATAGTCAAAATCATATTTCCATTTCTTTTGTAATCAAGGCTAAAATCAGCTGAAGGGGTGGCCGAGTGGTTAAGGTGATGGACTGCTAATCCTTTGTGCTCTGCACGCGTGGGTTCGAATCCCATCCTCATCGTGTTTACTATTTATACATCAAGTGTCCTACTATCCATTTCATTTAGAAGATGTTGTGATTCATCATCATGTGGATGTGCTTTACCGCAATCATTCCATCCACCCAATCTTCAAAGCCCGGAATTGCGGTGGCATTGGTAAAGTGAGAGCAATGCATTGTCGAACCAGGCTCAACAAGTTGCGAAATTTGTGGTCGCCAGTATTGTTTCTGTCAGCAAATATTACCATATGAATGGACAGCATGAATTCATGCAATTTTCAGAATTGTCACAGTGGTGTACTGTCTTCCTTGTTTGCCTTATGGATGCTATGAACAATCTGTATTCAGGACATGCAAGAAAGGGTTCCATGGTGTAACGGTGAGCACTCTGGACTCTGTATCCAGCGATCCGAGTTCAAATCTCGGTGGAACTTAGTTTTCTGTTGTGCGTCCCACACCATCTCCCAATACTGAGGTACTTGTTCATTATCACTGCACCTCCTGCTTTTGAACTACTGCTTTGTAAATCACTTGTGCTCAACAATAGTCAAAATCATATTTCCATTTCTTTTGTAATCAAGGCTATAATCAGATGATGGGGTGGCCGAGTGGTTAAGGTGATGGACTGCTAATCCATTGTGCTCTGCACGCGTGGGTTTGAATCCCATCCTCATCGTTTGTACTATTTATACATCAAGTGTCCTACTATCCATTTCATTCAGAAGATGTTGTGATTCATCATCATGTGGATGTGCTTTACCGCAATAATTCCATCCACCCAATCTTCAAAGCCCGGAATTACGGTGGCATTGGTAAAGTGAGAGCAATGCATTGTCGAACCAGGCTCAACAAGTTGCGAAATTTGTGGGTGCCATTATTGTTTCTGTCAGCAAATATTACCATATGAATGGACAGCATGAATTCATGCAATTTTCAGAATTGTCACAGTGGTGTACTGTCTTCCTTGTTTGCCTTATGAATGCTATGAACAATCTGTATTCAGGACATGCATGAAAGGGTTCCATGGTGTAACGGTGAGCACTCTGGACTCTGAATCCAGCGATCCGAGTTCAAATCTCGGTGGAACTTAGTTTTCTGTTGTGCGTCCCACACCATCTCCCAATACTGAGGTACTTGTTCATTATCACTGCACCTCCTGCTTTTGAACTACTGCTTTGTAAATCACTTGTGCTCAACAATAGTCAAAATCATATTTCCATTTCTTTTGTAATCAAGGCTAAAATCAGCTGAAGGGGTGGCCGAGTGGTTAAGGTGATGGACTGCTAATCCTTTGTGCTCTGCACGCGTGGGTTCGAATCCCATCCTCATCGTGTTTACTATTTATACATCAAGTGTCCTACTATCCATTTCATTTAGAAGATGTTGTGATTCCTCATCATGTGGATGTGCTTTACCGCAATCATTCCATCCACCCAATCTTCAAAGCCCGGAATTGCGGTGGCATTGGTAAAGTGAGAGCAATGCATTGTCAAACCAGGCTCAACAAGTTGCGAAATTTGTGGTCGCCAGTATTGTTTCTGTCAGCAAATATTACCATATGAATGGACAGCATGAATTCATGCAATTTTCAGAATTGTCACAGTGGTGTACTGTCTTCCTTGTTTGCCTTATGGATGCTATGAACAATCTGTATTCAGGACATGCATGAAAGGGTTCCATGGTGTAACGGTGAGCACTCTGGACTCTGAATCCAGCGATCCGAGTTCAAATCTCGGTGGAACTTAGTTTTCTGTTGTGCGTCCCACACCATCTCCCAATACTGAGGTACTTGTTCATTATCACTGCACCTCCTGCTTTTGAACTACTGCTTTGTAAATCACTTGTGCTCAACAATAGTCAAAATCATATTTCCATTTCTTTTGTAATCAAGGCTAAAATCAGCTGATGGGGTGGCCGAGTGGTTAAGGTGATGGACTGCTAATCCATTGTGCTCTGCACGCGTGGGTTCGAATCCCATCCTCATCGTGTTTACTATTTATACATCAAGTGTCCTACTATCCATTTCATTTAGAAGATGTTGTGATTCATCATCATGTGGATGTGCTTTACCGCAATCATTCCATCCACCCAATCTTCAAAGCCCGGAATTGCGGTGGCATTGGTAAAGTGAGAGCAATGCATTGTCGAACCAGGCTCAACAAGTTGCGAAATTTGTAGTCGCCAGTATTGTTTCTGTCAGCAAATATTACCATATGAATGGACAGCATGAATTCATGCAATTTTCAGAATTGTCACAGTGGTCTACTGTCTTCCCTGTTTGCCTTATGGATGCTATGAACAATCTGTATTCAGGACATGCAAGAAAGGGTTCCATGGTGTAACGGTGAGCACTCTGGACTCTGAATCCAGCGATCAGAGTTCAAATCTCGGTGGAACCTTAGTTTTCTGTTGTGCGTCCCACACCATCTCCCAATACTGAGGTACTTGTTCATTATCACTGCACCTCCTGCTTTTTAACTACTGCTTTGTAAATCACTTGTGCTCAACAATAGTCAAAATCATATTTCCATTTCTTTTGTAATCAAGGCTAAAATCAGATGATGGGGTGGCCGAGTGGTTAAGGTGATGGACTGCTAATCCATTGTGCTCTGCACGCGTGGGTTCGAATCCCATCCTCATCGTTTGTACTATTTATACATCAAGTGTCCATTTCATTCAGAAGATGTTGTGATTCATCATCATGTGGATGTGCTTTACCACAATCATTCCATCCACCCAATCTTTAAAGCCTGGAATTGGGGTGGCATTGGTAAAGTGAGAGCAATGCATTGTCGAACCAGGCTCAACAAGTTGCGAAATCTGTGGTCGCCAGTGTTGTTTCTGTCAGCAAATATTACCATGTGAATGGACAGCATGAATTCATGCAATTTTCAGAATTGTCACAGTGGTGTACTGTCTTCCCTGTTTGCCTTATGGATGCTATGAACAATCTGTATTCAGGACATGCAAGAAAGGGTTCCATGGTGTAACGGTGAGCACTCTGGACTCTGAATCCAGCGATCAGAGTTCAAATCTCGGTGGAACCTAGTTTTCTGTTGTGCGTCCCACACCATCTCCCAATACTGAGGTACTTGTTCATTATCACTGCACCTCCTGCTTTTGAACTACTGCTTTGTAAATCACTTGTGCTCAACAATAGTCAAAATCATATTTCCATTTCTTTTGTAATCAAGGCTAAAATCAGCTGATGGGGTGGCCGAGTGGTTAAGGTGATGGACTGCTAATCCATTGTGCTCTGCATGCGTGGGTTCGAATCAAATCCTCATCGTGTTTACTATTTATACATCAAGTGTCCTACTATCCATTTCATTAGAAGATGTTGTGATTCATCATCATGTGGATGTGCTTTACCGCAATCATTCCATCCACCCAATCTTCAAAGCCCGGAATTGCGGTGGCATTGGTAAAGTGAGAGCAATGCATTGTCGAACCAGGCTCAACAAGTTGCGAAATTTGTGGTCGCCAGTATTGTTTCTGTCAGCAAATATTACCATATGAATGGACAGCATGAATTCATGCAATTTTCAGAATTGTCACAGTGGTGTACTGTCTTCCCTGTTTGCCTTATGGATGCTATGAACAATCTGTATTCAGGACATGCAAGAAAGGGTTCCATGTTGTAATGGTGAGCACTCTGGACTCTGAAACCAGCGATCAGAGTCCAAATGTCTGTGGAACCTAGTTTTCTGTTGTGCGTCCCACGCCATCTCCCAATACTGAGGTACTTGTTCATTATCACTGCACCTCCTGCTTTTGAACTACTGCTTTGTAAATCACTTGTGCTCAACAATAGTCAAAATCATATTTCCATTTCTTTTGTAATCAAGGCTAAAATCAGCTGATGGGGTGGCCGAGTGGTTAAGGTGATGGACTGCTAATCCATTGTGCTCTGCACGCGTGGGTTCGAATCCCATCCTCATCGTGTTTACTATTTATACATCAAGTGTCCTACTATCCATTTCATTAGAAGATGTTGTGATTCATCATCATGTGGATGTGCTTTACCGCAATCATTCCATCCACCCAATCTTCAAAGCCCGGAATTGCGGTGGCATTGGTAAAGTGAGAGCAATGCATTGTCAAACCAGGCTCAACAAGTTGCGAAATTTGTGGTCGCCAGTATTTTTTCTGTCAGCAAATATTACCATATGAATGGACAGCATGAATTCATGCAATTTTCAGAATTGTCACAGTGGTCTACTGTCTTCCCTGTTTGCCTTATGGATGCTATGAACAATCTGTATACAGGACATGCAAGAAAGGGTTCCATGGTGTAACGCTGAGCACTCTGGACTCTGAATCCAGCGATCAGAGTTCAAATCTCGGTGGAACCTTGTTTTCTGTTGTGCGTCCCACACCATCTCCCAATACTGAGGTACTTGTTCATTATCACTGCACCTCCTGCTTTTGAACTACTGCTTTGTAAATCACTTGTGCTCAACAATAGTCAAAATCATATTTCCATTTCTTTTGTAATCAAGGCTAAAATCAGCTGATGTGGTGGCCGAGTGGTTAAGGTGATGGACTGCTAATCCATTGTGCTCTGCACGCGTGGGTTCGAATCCCATCCTCATCGTGTTTACTATTTATACATCAAGTGTCCTACTATCCATTTCATTTAGAAGATGTTGTGATTCATCATCATGTGGATGTGCTTTACCGCAATCATTCCATCCACCCAATCTTCAAAGCCCGGAATTGCGGTGGCATTGGTAAAGTGAGAGCAATGCATTGTCGAACCAGGCTCAACAAGTTGCGAAATTTGTGGTCGCCAGTATTTTTTCTGTCAGCAAATATTACCAAATGAATGGACAGCATGAATTCATGCAATTTTCAGAATTGTCACAGTGGTCTACTGTCTTCCCTGTTTGCCTTATGGATGCTATGAACAATCTGTATTCAGGACATGCAAGAAAGGGTTCCATGTTGTAATGGTGAGCACTCTGGACTCTGAATCCAGCGATCAGAGTCAAATCTCGGTGGAACCTAGTTTTCTGTTGTGCGTCCTACACCATCTCCCAATACTGAGGTACTTGTTCATTATCACTGCACCTCCTGCTTTTGAACTGCTGCTTTGTAAATCACTTGTGCTCAACAGCAGTCAAATTCATATTTCCATTTCTTTTGTAATCAAGGCTAAAATCAGATGATGGGGTGGCCGAGTGGTTAAGGTGATGGACTGCTAATCCATTGTGCTCTGCACGCGTGGGTTCGAATCCCATCCTCATCGTTGTACTATTTATACATCAAGTGTCCTACTATCCATTTCATTCAGAAGATGTTGTGATTCATCATCATGTGGATGTGCTTTACCGCAATAATTCCATCCACCCAATCTTCAAAGCCCGGAATTACGGTGGCATTGGTAAAGTGAGAGCAATGCATTGTCGAACCAGGCTCAACAAGTTGCGAAATTTGTGGTCGCCAGTATTTTTTCTGTCAGCAAATATTACCAAATGAATGGACAGCATGAATTCATGCAATTTTCAGAATTGTCACAGTGGTCTACTGTCTTCCCTGTTTGCCTTATGGATGCTATGAACAATCTGTATTCAGGACATGCAAGAAAGGGTTCCATGGTGTAACGGTGAGCACTCTGGACTCTGAATCCAGCGATCCGAGTTCAAATCTCGGTGGAACTTAGTTTTCTGTTGTGCGTCCCACACCATCTCCCAATACTGAGGTACTTGTTCATTATCACTGCACCTCCTGCTTTTGAACTACTGCTTTGTAAATCACTTGTGCTCAACAATAGTCAAAATCATATTTCCATTTCTTTTGTAATCAAGGCTAAAATCAGCTGATGGGGTGGCCGAGTGGTTAAGGTGATGGACTGCTAATCCATTGTGCTTTGCACGTGTGGGTTCAAATCCCATCCTCATCGTGTTTATTATTTATACATCAAGTGTCCTACTGTCCATTTCATTCAGAAGATGTTGTGATTCATCATCATGTGGATGTGCTTTACCACAATCATTCCATCCACCCAATCTTCAAAGCCCGGAATTGCGGTGGCATTGGTAAAGTGAGAGCAATGCATTGTCGAACCAGGCTCAACAAGTTGCGAAATTTGTGGGTGCCAGTATTGTTTCTGTCAGCAAATATTACCATATGAATGGACAGCATGTATTTGTGCAATATTCAGAATCGTCACAGCGGTTTACTGTCTTCCCTGTTTGCCTTATGGATGCTATGAACAATCTGTATTCAGGACATGCAAGAAAGGGTTCCATGGTGTAACGGTGAGCACTCTGGACTCTGAATCCAGCGATCCGAGTTCAAATCTCGTTGGAATGTAGTTTACTCTTGTGCGTCCCACAGCATCTCCCAATACTGAGGAAATCGTTCATTGTCACAGCCCTGCCAGCGTTTGAACTACTGCTTTGTAAATCACATGTGCTCAACAATAGTCAAAATTATATTTCAATTTATTTTGTCATCAAGGCCAAAACAAGCTGATGGGGTGGCCGAGTGCTTAAGGTGATTTACTGCTAATCCATTGTGCTCTTCACGTGTGGGTTCGGATTCCATCGTTTGTAGTATTTATACATCAAGTGTCCTACTATCCATTTTATTCAGTATTAACACTTCACTGTGTCCCTTGGCATCAACATTCAAGTGACCCCCCCCCCCCCCCCCCCCCCAACAGTAATCGCATTGTGGACATCATCATCAATTGCATTTGAATGATAAATGATGATGAAATGTTCAACAACTTGTTATAGAACTCAATACAGTGGCATACTGAAGGCCTAACTATTTAATGCTTCAGCATAACAACAACATATGATTCACAGATGCACAAATGCCTAACTTTGACATTCTGAAAACACTTCAGTATCAGCATTATCTGCCAAAATACACAACAAACCGATCTTACAATAGCCTCTTTATTGACTGTGAATATGCAAACTCGTGGACAATATCCTCAAAAGCAAAACCCCTTACGAGCTCATGTTCGATGACCAGGAAGGAAAGTGCAGAAAGCTGTCTCTGTGACATTGTGGTCCTCAGCTCATTTTGAGACACGCAATTTTAAAAACATTCTTAGTGCAACATAAGCATTGCTCCATTGATCTCAAGAACTTGCATTTAGCAGACACTTTCATCCAAAGCAACTTACAACCATTCATACACACACCAACGGCATCAACCATGCAAGGCGACAGCCATTTCATCGAGAGCAGTTAGGGTTAGGTGTCTTGCTCAGGCGATTGAACTACCAACGCTCCGGTTACAAGTCAAGCCACTCTACCTCCTGAGCTAAGTCGACCCCAGCAGGGTCGGAATGGAAGTACTTTCGCTCCCAAATATGTAATGACAGTGACCACACGTCTAAGGACCTCTTTACAATACTGTTGTTCTGCCTCACACTGTCGTGGAAGAGGAGTTTCCACTCTGCCTGTGTGTTTAGACCTGTGTAATTAAGAAAGCATGTTTTGT
Source organism: Lota lota (assembly GCA_026745465.1). Lineage (NCBI taxonomy): Eukaryota > Metazoa > Chordata > Actinopteri > Gadiformes > Lotidae > Lota > Lota lota. The sequence goes on from JACYXH010000764.1 coordinate 2,768,087, forward strand.
CTATGCTCTTAACTCTTTTCGTGACCACAAATACTCTCTGGATGTTTCCAGAATCCGCTGATAAATGCATGCAAGTAAATCATTGGTGAGAGAGCCTGTCTTACACCCAATTCAACACTCCCTCAATGATGCAGGGTATTTGGCAGCCCGGTTCTGGAAGGCTGCAGGCCCTCGGTGGATTGCTTCTACTCGGAGCTGTTCTGTAATCGGTCCCCACGGTGCAGGATCTCCAGGAAGCGTGGAGACTGCAGCTCCAATAGGTGATCGATCGCTAGCTCAATCAACAGTTGCATTTGCAGCAGGGCCATCATTGCAAGTGGTGGGCTTCTCCCTGTCCACGCCGCTTGCAGTCTCAACAACAGGTGATCCGCTTGCTCCCTTAACGGTCGCACTTGCAGCAGGGCCGTCGTTGCAAGCTGGGGGCTTCTCCCTTTCCACGCTGCTTGCTGGCATAACGTGCGATTCATCCAGTCAAGCTCCCAATGTGCTGGTGGTGTGTCCAGACTTCTAACATTGCCATCTATTCCGACATATCGTCACTAATGTTAGAGCCGCCTTTGTTGCTTGTAGCTGCTTTATTAAAACTGAAGATACTGCCTATTTTAGGTATGCATTTTAAATTCTCTGCCTTTCTGGTGTCTTTATCTTTTTATATTTTTCATTTGGTGCTCCCACTTAACTGTCCTCCTGGCTTCTCCATTTTTGCATCTTTCTTTTTTTTTTGTTGCTGCGTGATTGTTGACGAAGTCACGTGTCATCGTCAACTTAACGTCAGCCTGGCTGACATTCATTTATAATAGTAATCTATTGATGATATAAACCTATTCAGTTATGTATCACAAGTCAATATTGTGCATTTCCACGCTTGTCAAGACGCAAGCGGATCCAGCAAAAAAATACCAGATGCGTAAAGAATTTCTTGAAAGGTCAGGCCAAATATGTAGAATTCTTTACCTGGACGCAGGGAGATGACCTGGCCGGGAGATGACCTGGACGCAGGGAGATGACCTGGATGCAGGGAGATGACCTGGACGCAGAGAGATGACCCGGACACAGGGAGATGACCTGGACGCAGGGAGATGACCTGGCCGGGAGATGACCTGGACGCAGGGAGATGACCTGGATGCAGGGAGATGACCTGGACGCAGGGAGATGACCTGGACGCAGGGAGATGACCTGGACGCAGGGAGATGACCTGGATGCAGCTCAAGCAGTCCGCCTTTTATGAGGCAGAAAGGCAGAGGTGGATGATAGAGAAGAGGAAGCAACACTCTCTTCTTCCACTCTGTCTCTCGCTTATACACACACACACACACACACACACACACACACACACAGACACACACACACACACACACACACACACATACTGAAACCCACATGCACACACCACTGAGTTGGTAATGTTTCTATTGTCATTTTAATGTTTTAAATTGATTAATCAATAACCTCCCACCTTCAGTGGGAATAAATGTACATATCATAGTGTTAGTTACAATTGTGGTGCATAAATCCTTTATTGTGTGTGTGTTGCATACAAAATAATGTGTGACACATCACACATTTGTGTTATCCTATGTGTGTGTGTAGGGTAGGGTTAGGTGTTAGGTAATAATGTAAAGTGTGTGTTGTATGCGCTTATGTCAAATCTGTGCAAATCAATGTATATATTATAGTTGTAGGTTATAGATTGTTGTTCATTATTGTTATATTAAGTGTGACATAAAAAAATATGTGTGACATAAATAATGTGTGAATAAATGTATATATATATATAGATTGTGGTGTTACATTACAAAATGTAGACAATGTCTTGTCTTTTATCGCCAAAAAGCTCCTTCCTGGTGTCCCTAGCCTCTGAAACCACTGGAGACAAAACATCTGCATTGAAATTCTGCCTCCCTGACTGCGGTCTCAAGGTATCGCAAGGGGTTGTGATTTGTGATAACAGTGATTCTGGCGAGGCCCTCGGGGTTAAACCTACGAAACAGGCCACGGCCTGGACTGAGGAGATGGACTAGGCCTTCATGGACACTAAACAAACGCTGGCCGAGGCGACCAGGTGAGCACATCCATCGCACAATGTGTCGATTGCCCTTACCATGGACGCTTCGGCATTACTGGACCACAAGCTGCTGACCTTTGCCATGGCCAAGACTTCCGAGCCGTGGTCTGCGCGTCAGCTCTCCTACATTTTAGAGTTCACGACGGACGACCAGCACGTCGCTGGTCGTCCGTGACGTGCTGGTTCACATTGCTAATTGCCTCTCTACGCTAACAGTAGTTCTGTTCAGCTGTTTACATGCTGCTCACTTAAAGGAGCCAACCAACTGATGAAAGACATGAAGGCTCTTGAACAAGACACTTGGCCTGAGGGAGAAGTGGACATACAGCATGCAGAAGGAGCAGTAGAGATGGATATCTTCACTTTTGTCTTATAATATTTAATTTATTTAGACATTCTTTTTTCAGAGTAAAATTTTGTATATCTGTTTAGGCCCCTTTTTTGTTGACCTATGATGTCTTTGGCAATGAGTATTTGTTCAATTTGCTGATGAGTTTTCACTATCCCAAAGTACAATAGCTAGGTGACAAGTGATGCTGAATTAATTTACCATTTAATGTGATAACCTCACTGAATTCTTCTCTGTCTCTTTCAGACTCTGCCTGGCAAAGGCGAGAAATAAATCACAGGCAAACTGATGATTACTTATATGAGCCCATCTGTTTGGCTAGCACAACTTTCATTTACATCGGCCAAAATATAATGAATCTCCTGCAAACACACATTGACATACAACCTAAAAATAACATTCAACTTCTCTACTTTTCTTTTTGTCTAACTCCCTCTTCTAGCTGTGTCTGTCTGTGTTAGATCTACCACAACTATGGAGTGACCTGATAGATATGGAGTCACCTTGTTTTACATTTAAAACACTAAAATAACAATAACGAGATCTAATCAACCCAATGGTGTGTATGCGTGTGTGTGTGTGTGTGTGTGTGTGTGTGTGTGTGTGTGTGTGTGTGTGTGTGTGTGTGTGTGTGTGTGTTGGAGGGGTTGTTTCTATTTATGTGTGGTTGAGGGAGGGGGAGAGGGAAAGAGAGAAAGTGTCACTTCCCCTTCTCTGCTTCCTCTAATTTATTTATGTATTATTTTGTAAAATGTGAAAACTGAATACTTTCAGTTTTTTGTGTCATCTTTGATTGTTATCGCCTCATTGACAAAATCATTAAAATATGGTAAGAGACGTAAGAGATAATTTCATTCTCTCTTTATCTTTTGGGATTTCCCAGAAAGTCAAACTTCCTCAGTTTAAAAATGTATATCTTCAATGTGACAGATTCAAAGACTGCTAAAGAGGAAGTAACCAGTGTAATAAGCTTATTGTCACACACACACACACACACACACACACACACACACACACACAATCTGGATATGTATATAAGCTTGTTGGTCCCCAGATCACTCCCAGAAGCGGTGAAGTTTAGCCCTTAACAAAGCATGGAGCAAATCTATGTCCGCCATGTGGAGCTCCTGGGATTCGAGAAGCGCTTCTTCCCCAGCCAGCACTACGTAAGACACTGATCCTTCTAATGCTGACTCTGCTCTTACACCAGGGCTATGGGTTTATGATATACTTTACTATTTACCTAGTCAAAGCTGTTTATTACAAAATACTTTGTGTATATTTATTAGGTAATGTTAGATAAGCAAATGTTCTCGCGAGTGATACTGCTTATTGCTTTTCATTGTAAATGTTTTTTAGATCGGGTTGAATTTTTGCATTTGAAGATTTGATTATGGCAGAATAGAGATGCTTTGACTAGACTTATGTCATATTTAAAATATATTGAAGTGTAGAACTCCAAATCCTGTTATGAACATTAAAAACATGTCGAAACAGCTGGACACTGTACACTGTACTTTAGGCTTACCGTACATTCCAACATAGACACAAGCCTTTGAATGTCTGTCATGAATGAAGGACAGGTCTAAGTGTTCACTTAAAACACTAAGCTGTACTCTATAGATATGGCATGTCGTGTTGATTGCTGTGTTGGTTTGCACTTGTTTGGCCACGCATTGAGCAGGTGTACATGCTGATTGTGAAGTGGAGTGACCTTTCTGAGAAACTCATCTACCGGAGGTACCCCGAGATTCACACATTTCACGTGAGTTCCACCCCGTGATGAAAAAACACCTAAACCCCTGCCAAATTGAGCTTAACTTAACTGTAACGTTACTGTTTAGATTTACATGGTCGGTCTGTACATTTTATTTTGAATGTATTTTCTTCAGCAAATTTCACACACAAAATAAGTTAAAACCATACTTTGTTGTTTAACGTCTTTCCAGCTCGGTTTGTATTCTAAAAAGTTACGTTTCTGGCTCGTAGAAAACCCTGAAAGAGATGTTTCCCATTGAGTCAGGGGCGATCGAGAAGAGAGACAGAACCATCCCGTCATTACCAGGTATGGGGTGGGGGGGGGTCACCGCTTTTTGACATCAGAGGCCTCACCATCATGCCAAGATCAGACTACACATTACATTCGTCTTTCACGATGGTTGCCAAGACTCACCATGTCAGATTAGGCAAGCATAGACCCATACATTCGTTCCGTGTCTTGGCCGGAAGCAACACTACAAGGATGTCCCCGACCAATCATCGTGTGCTGCCTTTCAGCACACTGTGCGAAGTCATGGGTTGTCGGGAAGGAGAGACAGGAAATTGTGAAGCTCTATGTGTGATGCTAACATTCTTGTGTCCGAAATGAAAGAGGGATTGTGTACCTGTTCCAGGGTGTCACGAAAAGGACAGAGAATGAGTTGTCTATCCTTCAAAGAGAACTTGAGGTAGTGCTGCAAGAATTTCTCCTTTTCATTTCTAAAGTGGTTCAATTCGTTAACACACATGTGTTGTTTTAATGACGCAAAAAGCAAAACTACAATATAACAACAATTGCTGTGTGGAAGTCGGTGGCTTTTTTTGGGGGTGGATCAAATAAGGTGGTTTGAACTAGCCACAAAGAGGACATTGCGACCTGTCAAACATAATTCCCATTATGGAAATGTATATTCATATATTCATGAAAATATAAGTCTTATCTGATTGTATTAAATGGCGATAAACGTATTGCACTTATTGCAGAGGAAACCAAAGCCAAGCCGAAACAAAGAGGATGGACCCAAGCGGCCCATAAAGGTGCAATATTGGTTTGCAACCAAGAGGTCGAAATAAATTACCCAAAACTTCTTCTTAGTCGCTTGTGGCTAGGTTTGAACATTGTGGAAAGATGTGATGAAATTGCACAGAAGGACTAGCGCTGTTCACCCACTAAGAGAAAACACATAAAGTCCCTTTTCTTGAGTAAACTAATTTAAACATTCTGAAATTCATTGCTCCAAAGTTGTAAACTGTGATCTGAACATGCTTTTAAAAGGAAATGACGAAAGGCTGCTGTGAAATTTTGCTTGGCAGTTTTTGTCATGCCCAGGTGTCACAACAGAAACCCATGTGTCACATTTTCAGTGTGTGTTTTCACCATACACTCCACTTCCTCATCAGGCATTCAGGGACATTTATAAACATCATTAATGTTGAAAACAGAACTCAAGCTGGCCCCTGCTTTTTAAGAGTTTCTGTGAAAGCAGAAGCCCCAGTTCTGTAGAACCTTTTGACTTAGGGACATCTCTAATGTGTATAGACAGAGTTTTTAAACAGTGAGTTTGGCTCGTTTGTAATTTTGGGGTTTCCCATAAACGGCTAGAAAAAGACAGCATGACAAAAATATAGAATGATGTACAGAGAGAACATACCCCTGTCTGGTCATTGGTCGATTTCAGTGTATGTTTTTTAGTTCTTTTGTGATTCGGATGCTCTTAGCACCCAGCTGGCTGGACACCCAGAAGGCCGCAGAGACCAGGCAGAGCCCCCTGGCTGAGTACTGCCATTCCCTCATCAACCAGCCGCCACATATCTCCCGCTGTAGCCTGGTCTGCAGCTTCTTCACGGTCCGGCTTGAGGATGAGAACCCACCTGCCCCAAACCTGTCAGTATCACCCTCAGGCCACCCTTTCACTTGTGGAGGCATTTCCCCTGTCATTTAAATTTGTTTGTTGTTGTTGCTGTTGTTGTGTGAACCAATATACATCATAAGGAGCTTGAGATAGTGCCAAAACATGAATGAGTTTAACTTTATTTGACTTTAGTTGACATTTGACATGATTTATTAGCCTAATGACATGTCACAATTATCTCTTCAGAGCCAGAAGAAGTGAAACCAATGTTGTGTCCAAAGACAAATTCAAAGGCACGATATCTGGTAAGTAGAAATACTAATCAAAATATCATGTTTTCCATTGTCGTCACTTTAAGGTCATTTGAAAGAGTTCCCTATTGCACTATGAGATGCGGTTGGAGACCTTTGTTCTCGAACACGGCAAGTTTAAAAAACACTCCGAATCAGCCACAGATTAAAACATTCTGGCTCGTTACGTTATGTGGCGCACTAGGTTGCAGTCTCCTCCGTGGCACATCGCTCCCTCCCCTCCCTGAAATTGCTGCAGCGCTTTCACCCTAGGGAAACAATGGAGTGGGTCGCGCCGTGTCTGATCGCGTCTCAAGTCAACACGCCTTTAGGATTCCAACACTGGGATGACATACCCACTAACAAAATACATTTTCTTTTAAATCAGAATCGCTATAGGTATTTGATTACAAAAACTCTTATCTTGTTTGTATATCAGAGTGTGTTTTAATTCAGATCATAATTAAACCTAAAGTAAACTTAAAATATACAAATTGAGTAAACATATGTTAACATAGTTATGATATGTGGGCATTCGGACTGTGGTTGAGATATGACTTCCTATTGGTTGCCACAGAGATCACTGGCCCCATCGTTTTGGACACCTACAGGGTCATCGGCGACTTCAACAAGACTTCCAAGCATGAGATCACGCTGCAAACAGGAGATCTGGTGGAAATTGTGGAGAAGTCTACAAATGGTGAGAAACTGGTTGTCATTCCAGCTGACTTTGTCCTGTCCTGCAAGACAATTGCATGGTTTCATTTGTTACTAGAATGATGGGAGATTGCTGCAAGTTGTGTGTGTTTGCAGGCTGGTGGTTCTGCCAGTGTGATACCAAACTGGGCTGGGCACCAGCATCCTACCTTGAGCCTCTGGACACCCCAGAGGAGCCTGAGGAAGCCGAACCCAACTACGCAGGCAAGTGACCTGGCAGCAATGTCTGACGATGGACAGCCAAAACACAAAACCTGTACAAGCTTGTCAAAAGAGGACACGTTCTTCTCCAGATATGAAAAATTTATCCTTTTACATTTTTCTTATCAAATCTTATTTCCTTGTAATGCAACTAAAGGTGCCAGACGTGCAGTCAATAGATCTAAATGCTGCTAGTCCTCTTCTGCCACATGGATATTAAAGGGGCACCAAACCCCAACACCACTTGTCAATTAGGCGACTCCCTCTAAAGTTTAAACACACAATATTGCATGCATACAACTTATTTTATGGTTACCAGGTCACCTCCTGAAAAGCTTTTTTTAAAGGTGGGATCATGGGGTTTAGTTCTCCATTCAAACCACCCGTGTGCATGTTGTGTCTGCCCTGCCTGTCCATCTCTCCAGGGGAGCTGTACATCACCACCATGGCCTACCAGGCTGAGCAGGAGGATGAGATCTCCCTAGAGGTCGGGGAGGAGGTGGAGGTCATTCACAAGCTGCTAGATGGCTGGTGGGAAGTCCGGTAAGGACAAACTCCCAGCAACCCAACAAATGCTATGATTTCAGCTATGACATTGTTTATTCCTATAATCACATATTATACAATCAATCTGCCATCTTCAACTGTAAAATATCAGATTTGATCTATATAATATAATCACACATATTACGTTAGTTAAGTGATATACGGCTCTTCTTACCCTATGTCGATTATTTTTTAAAGTAGTAGTGTGTGTTTGTGTGTGTGTGTGTGTGTGTGTGTGTGTGTGTGTGTGCGTGCGTGTATGTGTGTGCGCGCATGTGTGTGTTTGTGTGTGTGTGCTTGTGTGTGTGCATGTGTTTGTGTGTGTTTGTGTTTGCTATTCCCCACAGGAAAGAAGATGAGACAGGACATTTTCCCTCCATGTTTCTTCAGAGTGCCGGAAGAAAGGAGCTGTCTGAACCTGAGAAGAACAACTTCCAGAGACGGCCACCTCCGCGGCGGTGAGGGCCGTTCCTGCACTCCACTTGTACATATTAGCTGGACATGAAATATTAAGTACACAATTATACTGAACAATTGTACACATTTAGTTAAAAGAGAGTTTCTATGAGAGTTTGATCTCACTACTAAGTTCTGTGGGTTCAATTCATTAATATGAATCACACTTATTTATAGTTCCATTAAAGATACGCATTATTGTCTATTGTACATAATTCACGTAAGTAGGAAACTACGCTTGGCTGAACTTGTGAAACCGCCTATTGCCTTGATGTTTCACTTCATGAAAAAGGAGAAGTACTGCAAAACTGTTGCCCTATCATGAGCTCTCACATCCTCTCATAAACTCTCCCTGTGGAGTTTTCATCCTCGTTGTACACACACACACACACACACACACACATACACAGTGGAGTTCAACCCCAGTTTTCCTTGGTTGCAGGTCAACCATACGTAATCCCAAAAGCATCCACACCAGGGGGCGCCGGCAGCTCAGCCAGGATGCATACCGCAGGAACAGCCGGAGGTTTCTGCAGACCGCCCGGGGCAACATGACCGAGAGTGGGAGGAAGTCCCCTCTCCGGGAGAGGAACATCCAAGGTCTGAACACTCTGGCTGTGCCTGGTCGATGCCCTTCTGACAGACATATTCATTTCCGTTAGATGTTTCAACATTGATGTTTCAACATTGACAACATTGCATTGTCACATTCAAAAACTTCAGTATTTATTCTCCTTGTCTTTGTTGTTGAGAACAGAAAATTTGTTGCAATAGCCTCTCTCAGCCTAGTACCAATAGTCATGTTTATAGCGATTTAACTCCTCCAGTTTTCGTCCTCAACTGCCATAGTTCCCGCTGTTACAGTTGTCGTTAGCTAGAGAAGCGGCTCAATCGGCCACCAAATCATCTTGGCGGCCGAGGATACAACAGTGTATCACAACAGGAAGTAATTTAAAGTCATTTGGATATTCAGATGTTCCAAAACCTCTATATAACCACATATAACAAACGTGATTGACTACGAAGTCGCATGGTTGTGATAGACCCAGATCATTAACGGTCGACGTCGCCTTTTACGACGTCTGCTCCTTTCCTCGTGCTCGACTTCTAACTGCTCGTCCTCTCATTAGGAAAGGTGAAACGGCATGGGGCCTCTATCACACCTGCCAAATAGCAAACTGGCTAGTTTGTGACAGCTGATGTCTAGACCATGTTTATTCATGATCTATAAATATAAGGCATCTATTTCCATTGGCATAAATCAGTCAAGACATTTTTGTGTGTATAACTATAGTGCTTTTAGAACGTGAACCAAAAGGCGGCAGCAAAACAGCGCGAGGGGATGTGTGCTGAAATAACGTGTTCCCTTGTTGCCATGTGCTTTTATTTTGTTCTACAGCCGACCTCCCCGAGAAGCTGGAGTCCAGTCGGGAGCCGAAGAGCCAAAGGCCAATCATCCCGATGCGACCCACTGCTGACCTCATCATGCAGCGATGCACCGAACACACCCGCAAGAACGTTAGCATCCGAAAGTCGAGCGACTCGGCGGCGAACAACTAGCGTTGCTTTGTTTATGGTGTTCATGTCAAATATAGAATAAAATAACATTATAAATATACATATAATAAATATAACGTTGGAGTGAAGACAAAACAGTATTTATATTGTATTCCAATGTTAGACCTCATAAAAGCAGCATATTTGTGACATTATAACAAATCATTTAATTAGCCTAATACAAATGCATACATGACACAAGTGATGAATTTATATTCCTTCAGTAAGTTGCGGTGAGGGTTTAGGCTGGGGCGACACCAGGCAGTTTACAGTTAATAAACGCCAATAGCCTGAAAATAAAATCTAATAAATGGGCACATCGAGCCAAACAGTAACTGCTTTAACAAATTAAATTCTCAAATATTCCTAGGTCAGACAACACCAAAGACAACTGTTCATTACATGAAATTAAATCATTACCGATCCTAAATCATTATGCATCCAATAGGCCAATACAAACAAAACAAATATATCAGTGCTCTTTCCAACCCCAAAAAGTGAACATAATAGGGTGTGTGGATGTGTGCCTGCATCTGCAGAGCCAGTCCTTATTTCAGTACCACTCTTTCTGAGAAGTCCAGTTAATTTTCTGACTTTTTCGATATCTGGTGTTGTCCTCCCATTGTTTACCACATCCCCTTTCCCCTCAAAAGTCAACCATGAAAATTGTTTTATGGTTCACAACAGACATGCTCGCATGACACCACCAGATTAATTCGCATTAGTATTAGTCTGGATCCTCTCAAAATGCCTCTGGAAGAAATTGGATTAACCTACAACCAATCAGAGTAACGAAACGTGTGACACATCAGCGGCAGCCATCTTGGTTGTTTATGAAAATGCCTCAACGGCGCTCCTCTGTTCAATCATCGTATTACACCCACCCCGTATTAGAGAAACGGTTGTGATTGGCCCAACCCGTGCAAGGTTTGGTGTAAATCGGGAGCGGGACCAGACACATATGCCAGAGTAAATAAAACATGATCTAAGTGATTTGTCTCGTTCCCAGACACTGTATTTTTGTGTATTATGTGGTGTCCATGTGTATTATGTATGTCCAAGCATATATGGCTTGAAGAAGATACTACCTGTTCTTGTAACAGATATTTGATCAAAAGCCATACATTGACTTAATATTTTGATATGATGCACGTCCACAAAATACTGAAATTTAGCATATTCTCAAGAATTTGTTAAATACATCACGCTAGAAGCAGAGAGGGCCTATGCCTCCTCATTGACCATATTAAAGAATGCTAGATACGAATATGCATGTGCAAAAATCACAAAATCCTTGTATTGGTTTTACACCAACACTTACCGCGGCCTCAGCAGCCTTGTAGGCTATGCGGTTAACTGTGTTAAAAGCCTAAATATTCTAACAGTTAAAACTAATTAAATTATAGGTTGGACTGTAGTTAAGAAGATTTTCATTTATTATCACATTTTATTAAACATTTTGTTCCTCCTCAGCCTGGGGGCTGAGGGAGTCACTGACTGCAAGATACTATATTCCTTATAAATTCACATACTTTTTTTAAAGAGGAACTTTGTTGTATGATGGCAATTTATTAGCTAAATAACGTTTTTCTGATGTCAAGTATTGTTATTTAATATTTTAACATTTTAATTGTTTTGCTTTTTCCATTCTTGGCTAAGACCGTAAGGGTTATACCATTAATTATAATGATGATGATAGGTCAATGAACTGAAATTTTGATTAGATGAATAGAAAAACCACGGCATGATAGTTGGTAAAGCTAGAAAGGACAGTGTTTATCTTTTTAGAAAACGATGACCCCGACGTGATTTGAACACGCAACCTTCTGATCTGGAGTCAGACGCGCTACCGTTGCGCCACGAGGTCGACGGTACCTTGTCATAGAAGATGTGAATCTGTGCTGAGAGTTCTCTAAACAGAGTTCTAAATAGTTGGTGTGCGTTATCATTATGGTTAAGACCGACGCAAACTTAATGATAGCTGACCCTAAAATCGTTGAGCTTTTTTGGTAATAAGTATATCCTTCCTCTTTACTCCTCCTCCTTACAACACTGCTCACTCCTCAACACCAGCACAAAACTATATTTATAAATGTATAAACAAAGCCCTTAAATACAATATTCACTTGTTTAATCAAAATATGAATCAAATCAATTATGCCGCCCCTCTATTTGCAACGTACCATACCATTCCAGCAACAACACACAAACGCCAATATGCCATACACATAACGCAAATAGTCTAGTAGTGCAACGCTAGTGTGCTAAAAGTGTCAACATATTAAAGTATGCATGACGCAATATGCAGACATTTTGCGGATCCATATATAATTAACGCACCAAACAGGTCTCCATAATAACTCCAATAACCTGGTTCCAAATTATTTTGTGAGAGCACAGCTATTTTCCAAATAGTCCAATCTCAGCTCCTCAAACTAAATAATACCAGTGCAAATCTCTCCTATACACCACTTTCTCACGTGCGTAAAACACACACACATGAAATAGCATCAGCAGATTCAGCAACCTAATCAACGCCTAGAGAGCAAACAAAGCTTAACTTGCATTTCAGAAGTGTACACGGCGGGCCTTCATCACAGCAAAGGTCTTAACTGCATCCTCTATTTCGATTGGCTGTGCCAGTTCATGTTCAATGGAGATTGTGGCCAGTAGTGATGCGAAGTTCAGATCTTTTTTCGGACTCGGATCTTCGAAATCTCGTTCATTCGAATGAAGAGTACGACATTTTCATTGCGGCGGCACACTTTGACAAGCCAGCCCGCACACAGGCATATATTCTCCTCAATCTAGCAGGATCGGAAGCCATTGAACGAGAGAGGTCATTCGTATACGCGGCGGAGGTGAGAGCTCCCGGGGACGGAGGCGTCATCACTCCGGCCGAGTCAAAAGAAGACCCAATAGGTCTGAAGAGGAAATTTCCTGAGATTTGCAATCCTCAATCCAACATTACGATAGAAAGGCACAAGTTCAACACAAGGTGTCAAAACCGAGGTGAGACCATTGAATCATACGTCACTGATTTAAGGATCAAAGCAAAGAGCTCTAATTTTGGAATTTTGCAAGATGAACTCATCAGAGATAGACTCGTATGCGGCATACATAATGACAGTCTGAGAACGATTTTACTGCGTGATAGCGAACTGACTTGAAGGCTATGTCTGCATGTCGAATACATGAGCTGGCAGAACAGCACACAAATACATTATCATCACCGCAAACACCAGCCAACGCTGACGCTGTACAGTACAGATTTGCAAGGAAGCAGAGATTTGTTACAAGACGAACATCACAGTCAGAGAGGAATGCACAGCCTATCACAAATTGTAACAATTGTGGAGGTAGCCACGCAGCTATAAGAGAAGTTTGCCCAGCATATGGTCAACAGTGTCACACGTGTAAGAAATGGAACCATTACAAAACGTGTTGCAGATCAACACAGCAGCACCATAGCACACAGAGATCTACGACATTTGTCAATCAACTAGAACCAGCCCGAGCCACGAGTGGTAGCGACGATGATTCATACTATGTGGATGGAATAACACTGGAGAACGTTGACACAGTATACTCTCATGCTAAGGAGAAAAGTGAAGCATTCACCACTGTCCACGTCAATGGCAAGCCCATCGAAATGAAAGTCGATACAGGGGCAAAATGCAACGTCATATCATATGATACATTCAAAAGTGTGAAGAACAGGGAAGAAATAGACAGTTCAAGAATCACCAACTTGGTGGCATGTGGAGGAAATCAGATTAACACTGTGGGTTCAGTTGTCCTGTCATGTCACCTAGCAGGCCAGCCATATGCACTACAGTTCTACATCGTGGAGAGAAACGTCCAGCTACTGCTAGGCTTACCAGCATGCATACGCATGGAGTTAGTAACACTGAACAAGGAAGTTCATCAACTCAGCTTGAATGACAATGCCAACACGCGCCACCAGATCTTCATGGAATATGCTGATCTATTCAAGAACAAACTTGGTAAGCTACCAGTCACATACTCCATGAAACTAGATCCAGATGTACAGCCCGTCATCTGTTCAGCACGCCGCATTCCGGTAGCCATGCAAGACAGAGTTAGGGCTGAGGTTGAAAGAGTGAAAGACCTAGGCACCATCACTCCCGTTTCGGAACCAACTGAATGGGTATCATCCATGGTGGCAACAAACAAAAAGCATGACATAAGAATCTGCATTGACCCCAGGGATCTCAACATAGCGTCCCCCACCACCCTATGCGTACTGTCGAGGATGTTGCCTCACAAATGTCAAACGCAACAGTGTTTTCAGTGATGGACGCCAAGAGCCTTTTGGCCGTTACAGATTCCTCAGGATGCCATTTGGAATAAATGCAGCCAGCGAGGTGTTCCAGCGCTCAGTGGAGCAGATATTCGCTGGATACCCCTGTGCCATCATTGTGGATGACATCATCGTCGGAGGCCGCAATGAAGCAGAGCACGACGTAAACCTGATGAAGGTGCTCGACCGTGCACGTCAGGTGAATCTGAGACTCAACCCCCTCAAGTGCAAATTCCGGCTGGCTGAGGTCAGTTATGTCGGTCACGTGTTCACCAGCGATGGCCTAAAAGCAGATCCATCCAAGTCCAAAGCAGTCACCAAAATGCCAGCCCCCGAGGACGTCACAGCACTCCAGCGCTTCCTTGGCATGATAAATTATCTCGGGAAGTTGATCCCGAATTTCAGTGAACTTTCAGCTCCACTAAGACAGCTGACACGCAAAGACACAGTGTGGTGCTGGCTGAAGCAGCACCAGGACGCAAATGACACTTTGAAAAAATGCATATCAAGCCCGCCTGTCTTGTCATGTTACAACGTCGATCGACCAGTCACACTCACCTGCGACGCTTCACAACACGGACTTGGCGCAGCATGCTTGCAAGAAGGCAGACCAATTGCCTACGCATCGCGAACGCTGACACACTGAGACACGCTGCGCACAAATAGAGAAGGAACTCCTAGCAGTTGTGTTTGCGTGTTCAATATTCAATGACTATATATATGGAAAGCCGGTGACTGTAGAAACTGACCACCAACCCCTAGTCACAATCTTAAGAAAGCCGATCTCCACAGCAACAGCACAACCCGACTCCAACATATGATGCTACAGTTGCAGAAATACAACATCGACCTGATCTACAAGAAAGGGAAACACATGTACCTGGCCGACACTCTGTCACGAGCACCCAGGACATCCACCTTTCAGCACACGAATGAAAAAAATGACTTTGACGTGATGGTCACATCTTATCCGCCCGCCTGGAGGAACTAAGGAGACGCACGGCACAGGATGCAACGCTGCAGAAACTCACCTCCGTTATCAAACATGGGTGGCCTGCCAAACAGAGCCCATAGCTCTGATGCCAACACGCATCAGTGGGAGCCCATACCAAACACGCTCAGGTCGTGTTAGTCGGCCGAACCCCAAATACAAAGACTGAGTAATGTGAGTTTTGTGTGGACATTAAGCACCACATGCTCACTGTTCATTACTGTACAAGATGCAGTGTTGTACAATTTTCTGAAAGAATGTTAAGTAATATTGAGTTAGATTACATGCCATGTTTTTGTTATCTTCCAAACCTAAAGTAAAATAGCTTGTTTGGATAGACATTGAAATGTTATTATTTTGTATACATTTTGTAATCCTGCTGTGGATCCATCACTGCCTCGTCATCTCCTTCGTAGTGAAACGTAGTGAAACACCTCTTTCGTGGTCGCACTGCACTTTGTGGAGGAAAGCAGGCCTTTGTTTCCAAATCCTCCGCCAATGATCTTGCATTGGACAGCACTCTCTCAAAATTGCTGTCAGTGCGATAGCCTACCAGGAATAGTTTTGTCACGTTCAGCTGTGCCACTGCATGAGGTACTCAAGACTCGTTGTCTGTAGTGTTTTGCTGGCAATATTTATCTCATTTAAAATGTCATACCACGTTATGACGCTGCACATGAACGGGAAGGTTTTGATCTTAGCCTCTGGCTTCACGTCTAGTTTTAGCGCCAGTTAGACTTTCATCTTATGCCCGTGACAGCAGCGCATCATATACACTGTACATCCCCTACCTAACTGGTGTCGGATGGGTTTGAGCACATTTACCCGAGTTTCCCATCTTGTGTCACTTAGATGCTTGACTGTGAGGCCACGCTCACCTATGTGCTGTTTTAACACGTCCCAGCGAGAGGTGGAAGCAGAGACAAAGTTATGAACCTCCTGGATTGTTGTGAAGAAGTCCACTGCCTGCAGACAACCTGTACAATAAGTTATCTCTTTGAATTCCAAGAAATGCTCTCCACCCTTCCATCTGTTCTGTTCTACTCACCTCGGGAGTGGAAGTACCACTTCAAATGATGGAGTAGTATTTAGCTGACCTCAGCATTGTGAGAATGTCTTGCTAAATCTGGAATGCTAGCATTGCTATGTTTTTATTTTGAATGTTGCATAGCCATTACTCTGATTAGAGAAATCAACCGCTGCAACACATTTTGCCGATGCATTTTCTCAGCAGCCAGTTGCCGCTGATTTTCTCTCTATCTATGGTGTTTTGCAAGGCCAATCTTATGTCCAACTCTTTCCATTTATTAAAACTTTCTTTATGCTCAGTGGATTTTTCATGGGCACTAAGGATGCTTGACATATCTTTCCAGTCTTTAACACCATCTCTTGCAAGAGCTGACTTTCTCTCACTTACATAAAAAGGTTTACAACAGAAGAAAAACGTAACATCCTTGCTTGCTGAATAAACGAGCCAGGGCCCTTTGTCGAGGCAATTTCTTTCTGAGATATTGCATCAAGGACAGATGAGACTTCGAAATGCAAAAAAGAACACATTAGTTGTAGGTAAATACCTACTTAACGTATGCATACACCAGTCTCCTCTCTAGCAGAGGGAGCCCAGAATACAGTTTCACACAGCCTTTTAACAGAGTTCCACCCCCTCTCCGCAATGCAATTATCCATACATCATGAGAGGGAAATGTTGACATAAAGGAGTTTTTCTCATATAGATAAGGGGGTCACTTCTTTCTTGTGACCAAAAGGCAAAAGGTTAACAACAAAGGGGAACTAGATAACACTAGTTATCAGATGGGGTGGCTAGATAACACAAATCCAAGCTTAAATGATTAAAACTAAACAACATATGGATTTTCCATCATACTCCCCCCTTTGATTATTTATAATCACAAACTCATGCAACATTTAGGATTACAAACAATCACATATTCAAACTAGGTTCATAATCCATCATGTCTGACCATTTGATCACAGTACAGATAATTATACCACTCCGCTTTTACGGAAGATAGTGTAAAAACACTAAGATAAAGACTCGATCGGCTCTTGGACCCACCGGTGTTGGACATTCTGGGGTAGTTATTGGTTCACGTATCAACAATGGAATTATAATGATACAACTTAAAACAACCAGGCATCAAATAGTTCCTTGCATCCCGCATCTGATCCTCGAAAGGGGGTCCATGGTCCAGGTCTGGTGTCCATTCTGATTGATGTCCATTCTGGCTGCGTCTCTCCCCAGGCCAGAGACAGTTTTTGGGCCTGGTTCTGACGTGATTGTGTGTGTAAGGGAGAGTTACTAGCACTTCATCCTGGTTTCAGTGTTAGGGTGACGGCCAGGGGTTTGGGTCAACTGTGACATTGTAGGGTGGGGTCATTTGTGACCTCGTTGAGTTGGGTCAATCATGGCCTCTGTAGTAGCTGGCATGGACCCAGATAGCCCTCTCAGCTACCCTGACAGCCGACGAGGTGATCAGCAGGACCTGGAATGGTCCCAACCACTTTGGTGAGGCCCGTCTCTGATGATCCTTCACCACACTCCAATCTCCTGGTTGTAGGTCTTGGAGATCCCCTTCCTTGGACGGTGGTAAAGCCTCTTTTACCTGTGAACGGATAGATTGCAAAGTTCGGGAGAGATGAACACAATTCTGTGTTGATATCGCTGTTGTGTGGTGCATCTGTCCCCTTTGGCAGTGGCCGTCCCATCAGGCCTTCATAGGGGAACAGACCTACCTTTGCTCTGGTGCGCCTCCTCATGGCCAAACTTGACCAAATTTTTATAATCGAGTATCCACTGTTTACAGTAGCCCGTCGTTTCAAAGAAACCCATTATTTGTTTTTATTTTTTAGTAATCAATGTACTTCCTTCTTGTAGGACTAAATGAGCCAAATTGTTGTGCAGCGCTGCGGAGAAAACGACCGGTTATTCACAAAATCCTTGCGCATCCAAATCCACATATATATGTTTTACCCTTAAACTAAAAACAAAAAAAAACACAAAAAAATACCAATATATGGTATGCTCAAGAATGGGTTTGGTAGGTCGACCACTGAAAACCCTTTTCCATTCCCAGGTACCTGTGTTAATAGTGTGTTAGGGTCAGGAACAATGGGTGTTCTAAGATGCACTGCATCATTTTTTCACAAGTTGGGTACTACATGGTGAATTACGACACGGACCCACGGTATTACACCGGCATCTAACAATGAGTTGAACACAGGTGTAATACCATAAATTGCCTCTTGGCATAATGTGTACTGGGGTGGTCTTGGCCTGCAGGTTGATTTGGGAGTCACCACGCATTTGGTGTACTCAAGAGTCAGGTTTCGAAAGCTCCACCCCACACTCTGTATCTCAGCCCTGGAGTACTGGAGGAGTACTGTCCCTAAGGCCTTGCGTCAGGCCAGGCCAGGGTGGAGTCTATATCTTGGGTGACGTTGAGACTAAAGAGCCCTACACTCTCTACACTCTCTGTCCCTAGCTGATTTTGTTTCTACCCTCGCCCTCTCTATCCCACAAATGAAATGCACGCCAACATATTTTAACACTTTTATTTTTATTTTCCAACTCTAACAACCTTTCCTCTAACTCATTTAACTTTTTCAAACAAAAATGTCCCATTTCAGGAAAACCCATTTTATATCAATATTGTAAACCCTCCAGTGCCTTTTAACCATGTTTCTCCAACATTACCTTTGCAGGCCCTGTCACTTCTGCTTTTCCTGAATTATTTCCCATTTTAGAACACCAGTATTTATTACTTTATTTTCTCTCACTAATTTGTGTTCCTAATTTATCACTGCCGAATTCATTGTTGGTTTAAATTGATCACCAAATGATTACCACCAAATTACTCCATTTGATCTTTATACATCATGTGAGGGAAATGTTGACATAAAGAATTTTTCTTCATATAGATAAGGGGGTCACTTCTTCCTTGTGACCGGTTCACCCAAGGCAAAAGGTCAACAACAAAGGGGAACTAGATAACACTAGTTAACAGATGGATAACACAACCTGAAGAAAACAAAGCTTAAATTATTACAACTAAAAAACATATGGATTCTCCATCACACTTTCCAGTCTCTCTCCACTTGGTATGTCCGACTATAATAACTCACAGAAAATGTTCTGTGTGCACTGTCCCTGGGAAAATTAATTTGCATGACATGATGTGGTCCTCTCTCAATCAAAATGTCTCGAAGTCCTTGGGTTACTGTTGTTGGGTATTTGCTGGGATCATTCAAAATGTCTTCACCGTGTACAGTTATTAGTTCAGGTGTCTGCACTCCGGTGATGCTGCTAACTTCTGTTGTTGTTTTGTTTTTTTACCATTAATGTGCTTGTGTTTTTCAAATTTGCAAATCCTTTTGGATAAGCAAGTCGTTCGGCATGAGGAAGGGACCTCGGTGGCGAGTTGTGTGGGGATGTGTGGAGCTCGGTCTGGGCAGCAGTTTATATTTATGGCCACGTCCATGGCCAAAAGTGCCAATGGAAAAACGCCATTATTGTATAGCGCCACGGTGTGTGTGTGTGTGTGTGTGTGTGTGTGTGTGTGTGTGTGTGTGTGTGTGTGTGTGTGTGTGTGTGTGTGTGTGCGAGTGTGTGTGTGTGTGTGTGTGTGTGTGCGTGCGTGCGTGCGTGCGTGCGTGTGTGTGTGTGTGGAGTTCCGTCCTAGCAGTGGTTGATTTTGATGTCCATGTTGGAGAAAGGGTTCAGCTTCTCGGACACTTAATACTACATACACTACATACTTACATACTCACACACGGACGGGGAATACTTTCCCCGTCCGTGTGTGAGGGTTCGCTTTGGTTCACGTGATGTAACTACCGTCACCTGCCCTGGTCTGCATGGACCTTTACCCTTTGAAATCACTGTTAATGATTCCTCTCCTTGATTTTTATGGCGGTCGGCAAACAACATTATGGTGCATCACTGCCACAAACTGGAATGGAGTGTGGATTGAGAAAGGCACATGCGTGGATTACTATGTTGAATATCATAAAATATTAAAACGTTTCAAACAAAACAAAAAACAAAACATTTATTTTGGGCAAAGTCTTGCCAAGAAATGCATTCCAGCTCAATTATCTTTGATGGTAAGGCAGAACAAGGCTAATGAGGCACAACCACATACAGTATATGCTGTGTGTGTGTATTTCTGTGTCTCGTCCCTCTGTCATCCGTGCAGGTGCCAGTCCGTTATCCACGTTCAGCATTATCCCGCCTCTACTAATCAGCTCATCCGGTTCCACCAATCAGCTCACTCACCTCACCAGTTTTCAGCAATGGGATGCCTGCCACAACCATTTAAAAACTATTGGCTGGTCGCTCTTTGTCTTTTTGTCTGCTGATGGTACCCTACCGCTGATTGATATACAGAGAGCTTTACTAGTATTATGATAGATTCTTTGTTATTTATATATAGAGCATTAGTTTCCTCTCCCCCTTCTTGTGTCTATTGTGTGCTGTGTCGTGTGTTTCTGTTCATCTGATCCTTTTGTCATTTCTTTGTTGTTGTTTACATGCGAGAACCGCTGTTCTAACTCAGTTTCTGCCGAAACCAAAAGGCTCAGCCTTTGCATGTGTTGTGGAGTCTATTTCATCAGAAATATAAGAGACTACCCTGCTACACTGACGACCGAAATCAATCACTCGTTATTGTCCAATCAAAACCATGCATTCATAATTAGCTGACCGCATACGTTTTACTAACTGACTAAAGAACCTTTAGCTTAATAATTATGTCTGTAATGCTATGGCTTTTTTATTGGCCTGTACTTACAATTCTCCTCCTAATACTCCTAAACTAAATCTGTAATAGTAAGACCATTCTAATAGTTGCTACAGGAACTCGGGTAGTTCTCAGGACAGGGGGTCGAGGCAAACATAAAAAGACAGTTATTAAGCAAAACCATTTGTCCTTTGGTTGTCTCCAAGCATAACGCCATGTTATTATCGGTAATAATTAAATTTATGTTTTTTTTTGTGGGATTTTAAAATATTCAGAAGACATAAACACAAAATAACTGGGTCCCAAGCATTCATATACATTTTAAAGGACCAATTTGAGCCGTAACACAAGCAATGTCAGTAAATTACATAACACAACGCAACATAACCCAAGGGTTAGTATTACCCTAAATAATTATCTAACAAGAATCTTTAGTAATGGCTTATCTTACAAACAACAACTTCTTCTTTGTTGCACCTACCTGTTCCCACTGCTCTCAGTGGTAACCAGAGCCGTAAACCAGCTGAGCCTTAAACCAGCTAAGCCTTAAGGGGCGGGTGTCAGGGGAGAGACTTGTGACGGCCCACTTTAGGGACTAGCGTTGACATGTGAGCACAAGCAGGAAAAATTGTCTCAAACCAGTCAGTCAAGCTTGCATGCAGTATGTCTTTTATAGAAGGCCTGATCTTTGTCCAGACTCCTGGTTCTGTCCTCATATGGACAGTTCTACTGCTGCTGGTCCTTTATCTCCTCTCCTCCAGGCAGGGTTTCCGTGAACACAAGAAGGAGCCTCCAGGACCCAGAGGACTGCCTCTTCTTGGAAGCCTACTGCAGTTGGATCTAAACAGGCCCCATAACACCCTTAGTGAAGTATGTTTGTACTGTTGGTGTTAAACAAAACAAAGTACCCTTTAAATTGAGAGGCTGCATTTTCTGAACACTTGGAATGGCTCTCTGGGCAGATTAACATGTTAGCAGGCGTGTTGTAGCATATGTGCTGCGGACCCCCTAACACAAGTGAGCATGCTTATTAGCTAGCTGGGTGATGCACACATAGTAGGGTACTAGCATGGTAACAGTAGATAGGCAGGTAATCTCCCCTGCTCAATTGCTGTGTGGAAATCTAGCAAAACAAAAGTTTTTACATAACTCAAAGAACTGCGCTGGACATTTTGGTATTGGTTCGGTGTTGATTCCTCAGACAGTGAGAGGAGGTTGATAACTAGGCGGAAGAATAATTATTTCTGTTTTGTTAAAGTATGATGATGATCCTAATAGGGTCAATGCCCAGTAACCACACTAATTAACTAGATAAAAGTTAAAGTATAAATGTTATGCTATCACTGTAACAGTATATTTTGGTCATTATTACCACATCAATTCATCCTTAATGTTTTTAAATTGTTATATCTTGAATATGGTGTGAAATCAATATTTACATTATATATTACATTATATTTTCTGGATGCTTCAATGGCACTGTGTTTAAAAGATAGAAAATGATGGAATGATTTCAATATTTTAGTTCTGACATTTTCATGCAGCTTTTGGTTTCAGGTTATGTTCCATTATATGGATGTGTTTATGGGTATAAATTATATTTATTTTCTATTTACTACAACTACAGCTCTACAAGAAATATGGATCGGTGTTCACGGTGTATTTTGGACCCGAGAAAGTGGTTGTCCTGGCTGGGTACAAAACAGTCAAAGAGGCTCTGGTGAACCATGCAGATGAATTTGGAGGCAGATACATAGCTTGTGTTTTTGAAGACATCAACCAACAACATGGTAACCCACAACACTAATGTAAAAATAATTGTATCATAAAACTTAATTTTAAAAAGCCCCTACTTCTTAAAAGGCTTATTATGAGTGATCAACTCACTTGTTTGCTTGTTTTCCTAAAGGATTTTTTTACACTAACAGCAAATGCACTTACCTTTAATATTGAGTGTAACGGTGTGTTAACTGTTCAATGTGTTTCTTAGGCATTTTGTTTTCAAATGGAGATAATTGGAAAGAGATGAGGCGGTTTGCCCTGTCTAATCTGAGAGATTTTGGGATGGGCAAGAAAACAGCAGAGGAGAAAATCCTGGAAGAATGCCATTATCTGATAGAGGTGTTTGAGAAGCACAGAGGTAGACATTGACTAAATGTATCATGCCCTTATTACCTCACAATGTCCCTTTAAATATTCATAATCTTACTTTACAGGTCAGCCATTTGACACAACACGACCAATGAACTATGCTGCTTCCAATATAATCTCATCTATTGTGTATGGTAGCAGATTTGAATACAGTGACCCACAGTTTAAAGGAATGGTGGATAGAACAAATGAGAATGTACGCATTATTGGCACTGCGCCAATACAGGTAAGCATTGCATAATTAGCCATAGGTCACAAAAATGAAATTCAGTGCAGACTTCAATGCAAAATACTTTAAAGTTGTTGTTTTTTCTTCTTCAAGTCATTTGGATTGTGATGTTTAATATGTCTACATTGTATGTAGTTCATGTGTTAAATGTGTTTTTTGTTCATTTTATGAGTGGAACATTTTCTTCTTATTATCTTTCTACTTGTGGTGACAGTTGTACAACATTTTTCCCTGGATGGGAAAATGGATCAAGACTCTTACCCTTCTTATGAAGAATGTTGAAATTCAGGTCAATAATTTCACGGACTTAATCAATCAACTGAAAACCTCCCTGAACCCGGAGATGAGCAGGTGTCTCATCGACTCATTTCTGATCCGTAAGCAGAACGATGAGGTAAAACAAGTTTGGTATACAAGTCTTGCTCATGTAAAAATAAAGCAATCCTATGTTATTTAGAGCCACAGTTACATTATATGTATGGTTTCTACTTTAACACAGGACTCCTGTGTAACAGACTCTCTCTACCATGAGGGGAATCTGATAAAAGTAGTCAGCAACCTATTTGCTGCTGGAACTGATACCACAGGAACCACACTGAGATGGGCTTTGCTTTTCATGGCAAAGTATCCACAAATTCAAGGTAAGAAAGACATTTATCACTGTACAGAGTACTGCCCTATGGGAGCGCCGGTGAGGCATTTTCATGAACAACCAATATGGTTGCCGCTAATGTGTGACTCATTGCGTTGCTGTGATTAGTTGTAGGGCTATCCAATTGCACCCAGAGGTATTTTGGTCTTTGCACGTTGATGACGCCCCTTGGAAATTGAAAATGAACTGAGGTATTCCAGACTAATACGCATTTGTGAATTGGTCTGGCAATGTCAGGCTACAATTAAACATATTCATTCCTCTGACTTTAAATCAGTTTGTTGTGTGTTCATTGAAGTAAGGCTAACTTAGGGCGCTTTCACACTTTTAGTTCAGTGGACTTCGGTAGACTAACTTTAGCGTTTTCATTTGGTTTGCATTCACACTGAACTTGTTAGGCAAACCAAACATTGTAAACACATGTTACGCTATTGAACCGATTGCTGGACTATTGGACAGAAAATCAGAGAGAAACTCACAATACTCCTTGTTGCTGAAAATAATAATGGAGTCAAACAACTTTTTGTAGTTCTGGGTTTTTCATTTTAGTTTGGTTCTCCTACAAACTAAAAATCAATCCCTTGAGTCAATATTTTTGTGAGTAACCACAAGCAAGTGCTAAACTGCTTTGCTATGTTTATTATTTCCAGTTCACAGCATAAGTTTACATTCAACCCACAATGCAATGTTTTTTGGTTCGCCTAGTTGTGTCGGATCACGTTCACACCAAAGCAAACAGAACCAGTGTTCACTTGGAAGCTGCATTTTTTTTAAATATTTTTAAATATTTATCTAACATGGTAATATACTCTAATAGCTGTTGGAGACTGAGCACCAAAAAAAAACTCTGGTTTCCTTTCTGTACACCCCCTAGCTCAGGTCCAGGAGGAGCTGAGAAGGGAGACAGGGAGTCGTCAGGTCAGGGTAGAGGACAGGAAGAAGCTGCCCTACACTGATGCCGTCATCCATGAGACCCAGAGACTGGCTAGCATTCTGCCTGTGGCCCTTCCTCACGTCACAACTCAAGATGTCACCTTGCAGGGATTTTTCATCAGAAAGGTCAGACTTAAGCCAATAGATCTGGTTTGACCATTATATTTTTATATATTATAAAAGGTGGACATGAATCTTAAGTTATGGATAAACATGAGATGCATTCAGAGTGTCACGATTTGTCTAGTGCAGGAACCCAAAAGCAGACTAGGACGAGGTATGTAGGAATTTACAAGGTGAGTATTTATTTGGAAACTGAATGTTGGTCATGAGTGGGAGAGGCTGGAGGTTCTTGTGCTGATCCAAAGTGCTGCAGTGAAGTTGACAGCCAGGCAGGTGTGAGTGACAATCCAGGTGACTAACTGTAAACAGAGGAGCAGGCGGCAGATTAGCGACAGGCAAAATAGACAAAAACAGCAACTACTTTCCAAAAACTTGAAGCTTGAGCCGCGAGCTAAACATACTGGTTACGCTAACGATCCGGCAGGGAATGGATGTCTGGTCATGGCTTAAATAGTGCAGAGGTGATGATCAGGACAAGGTGTGCAGATTGCAGCAGGTGAACGTAGTTTGAGAATCAGCCGGGATGTGTTCAGGAAACTCAGGAAAATTGGATTTCAAGTTAGAGGAATAAACAAAACAAAGGCAAAACTGGCTCAAGGTGCTGGATTCATGACACAGAGTTTATTTAACTATGGCCCTATTAAAACAACAGAAATATGTGGCTTCTTCAACCGTATTTGAATCTCGCTTGAGTCTATTGAAGTCTGTAGCCCAAGCCTGTTTAGACGTAGGGGCAGTTTATGAGAAATCCCTGCTTGATAAGCACACACACATTCAGGTTTTTACCACACCCATCACCTTGTGAGATCACGATGGTCTCATAAGGCTATGGGAGTGGTTCACAATATGTTACTCTCTCCAGATCACTCCGGCCTCAAGCCCGTTGAAAAGCCTCTTAAAAAACATAGCAATTGACAGGTCAAATCAGTGCTCGGCAGAGGGAGTTTCAGTACATGACGAACAAGAAGCGCAGATTTCCTATAAACACAATGGTGGCACCAGGGCCAAGTGTAGCAATCTACGGAGCAATAAAAAAATTTTTATCCAAAAATAGACTGAAT
Source organism: Lota lota (assembly GCA_026745465.1). Taxonomy (NCBI): domain Eukaryota; kingdom Metazoa; phylum Chordata; class Actinopteri; order Gadiformes; family Lotidae; genus Lota; species Lota lota. The sequence goes on from JACYXH010000764.1 coordinate 2,794,102, forward strand.
AACGATTATGTTGGAAATTCTTAACTCAGAATAAACGTAAAGAGTTTATAGTAAAAAAGTAAAATTAGTAAAAAAATATAAAAATGGTCTCTGGTCTCTTCAACTTCACACAACCTGTCACTTTCCTGACTCACACCTATTTTCTCATCATTTTGGGTCTAAGGGACTAATGCGTAGAACAATTTTTGAGATTGGTCCAGTATTGAGCGATAACGCTGCAGCTGTAGTCCACTGGACGGGCTGCAATGTAATCCTTTGGGGCAATAGCGTACGTCCTCCAGAAGTGCTTGCTTTTGCCTCTGACAGGCTCAGATTATATCATATCATTATGGAAACGATCCCTACAGAGAAATAAAACACCAAGAAATAAAACTCTCATTGAGCAAAAGTCTTGCTCAATGAGAGTTGAGTTGAGTTGCTGCAGGAAGAGAACTGTAGAAACATGAGTGGGGAATGCAGAGAGATTAGTTTGTTGTGTTGGGTTACGGAAAGCCAAGTTAAGTGTTATCTAAAAGATTCGGGTGAAGAAGCGTTGATATTGTAATGTCAATAGGGAAATATCCTGAAAACAACGAGAGACTACTCCTTGAGCGAGACTTGGTTGGACACAGTAACAAACAGACCGTGATCAAGTGAAAGGTAAAGACACAACCTTTCAAAAGTAGGCTCCAGGTTGAAAATGTACCACAAAGAAATTAATGCCAGAGGTTGTAGACAATAACAAGTACAGACTGCTTGTTTGCGTAACCTGAGAATAAATCCTGCAGACGCCCCTGTGTTCACTCAACTTAAATGTAAAAAAAGCATATTTATCAATTGTAACGCAGACTTGAAATTGATGTCAAGCGCTGACTCATGTTCCGGCTTATGTTCTCTCTGTGTTGCCAGGGGACCACTGTGTATCCATTACTGATATCTGTCCTACATGATGAAAGTGAATGGGAAACCCCAAGCACATTCAACCCTGCACACTTCCTAGATAAGCATGGGAAGTTTGTGAAGAGAGACGCATTCATGCCTTTTTCTGCTGGTATGATTGACACATTTATATTCACATTCTTCTTTTCAAATTAATTGAATGAATACAAAAATAAAGGTATTTTTTAATTTGTCCAAGGTCGCAGGGCGTGTCTGGGTGAGAGTCTGGCCAGGATGGAGCTCTTCCTCTTCTTCACCTCCCTCCTTCAACGCTTCCGATTCACTCCTCCACCTGGGGTAACAGAGGAGGAACTGGACCTGACCCCAGCAGTGGGCTTTACCCTCAGTCCTTCACCCCACCAGTTGTGTGCTGTCAGTCATGTCTAAAGAACAGCTATTATACATAAACATGTACATGTATTTTAAGAGAATAATTATATAGCAACCATAAGTAGATGAAATGTATGCTAAGTAGATAATAAACTTGACTTACAAAATCCTTACCTTCACTAGATATGTAATGAGAAAATAGTACTATTAAAGTAGTAATATGAAGCTTAAGGTAACAAGAACAAATTTCACATTACGGCAAATTAGCGAATACTACAAAAAACGATACAAACTATACAAGTTAAAACAAGTTTCGTGTCCAACCCACCAACACAGTAAAACTTGACCATAACACATACGTCCAGCATAAATTAGTTTCTCTAGAGAAAAATATTTACTACGACCGTCGGGGGAAAATAACGACAGCCAAAAATAGATTTGAGAAAACAGCAATGAATATTGTGGAGAAGATTTTCAGAGAATTAGTGTCTACAATATGAATGCATGCAATGTTTCAGCCAGTGGATGGTAACAGATTATACTAGTAGCCTATTGAATACACTTCATGTCCTGCATATTTTTCAACCATGCTCAAACATGCTAGTATTGATGTTGAACTCATTCAAAGTCATACTCAAGAAGCAACTAGATATATTGTGTAATATTTTGTTGTAGAAAAAACACGTAACTTGATATGTCTGCTGAAATGTAACCTGACACTTCTACCGAAACGAACGACACCCTTTGAAGTGCAGCCTGATGTAAACATTCTGTGGTATAGGGCCAAGATACTGGTGCACTCCCCCAACGGAGTAGGGCCCATGGAACACTAAAACATCCCCCTCTCAACGAAGACCCCCTGCCGACGGGAGGGAAACATTCCACAGCAGGGCGCGGCCCTGAAGATAAAACAAACTGTTGCAGGCAGCAGTGGGTGCTTCTCCGGTGTTCTCTCGCGGGTGCACATCCTTAAGGTGTGGACCCATCGACAAGAATACAGCGCGCTGTAGAGATAGTAACGAGTATCGGGATTTGACATTTTTGTACACTATATTAGTATTGGAATAAAACTCAATACCGCATTATTAATACGACTTGCATCTTTGCTCCTTTTTACCGGGTTTCCAAGTTTAACATTGTCCTTCCTTTTATTTTAACAACAATTTACATCCACCCCTTTCAAACAAAGATTGTATGAATCCCTTTAAACCCCTAACCCAAGCCCTGAAAAACAACTGTGTTATGTGCCTTGATGTAAGGGCCACATGGGCATAGTAGTCACATTTTGTTACATACAAAATAAGTTAAAGGAATGAGTGAAAGACAACATATTGTCTAACTATGGATTAATTAGGGCAGGGAATCTATCTATGTTGTCAGAAATTACATATGTAATTGGCAAAGTCCTGAACTATATGTCAGGGAATGTGAGTTGGCCGATTAATGTGGTTGATTTTGATGTCCACTTCTGAGAGAGGGTTAAGCCTCAAGGACTCTTACATATAACGCCACGGTGTGTGTGGATGTGTGTAGCTGTCTGGCCAGTGGTTGATAGTGATGTCTGCATCCGAGAGAGGGTTAAGCTTCCCCCCCAAAAAAAACAAACTTATAGATCAGAGATCGCTATAGAATGATCTATAATTTATAATATAGTGGAAAAACATTAGTGTAACTGTGATTTGATTTCACAATAAAAAAAACAAATGAGCAACAACCCCACAATCAACAAGCTCAGCATTAACTGAGCTTGTTAATTTCTCCCCAAGTGGTCAACATTAAATAAATAATAATACTAACAATAAGTAAATAATAATCAAAATGGCCAACAAATTTGGCCAAAACACATGGAAACATTATTGTTCAGTGGCAGAAAATGCATTTACTATATTAACAACATAATCACAAAGTGTCACTGTGATTTAATCTCATAACCAAAACAGTTAAATACAAATAAAGTAAACATGAACTCTCCGTTTTGGTAGCTGACCACCAAAGCGTCAAGGTGACGCCGAAGAGTCGATCCAAGGCTTCGATGTTCATTTGACAGTGACCTCATCCACAGGCACACTGTTCTACACAGGGCCGGTCACCCAAGAGAGGTAACGCTTGGAAACAAGCCGGCGATAACCATCAAAGCCCAGCGCTGTCAAGGCGTTTCCATGAATATAATCTGGCGATAATTTGAGATGGTTTACCTGACCCATTTCTTTGTTTTCTTATAAAACCTTTATTTATTGAGGTTAAGAACCTCTTGCAAGAGAGATCTGATGGCAGATTTAACTCTAGGTGTAGTTTCAGAGTCCTTCGTTCCAAACAGACCACAGAGCCAAGACGCAATGTTCACCCATTTATTATAGGGCTCTCACAGGAAACCCTAACAACCAGCCCCATCCAGCCACATGGTTGACTCTCTTGTTTATTTTTCATTTCCAACAGTTTAAAAACACATGAAGAATGGTCCTATAGGAGGCCTTCCAATCGTTACCTGTTCTCTGGGTTATACAATACAAAACGGTGTGAACCCCCATAGTTTCTATTGGGTTAATGTTATTTGAAGAAGCTAATCACAAACTGTCCATGCCCTCTCTATAGTTGAACAACAGGCGGGATGTGATACCTGGGTGAGATTGGCACTTAAACCAGTTGGTCAATGGATTATCTATTGTTTGACTGTCACATGACAGAAAGGACATTTAATACTAATCCCAAGCAATTACTTCCAGACAGGACACAACACAGCAGTATGTACTTTGAGTGGGTCCTAGTTTTTAAGGCATATGATGTTTTAAGAAAACTTATAAATCTGTTCTTCTTCACAGCAAAATCACAAACACACATGACATACATGAACATATACAATAAACAAGGATTAATATTATAAAACAACAAAACAGGTGACTAATGGGGCAAAACAGCAACATTTCCAGCATTGTTCTCTAGCAATGCTTCTTGACAGACTATGAACAAGGCTAGGTAAATGGAACACAATTCTTACTTTACATTGGCTCCTAACTAGTTAACCTTAACATATAAGTCAGTCTAAGTTAAATGCAGGGGGCTTCTTTCTTCTTTGTGGCCGTCATAAAGCCCTCCCCGTTTCTTCCTGCCAGGATGAGGTGAGCCGGGTATATAGGGGTTTATAGTTGTAGGGATCCACTTGGAGTCAGCTGAGTAAATAAGAGGGCTGGCAAGAAGTGTAAATTAGTGACAAGTGTCCCTCAGAATGTGGACCTTCGTTGACTCTGTGCTTTATCCACACTGATTCATTCACTCATGTAGACAAGATAATGCTCATACTTCCTTTAAACCTCAGTACATTTCTCCCATACATGATGTTGCCGCTGCCTGTTCCCTCTCCCTGCTGTGGTAACCAGAGCATTTAACCTAAGCCTTAAGGGGCGGGTGTCAGGGGTGGAGATGTGACGGCCTACTTAAGGGACCAGCCTACATTGTGAGCACAAGCAGGAACAATTGTCTCAAACCAGTCAGTCAAGCTTGCAGGCAGTATGTCTTTTATAGAAGGCCTGGTCTTTGTCCAGACTCCTGGTTCTGTCCTCATATGGACAGTTCTACTGCTGCTGGTCCTCTATCTCCTCTCCTCCAGGCAGGGTTTCCGTGAACACAAGAAGGAGCCTCCAGGACCCAGAGGACTGCCTCTTCTTGGAAGCCTACTGCAGTTGGATCTAAACAGGCCCCATAACACCCTTAGAGAGGTATGTTTGTAATGTTGGTGTTAAACAAAACAAGGCAGCATGGCCGATGAAAAGCAATTGACGTGTCCCGCATTATTTAGCTTTCATCAAAAATAGCTGTGGGCTGATCTGAAAACGAGAGGGCTTGACTCACAGTGCTTTAGCCTTCGCTACAGTGTGTCTGCGGGCCGAAGTCACTGCACTCTGCTCCGTCTGTGTACGGCCGTGCGCAGATTCCAAAGCGCTCTGCAAGTTTCTAACCGAGTCCGGGGCCGCGTATCGTGCACTTATAAAGGTTTTATTCTCGGAAAAATGAAAATATATAGTTTTGTCCACCGGCCGGTTCGACCTGGAACGGAGCGGTCCTAGTGTAGACTCACCACCTGTCCGGTCGTTTTTCGAATTCAAAGCCTCTGGTGTACAGCACTGGAGTGTGTCCAAAATGTTTTCAATGCATGAGAGCTGGCAGTTCTGCCCTAAGGCGAGAATGCTTATTAGAAAGCTGGGCGATGCACACACATTAGCGCCACTATACAGACTAAGAGCCTGCTAACAGCAGGTAGGCAGGTCTTCTCCCCTGCTCCGTTCCAATGAGGAAATCTTCTATTTGGGAAAGCCCATATTTTTGTTACTAACTCAAGCGGTTCAGATTTTCAAAGATCTGTAGACTGCGCTGGACATTTTGGTATTGGTTGGGTGTTCATTCCTCAGACAGTAAGAGGAGATTGATAACCAGGTGGAAGAATAATTATTTATGTTTTGTTAAAGTATGATGATCCTAACAGGGTCCATGCCCAGTAACCACACGGATTAAACAGATAGAGGTGTAAAGTTAAAGTATAAATGTTATGCTATCACTGTAACATTATGTGCTTTCCATTATCACCACATCAATTCAACATTATTATTATGTTGTGGAATGAATATTTATATTATATATAACATTATATTTGATGGATAATTCAATGTTACTGTCTGTGTTTTAAAGATTGTTTGATGATTTGAATGTTTCAGTACTGATATTTCCATGCAACTTTTGGTTATATTCCCTTATATGGATGTGTATATGGGTTAATCCATAACATGACTTTATAAAATAAAAGTCATCTTGACTTATTATTATTTTCTCTTTATTGTAAGTCATTATTGTTGTGGTTTTAAATAAGCCCAAATGGGCATATATTGCACCTCCACATGCATTTTCCTTCTTTAAATACAATCTATTTGTTATTTATTTTGTGTAAATACATTCAACTTAATTATGCACCAATCTACAATTTGACTTTACTACAATTACAGCTCTCCAAGAAATATGGATCAGTGTTCACTGTTTATTTTGGACCCGAGAAAGTGGTTGTCCTGGCTGGGTACAAAACAGTCAAACAGGCTCTGGTGGACCATGCAGATGAATTTGGAGGCAGATACATAGCCTGTGTTTTTGAAGACATCAACCAACAATATGGTATGGTGTTGGCATAAAACAAGTGACGTTGGGGGGGACACTGGCACACAACACTGTATGTAACAATAAATGTTGCCCCTGCTAAAAAACTACATTTGAAGGGGCCCCTACCTTTTTAAAAGGCTTGTTATTTTGAGTGATCAACTTGGTGTAACAATGAAAATTTTATTATCAATTGTATTAATCCTTCAATAGCACCGGACAGCTTTTCCAATGACTCAAGCGCTTATATTATTGTGACTATTATTGATTATAATACATGTGAATTTTATTATTATTTAAAAAACACTTATTTGCTTGTTTACCTACAGCTATTGTTTTTTTAATAAAAAGTCAAATGTATGTTGACTGTTGAATTTGTTTCTCAGGGATTTTAGCTTCAAATGGAGATAATTGGAAAGAGATGAGGCGGTTTGCCTTGTCTAACCTCAGAGATTTTGGGATGGGCAAGAAAACAGCAGAGGAGAAAATCCTAGAAGAATGCCACTATTTGATAGAGGTGTTTGAGAAGCACAAAGGTAGATTGTATGAAATGCATCATGCTCTTTTACCTGATAATTGTCCTTTCATGTTTAAAATGTTACCTAACAGGTTGTCCATTTAATGTTCATGTCCAATTAATGTTTACTATCTTACCTAACAGGTCAGCCATTTGACACATCACAACCGATGAACAATGCTGTTTCCAATATAATCTCATCTATTTTGTATGGTAGCAGATTTGAATACAGTGACCCACAGCTTAACACAATGGTGAAAAGATCAAATGAGACTGTGCGCATTATGGGCACTGCCTCAATACAGGTAAGCATTGCGAAATTAGCTACAGGTCCAAAATGTTAAATAAATATTCTTTATAACGAATTAAGTAAGTGAGTGGCGGCTTCAATGCAATATACTTTACTTTTTTTTTGTATTTTTAAAGTCAGAGGCCAGTTGGATTGTCATGTGTAATATGTGTGTAGTTCATATATTAAATGTGTATTGTGTAGTTTTGTGAGTCAACATTTTTCTTCTTTCTATCTTTTCTACTCTGAAAGTTGTACAACTTTTTTCCCTGGATGGGAAAATGGATAAAGAATCTTAAACTCCTGCTCAAGAATGTTGAACTTCAGTACAATCATTGCAGGGACTTAGTCCATCAACTGAAAGCCTCCCTGAACCCGGAGATGAGCAGATGTCTCATCGACACATTTCTGATCCGTAAACAGAAGGATGAGGTAAGCATGATGAGCAAAACAAAGTTGTTTAGAGCCACATTACGTATACATTACAGTTACAGTATGCTCTCTACTTGAACACAGGACTCCTGTGTAACAGACTCTCTCTACCATGAGAGGAATCTGATAAATGTTGTCGGCAACCTTTTTGCTGCTGGTACTGATACCACAGGAGCCACACTGAGATGGGCTCTGCTTTTCATGGCCAAGTATCCACAAATTCAAGGTGAGAAAGACATTCATATCATTTTATTTATGTGATGAATTGTTATTAGGTGTCAAGCACCGAAGGTGCAAGACACCTATTGTTGCTGCCAGTTTTAATATTATTAGGGTGTCGAGGACGAAGTCCAAGACAACGTCTTGTTAGGGTGTCGAGGACGAAGTCCAAGACAACCTCTTGTTATTGCTGGTTTTATTAATATATACAGCGTTTGACTTACACAGCCAAAACCGCTTGGTTAATTTTGATAAAACTTGGTACACCTGTAGAGGAGGACAACAGAATATCTGTGTGAAAGAATTGCACTGATTGGCCCAAAGGTGGCGCTATAGCAATCGTCTGAAAATCCAAACTTTGAACAAGCATATCTCCTGACTACTTTGACCTAAAGTCATAAAACTTTGGTCATATATGCATCTTCTCATGCTGAACAAATATGCCTCAAAAACCTATGACTTCCGCCATGATAGATTTTCCGCCATTTAGAAATTTGTGAATTTTTTTAAAAAATGTAAAAGTGCTAGGTTTTTTGACATACACAAAAATCCTTGGCCACACATACTCTTTGGACCAATATCTTTAATCTATCCTTTTTAAAAGTCTGTGCAATGAAACATAAGGCACCCAGGAGCCATTAACTTTGAAAGAAGGTGTGGCTTAACAACGCCGAACACAAAAATGCTTATATCAACATCAAGGTGGAGTCCTATGATCTTGACCCCAATACAAAAATTGTTCATCATTAAATTCTAAACAAGATGGTACCCATGTTTTTTCAATTGGGGCGTGGCATCAAAAGGGCGTGGTTTTTGACTAAAATGACCACAGTTCCTAGATGGATTGTTGGATTTGAGCGGGACCAACTGTCACACAATCAGGGATCAAAGCCCCAAATGCTTAAGTAAGATTTAAGTTGATTGACAAAACAACATGGCCGACAGACTACGACAAAAAAAAATGTGCCCACGTTTTATGAAAACTTGCTACAGCTGTAGAGGAGGACTACAGAATATCTGTGTGAAAGAATTGCACTGATTGGCCCAAAGGTGACGCTATAGCAATCGTCTGGAAAATGCAAACTTTGAACAAGCATATCTCCTGACCCCTTTGACCTACAGTTATGAGACTTTGCTCATATATGCATCTTCACATGCTGAACAAATGTGCTTCAACAACCTATGACTTCCACCATGATGGATTTTTCGCCATTTTGAATTTTGTCAAAAACATTAAAATCAGTAGGGGTCCTACGTTTTTTGACATACACAGAAATCCTTTGGCACACATAATCGTTGGACCAATTTCTTTAATATGCTCTCACGAAAAGTCTGTGCAATAAAACATAAGGCCACCAGGAGCCATTAACTTTGAAAGAAGGTGTGGCTTAACCACGCCGAACACAAATATGCTTATATCGACATCAAGATGGTGTCCTATGATCTTGTGTCCAATACAAATGTTGTTGGGCATAGAATTCTGAACAAGAGTACATTTTCAGATTTTAATTTTGGTCAAAGAAAATGGCCGCCAGAGACAAAAAACCGTCCGAATGGGCTTCAAATGCGTTTTCAAAAATCTATATGGACTCCTATCATCTTGAGTACAATAGAAAAGTTGTTCGGCATGAAATTCCAAACAAGATAGATATCTCACTTTTTCAATTATGCCCAAAAACATGGCTGCCAGAGGCTCAAACCGGTTAGAATGCCGTGATTCCAATCCCATTGAACCACTCTAACTATCATTATCTTCATACTGTATGACAATATATAAAACTTTACTCTCACTTTTCTAAACAGTGTTTTATCAAAGTAAACCTAAGGTGTCTTCATCTTCATACTGTATGACAATATATAAAACTTTTCTCTCACTTTTCTAAACAGTGTTTGATCAAAGTAAACCTAAAGTGTGTGTGTGTCTGAAGCTGTCATTACATTAAAAACAACCCATTTACTATCATTATCTTCATACTGTATGACAATATATAATACTTCTCACTTTTCCAATTATGCCCAAAAACATGGCTGCCAGAGGCTCAAACCAGTTACAATGCCGTGATTCCAATCCCATTGAACCACTCTAACTATCATTATCTTCATACTGTATGACAATATATAAAACTTTACTCTCACTTTTCTAAACAGTGTTTTATCAAAGTAAACCTAAGGTGTCTTCATCTTCATACTGTATGACAATATATAAAACTTTTCTCTCACTTTTCTAAACAGTGTTTGATCAAAGTAAACCTAAAGTGTGTGTGTGTCTGAAGCTGTCATTACATTAAAAACAATCCATTTACTATCATTATCTTCATACTGTATGACAATATATAATACTTTTCTCTCACTTTTCTAAACAGTGTTTGATCAAAGTAAAGCTTATTCCTTGATTTAAACCAAAAACAATACAGTACAATGTCACCAGTAAGCACTGACCTAACTGTTTGCAATGTTGATGCAATGCAATTGCCACTTTTGTGTGTGTGTGTGTGTGTGTGTGTGTGTGTGTGTGTGTGTCTAAATGCTATGCCGGTTATGATTCTATTTTAAAGCGTTAAAGAAGCGTAACTGCTGAACCCTGACTTTGATACACTTTCACAAAACATCGAAGGCGAATCACCGCAATTGAGCTGAGGCCATTCCAACCTCATCAACTGTATAAAATCTTTAAAAGTCTTACTGGTCTGCCTCGTCTGCATAAGCCTCGACACCCGCTAAATGCTGCTTGCAGCTTTAATTAGGGTGTCGAGCACGAAGTGCAAGACAACCTCTTGTTATTGCTGATATTATTATTATTATATAGCGTAAAATCGACTTACACAGCCTAAACCGCTTGATAAATTTTGATAAAAACTAGCTACAGCTGTAGAAGAGGACTATAGAATATCTGTGTGAAAAATTTGCACTGATTGGTCCAAGGGTGGCGCTATTGCAATCGTCCAAAATAGGCAAATCATATCTCCAGACTACTTTGACCTACAGGCATGAAACTTTGGTCATATATGCATCTTCTCATGCTGAACAAATATGCCTCAAGAACTTATGGCTTCCGCCATGATGGATTTTCGGCCATTTTGAATTTTGTGAAAACCATGAAAAAATTTACACGTGCTAGGTTTTTTGAGATACACAGAAATCCTTGGGCACACATCATCTATGGACCAATATCTTTAATCTTTCCTCAGTAAAAGTCTGTGCAATAAAGCATAAGGCCCCCAGGAGCTATTAACTTTGAAAGAAGGTGTGGCTTAACAACGCCGAACACAAAAATGGTGGAGTCCTATGATCTTGGCTCCAATACAAACGTTGTTCAAGATTAAATTCTGAACAACATGGTACCCATGTTTTTTCAATTAGGGTGTGGCATAAAAAAGGGCGTGGCTTGTGACTAAAATGACCACAGTTCCTAGAGGAAGTGTTGGATTTGAGCAGGATCAACTGTCACACAATCAGGATTATAAACCTCAAATGCTTAAATACGATATAAGTTGATTGACAAAACAACATGGCCGCCAGACGAAAAAAACAGAAAATTTGATTTAAATGCTTTTTCCGACATCAAGGAAGACTCCTATGATCTTAAGTAAAATTGATGAGTTGTTGGCCATGAAATTCTGAACAAAATGTTGTTTCCACTTTTTCACTTTTGATAAAACAACATGGCCGCCAGAGGCTAAAAACGGTCAGAATGGACGTAAATGCGTTTTTCGATATCGTGATGGATTCCTATGATCTTGTGTCCAATGCAGAAGTTGTTGGGCATGGAATTCTGAACAAGATACAATTCAGATATTAATTTTGGTAAAACAAAATGGCCGCCAGAGACAAACAACCGTCAGAATGGGCTTAAAATGCCTTTTCATAAATCTATATGGACTCCTATCATCTTGAGTATAATAGAAAAGTTGTTCAACATGAAATTCCGAACAAGATAGATATCTCACTTTTCCAATTATGCCCAAAAACATGGCTGCCAGACGCTCAAAACGGTGAGAATGCCTTCATTCCAATCCCATTGAACCACTCTTACTATCATTAAATTCATACTGTATGACAATATATAAAACTTTTCTCACACTTTTCTAAACAGTGTTTGATCAAAGTAAACCTAAGGTGTCTTTATCTTCATACTGTATGACAATATATAAAACTTTTCACTCACTTTTCTAAACAGTGTTTGATCAAAGTAAACCTAAAGTGTGTGTGTGTCTGAAGCTGTCATTACATTAAAAACAATCCATTTACTATCATTATCTTCATACTATATGACAATATATAATACTTTTGTCTGACTTTTCTAAACAGTGTTTGATCAGTATTATATATTGGCATACAGTAGTATGACAATATATAATACTTTTGTCTCACTTTTCTAAACAGTGTTTGATCAAAGTAAACCTAAAGTGTGTGTGTGTCTGAAGCTGTCATTACATTAAAAACAATCCATTACAGTGTTTGATCAAAGTAAACCTAAAGTGTGTGTGTGTGTGTGTGTGTGTGTGTGTGTGTGTGTGTGTGTGTGTGTGTCTGAAGCTGTCATTACATTAAAAACAATCCATTTACTATCATTATCTTCATACTGTCTGACAATATATAATACTTCCTTGTATCAAACCTAAAACAATACAGTCCCATGTAAAGTCCACCCATTCTAACACTCCATCATTATCTTCATACTGTATGACAATATATAATACTCTTCTCTCACTTCATTATCTTCATACTATATGACAATTTACAATACTTTCTTGATTTAAACCAAAAACAACACTTGTGTGTGTCTGCAGCTGTCATTACATTAAATACTCTTACAATCATTATCTTCATACTGTATGACAATATATAGTACTTTTCTCTCACTTTTCTAAACAGTGTTTGATCAAAGTAAACCTAAAGTGTGTGTGTCTGAAGCTGTCATTGCATTAAAATAAATCAATTTACTATCATTATCTTCATACTGTATGACAATATATAAAATCTTTCTCTCACTTTTCTAAACAGTGTTTCATCAAAGTAAAGCTTCTTCCTTGATTTAAACCAAAAACAATACAGTACAATGTAAAGTCCATAAGCGCTGACCAAACTCTTTGCAATGTTGATGCAATGCACTTGCCACTTTCGTGTGTGTGCGTGTGTCTAAATGCTATGCCAGTTATGATTCTATTTTAAAGCGTTAAACGAGCGTAACTGCTGAACCCTGACTTTGATACACTTTCATAAAACATCGAAGGCCAATCACCGCAATTAAGCTGAGGCTATTCCAACCTCATCAACTGTATAACATCTGTAAAAGTCTTACTGGTCTGCCTCTTCTGCCTAAACCTCGACACCCGTTAATCGCTGCTTGCAGCTTTAATTATTATTATTATTATTATTATTATTATTATTCTGCAAGGTCGCCTGAATGGCAAGGTTCCCCTGGCTCAATTTGCACCACAATGTCCACATTTGTCCACAACAGCCAAATCTAAAAAGAGGAACCGATAGGCCCAAGTCTCTAGCGCCACCAATGGGTCAAAGTTGCAACATTTAAAATGGCCAAATCCCAGGCCCAATTTGCCCTATACTCCCGCTGTCAAATTATGCATCTTCTGAAGCACTCACACTTTGCCGCGCTAACCATGAAGGTCACCACAATTTGTGAAAAGCAAAAACTGCTTTTCACATCTCCTCCCAAGCCAAATGCCCAATTCAAGCCAATCCAACTCTAATAGAATAAACGGTATCAGAACTGTTCTGAAACTCCAAACTGGATGGCCTCCAGCGACTCAAACGTAACTAACGCCACCTTGAGAGGAAAAAGGCTTATATCCTAAATAGTAAATCCTATTCACACCGAATTTGGTTCCAATGTCTAGAACCCACCCAGTGAGGACAGCCAGAATATTAGCCACATTGTACTCATGGGGGTGCTATAATACCACTACACGCCAAAACGGCCACAGTTCCTAGTTCGAATGTCCGATTTGAGCAGAACCAACTTTGGGACAATTGAGGGTCAAGGCTCTTATTGGGTAAGTGAGATGAAGGCAATTGTCACAACAATATTGACACCAGAGGCCCAAATGTGTCCAATGAGCTTCAAGGAGCCAAAAGGCGGGCTTGATTTTAGACAGTCATCATCAAACTTAATGTACTGAAAGGCAGATGGGTAAGGATGAATCAGTCCAAAACGTGTCCAAATCGGGCCATAGGGGGCAGTCATCAGATGAACAGTGCACCTTTAATGCAGCTGTATTCTACAGACTGTGTCATCTGAAGGCATGCGTTCTATGTCATACGTTGGGTCTTCTCATAGCCTGACAATATTCCAGAGGCCAGTTGTTTTTTATGCATTGCAAGTTCTACACTGTGGTCTCAATAAATCCTCTGTTTTACCAATTGTCTATTTTACATAAAATTAGCTTTATTGGATTCTCTGGACGCTAATTAGTGAACACTATCAAAAGAGTTCTTAATTTTTTTAATATTACAAATATATAATTATTCCGCCACATTATTTAGTTTGTCATGTACCTCTCTGGCGCCACCAATGGGTTAAGGTTTCTAGTTTTCTAAAGGCTAGTCTCAGGTCCCGTTTAACCCACCCTCACAGCCTTACTGTCAGATGATGCAGCTGCTCATGGCCTACCATTTTCCCATCGGCAACATTGTCCTCTGCCTCACTACATATTCCGCAATTTTGATTTAACTGAAAAACCTACTTTTCACATCTCATTCCAGGCCAAGTCACGAATTCGAACAAAACCAACTCTAATTGATTACCCAAATAATAAAACGTATCAAACATTTTCTAAAATTGTATGCAGTAAGGCCTCCACAGTTGTAAACATTTTGAAGCAAACACCACTTTGTGGTTATTAGGTGGGCATGTTTTACCATCTCCTCCTAGACCATTTGTCCAATCGTCATGACACCTGCTTTTTTGGACTCGGCACCCTATTTTCCATATAATTCAATACGAACCCTGTTTTCTATTTGGATCATGTGGACCATGACAACTGAAAAAATGGCTACATTTGAAAAACTAGCCTACTTCTAAAATATATACTGATCACCCCTTTTGGATTACATGTCTGTCAATAACCTAGTGAGTAGAGCACTTACCTCCAAGGCAGAAGGTCCATGGGTCGAATCCCACCAGGTAAATAATATGGTCTGAGTAAACATGTCTATGTTGTACTACTGAGCAAAAGTCTAAAACTTCTGGCAGTGAAGGCAAAATCCTTGATGCCATGGTCTACTACTTCCAGCAGTGGAGGCGCTGTCCTCAAAAAGTCATTGTGTGGCTGGAAATGACTTTGGGGCAGTTGGCTGTAATGGGCTTTTCTATATCGAAGCTACTTCCAGCATTGGGGCCGTGTGCTTAACACCAGTTATTGCTGCTTGCAGCTATATACATTTATTTTTTACATTTACATTTTTTTGCTGTGTTGCTGGAATTAAACTTATTAATTCCTCTGACTTTATATTTGTTTGTTTGGTCCTAAAAGTAAGGCTAACAAAGTGTATAATTTATACTTGGTTCATATTTAACCACTTTGTTTAAAACGGTTCTCTATAAATAAAGTTGGACTTACTTAATGATATGAATTAATAAATGAATAAAACTGAAACAGTACTTTAATTGAAAATATATACTCCTTTTCAGAATCAATTTTTTTTTTTAAATCTTTTTCAACTAATATACTGTAACTAATAGCTGTTGAACACTGAGCACCAAAATGTGTTCTGAGGTTTCCTTTCTGTACACCCCCTAGCCCAGGTCCAGGAGGAGCTGAGAAGGGAGACAGGGAGTCGTCAGGTCAGGGTAGAGGACAGGAAGAAGCTGCCCTACACTGATGCCGTCATCCATGAGACCCAGAGACTGGCTAGCATTCTGCCTGTGGCCATTCCTCACGTCACAACTCAAGATGTCACCTTGCAGGGATTTTTCATCAGAAAGGTCAGACTCAAGCCAATATATCTGGTTTGACCATTCTATTTTTACAAATAAAGGTGGACATGAATCTTAAGTTATGGATAAACATGAGTTCCATTCAGAGCTTATTTTATTTCAGTAACTATGGCCCTATTAAAACAACCGAAATATGTGGCTTCTTCAACCGTATTTGAATCTCGCTTGAGTCCATTGAAGTCTGTAGCCCAAGCCTGTTTAGACGTAGGGGCAGTTTATGAGAAATCCCTGCTTGATAAGCACACACACATTCAGGTTTTTACCACACCCATCACCTTGTGAGATCACGATGGTCTCATAAGGCTATGGGAGTGGTTCACAATATGTTACTCTCTCCAGATCACTCCGGCCTCAAGCCGGTTGAAAAGCCTCTTAAAAAACAGCAATTGACAGGTCAAATCAATGCTCGGCACAGGGAGTTTCAGTACATGACGAACAAAAAGTGCAGATTTCCTATAAATTAACAAATACAATGGTGGCACCAGGGCCAAGTGTAGCAATCTACGGAGCAATCACATTTTTTAAATCCAAAAATAGACTGAATAACGATTGTGGTGGAAATTCTTAACTCAGAATTAAACGTAAAGAGTTTATAGTAAAAAAGTAAAATTAGTAAAAAAAAAACTAAAATGGTCTCTGGTCTCTTTAACTTCACACAACCTGTCACTTTCCTGACTCACACCTATTTTCTCATCATTTTGGGTCTAAGGGACTAATGCGTAGAAATTTTTTTGAGATTGGTCCAGTATTGAGCGATAACGCTGCAGCTGTAGTCCACTAGACGGGCTGCAATGTAATCCTTTGGGGCAATAGCGTACGTCCTCCAGAAGTGCTTGCTTTTGCCTCTGACAGGCTCAGATTATATCATATCATTATGGAAACGATCCCTACAGAGAAATAAAACTCCAAGAAATAAAACTCAGTGATCGAACATCCCACTCAATTGCAGTTGAGTTCAGTTGCTGCAGGAAGAGAACGGTAGAAACATGAGTGGGGGATGCAGAGAGATGAGTTGAACCTTGAGCGAGACTTGGTTGGACACAGTAACAAACAGACCGTGATCAAGCGAAAGGTAACGAAACGACCTTTCAAAAGTAGGCTCCAGGTTGAAAATGAAGCACGAAAAAAATTAATGCCGGAGGTTGTAGACAATAATAAGTACAGACTGCTTGTTTGCGTAACCTGAGAATAAATCCTGCAGACGCCCCTGTGTTCACTCAACTTAAATTTAATAAAAGCATATTTATCAATTGTAACGCAGACTTGAAACTGATGTCAAGCGCTGACTCATGTTCCGGCTTATGTTCTCTCTGTGTTGCCAGGGGACCACTGTGTATCCATTACTGATATCTGTCCTACATGATGAAAGTGAATGGGAAACCCCAAGCACATTCAACCCTGCACACTTCCTAGATAAGCATGGGAAGTTTGTGAAGAGAGACGCATTCATGCCTTTTTCTGCTGGTATGATTGACACATTTATATTCACATTCTTCTTTTCAAATTAATTGGATGAATACAAAAATAAAGGTATTGCATTTTTTATTTTTCTAAGGTCGCAGGGCGTGTCTGGGTGAGGGTCTGGCCAGGATGGAGCTCTTCCTCTTCTTCACCTCCCTCCTTCAACGCTTCCGATTCACTCCTCCACCTGGGGTAACAGAGGAGGAACTGGACCTGACCCCAGCAGTGGGCTTCACCCTCAGTCCTTCACCCCACCAGTTGTGTGCTGTCAGTCATGTCTAAAGAACAGCTATTATACATAAACATGTACATGAATTTTAAGAGAATAATTATATAGCAACCATAAGTAGCTGAAATGTATACTAAGTAAATAATAAACTTGACTTACCAAATCCTTACCATCACTGGATATGTAATGAGAAAATAGTAATATTAAAGTAGTAATATGAAGCTTAAGGTTACAAGAACAAATTTCACATTATGCAAATTAGCAAATACTACGAAAAACAATACAAACTATACACGTTAAAACATGTTCCGTGTCCAACCCACCAACACAGTAAAACTTGACCATAACACAAACGTCCAGCCCACATACATTGGAATTTGTTGTATTGAAACAATAGCCATGACAACTTTATTGTATTTGTTTAAGACAAAAAGCGTTGTTTTAGTATATATATAGCATAAATTAGTTTCTCTAGAGAAAATTAGTTTAACCAAGATGGTTACTCCGACCGTCAAGGGAAAATAACGACAGATTTGAGAAAACAGCAATGAATATTGTAGAGAACATTTTCACAGAATTAGTGTCTACAATATGAATGCATGCAATGTTTCAGCCAGTGGATGGTAACAGATTATACTAGTAGCCTATTGAATACACTTCATGTCCTGCATATTTTTCAAACATGCTCAAACATACTAGTATTTATGTTGAACTCATTCAAAGTCATACTCAAGAAGCAATTAGATATACTGCGTGATATTTACATCCACCCCTTTCAAACAAAGATTGTATGAATCCCTTTCAACCCCTAACCCAAGCCCTGAAAAACGATTGTGTTTTGTTCCTTGATGTAAGGGCCACATGGGCATAGTAGTCACATTTTGTTACATACAAAATAAGTTAAAGGAATGAGTGAAAGACAACATATTGTCTAACTATGGATTAATTAGGGCAGGGAATCTATCTGTGTTTTCAGAAATTACATATGTAATTGGCAAAGTCCTGAAATATATGTTAGTGAATGTGAGTTGGCCGAATAATGTGGTGGATTTTGATGTCCACGTCTGAGAGAAGGTTAAGCCTCAAGGACTCTTACATATAACGCCACGGTGTGTGTGGGTGTGTGTGGATTTGTGTAGCTCAGTCTTCCCCCCCCAAAACAAACCTATAGATCATAGATCGCTATAGAATGATCTATAATTTATCATTTATAATATAATGGAAAAACATTAGTGTAACTGTCATGCCGTCCACTTCCACCACCTAGCGGGCGCCAGCTGCCACTTCTTCACGTGCCTCCCTGTTTACGCGCCTGCCTTCACTCACCAATCTATGCACCCTATTTCTCCCCTGGATTTCCTCCCCCATCTCCCTCCGCCTCTCCCGAACCTCAACCTCCAGTCCCCGGATCTCAAGCCTTCTCCCATGAGCCGTCTATTCCAGCCCCCGAGCGCTATGAGGGTGACCTGGGTTCCTGCAGAGCGTTCCTTTTGCAGTGCTCTCTCGCTTTCGAGCTCCAGCCCAACACCTACCCCACCGACAGATCTCGTATTGCGTATCTGATCAGTGCGAGGCGAGGCTCTCGCCTGGGCGACGGCCGTATGGGAGCGCGGCTCCGTCGTCTGCTCCTCCTACTCTGTATTCACGGAGGAAATGCGGAGGGTTTTTGATCATCCGGTTCGGGGAAGGGAGGCTTCCAAACGTCTGCTGTCTCTGCGTCAGGGGTTGCGGAGTGTCGCCGTTATCGCGGTCGAGTTCTGTACCCTTGCTGCAGAGAGCGGTTGGAATGAGGAAGCCTTGCAGGGGATCTTTTCGAGTGCGCTCTGTGACACCGTCAAAGATGAGTTGGCCTCTCGGGAAGATTCCCCAAACCTAGACCACCTGATCTCCCTCGCCATACGGTTGGATAATCGGCTGCGTGAGTGCTGCAGAGAGCGGGCTCTCTGTCCGACTCCGACGCCCCTCCCCTTTCCGTCTGCAGTTTCCCGGCCTTCCACGTCGACTGCCGGTCCTTCCTTTCTTGAATCATCGCTTTCTCCCCAGCCAGAGCCCATGCAGCTGGGATGCACCCGCCTTTCCCTGGAGGAGAGAGAGCGCTGCCTCCAGGCCAAAGTCTGCCTATAATGCGGCCTACCTGGTCACTTCTTGTCCGCCTGCCCCACTCGCCCGGGAAAAGAACGGACTCGCCAGTAACCCAAGGGGTCCTGGCGAGTCGCGCCCTCAACCCCTCGGCTTCCCGGCTTAATCGATGCTGCCCTTTTGTGGCGGGATCGACCCCTACCGCTCGCCGTCTTTTTGGACTCAGGAGCGGATGAATCCTTCATCGACCAGGAGGTGGTACGGCAGTTGGGCATCGACACCACCCCACTAGATTCCCCTATTGAGGCCCAGGCCCTGAACGGTAAGCCGCTCAGCCATGTGGAGCGCCGGACGGTCCCCGTTTACCTACGAATTTCAGGTAATCCCCACAAGTCCCTTTCGCTCCATGTTATTGACTGTCCGTTTACCCTGATAGTGCTGGGTTACCCTTGGCTCAAAACACACAACCCCCATACACAACCCCCAGATTGACTGGGGGTCCGGAACAGTAACTTCCTGGAGCACCTACTGCCATTCCTACTGTCTACGGTCCGCCCAGTCCCCCCCGGTCCCTGAGTCCAGGATTGTAGCCACTCTCCCTGATCTGTCCTCCGTTCCGGAGGTGTACCATGACTTGGGGGAGGTCTTCAGCAAGTCCCACACTCTATCCCTGCCACCTCACCCGGGGCCCCCCTGCATAGCAGTCGCTTGTACAACCTCTCTCGACCGGAACGTGAGTCCATGGAAGAATACATTAGGGACTCCCTCACCGTCTGGATCATCCGCCCGTCCTCCTCTCCAGTAGGGGCAGGGTTCTTCTTCGTAAGCAAGAAGGATCGCTCCCTCCGTCCATGCATTGACTTCCGGGGCCTCAACAACATCACCATTAAAAACAAGTTGTCACGACACGCTCACGCTTCGGTGGACTCCGGAGGCTGAGGCCGCATTCCGCACCCTCAAGAAGCGCTTCGTATCGGCACCCATCCTCGTCCAACCAGACCACGCCCTCCAGTTCGTGGTGGAGGTCGACGCCTTGGACACCGGCGTGGGCGCGGTCCTCTCACAGCGATCTCCCTCGGACCATAAGCTGCACCCGTGTGCCTTCTTCTCTTGCCGCCTTTCTCCTCCTGAGAGGAATTACGATGTAGGAAACCGCGAGCTCCTGGCCGTTTAAATGGCGCTTGAGGAGTGGTGTCACTGGCTGGAGGGCGCGGAACAGCCATTTATTGTTTGGACCGACCATCGTAACCTGTCATATATCCAGTCTGCCAAACGACTCAACTCCCGCCAGGCCAGATGGGCCCTGTTCTTCGGTCGATTTAATTTTACGCTCACCTTCCGCCCCGGCTCCAGAAATGTGAAGCCCGACGCCTTGTCCCGCATCTATTCCCCGGAAGACCCCAACCAGGACCCCGAGCCCATCCTGCCCCCGGTGTGCCTAGTGGCGGCTCTAACCTGGGAGGTCGAGTCCGCCGTCCTCCAGGCCCAGGAACACCAGCCCGACCCAGGTACCGGCCCGCCCGACCGTCTATTTGTCCCGGATGCGGAGCGCTCGAGGGTCCTCTCGCGGGCACACACCACCAGACTCACCTGTCACTCTGGCGTTACCCGTACCCTAGATTTCATCCGCCGGCGATTCTGGTGGCCCACCATTGACGCGGATGTCCGCGCTTACGTCGCAGCCTGCTCGACTTGTTCGCGCAGCAAGACCACCACTCGGCCTCGCTCCGGCCTACTCCGACCCCCGCCCATCCCCAGCCGTCCCTGGTCACATATCGCCCTGGATTTCGTTACCGGTCTTCCCCCGTCAGAAGGAAAGACCACCATACTCACGATCGTTGACCGCTTCTCCAAGTCCGCTCATTTCCTCGCGCTTCCCAAGCTCCCCTCCACCAAGGAGACTGCCGATCTTCTCGTCGCTCACGTATTCAGGTTGCACAGTATCCCGGTGGACGTCGTCTCCGATCGAGGCCCTCAGTTCACCTCCCAAGTCTGGCACGCTTTCTGTGCTGCCTTGGGTCCTCGGTCAGTCTGTCTTCGGGATACCACCCCCAGTCCAACGGCCAGTCGGAGCGGGCCAACCAGGAGATGGAGGCTGCCCTCCGCTGCATCACCGAGGCCAACCCCACTACTTGGAGTTCTCAGCTCCCCTGGGTGGAGTATGCACACAACACCCTCGTGAACGCCTTCACGGGTCTCTCCCCATTTATGTGCTCTCTGGGGTACCAGCCGCCCTTGTTCCCCTCCCTCGAGGCGGAAATCTCGGTCCCCTCGGTCCAGGCCCACCTGCAATGGTGCCAACGCACCTGGAAACGCGCACGGGCTGCGCTCCTCCAGGCGTCCTCTCGTTCCCAGAGACAAGCAAACAAACATCGTCTTCCGGGCCCCCAGTACACCCCAGAAAGTTTGTACGTCCGTGCCAAGGACCTCCCCCTCAAGGGGTCAACCCAGAAACTCTCCCCTCGTTTCATCGGCCCCTTCCCTGTCTAATCCATCATCAATCCCTCTGCCGTCCGCCTCAAGCTCCCCGCCTCCTTCCAGCCACCCACCCACCCCCCCCCGTCTCCTCCAGCCCCTCCCCACCCTCCACCTCCCCGTGATTCCCACCCCATCGTCTCCTGCGTTGGTGTACCTGTACCCTGCTTTCCCCCCCCCGACCCTTCCCTCCGCCCACCCCCCAGCACCTTCCCTCCTGTCGTTCACACTTCGAGCTTCGTTCCTTCCCCTGCCTACTCCTAACCTTGCCTTTCCTTGTGCCCAGCTCTTCCCCGGATCCTTGTCTGCCTACCCACCTCGCCACCTGCCCCGAACCCCCCCCCTGCTCCCCCCGATCCTAACTGCGCTTGCCCCTGCCCCCGAACCCCCCCGAACCCCCTACCCCCCCACCTCACCTTCTCCGCCCCTTCCCCACCCACGTTCCCCCCCAGTATCCTTTACCCCTCATATCCCCCCCCCCTCCCCTCCTTGCCCCCCTACCTCTACCGCATCAGCACTACCCCGCCCTTTGGCCTCACCCGCCCCCGCGTCTTCCCCCTCTCGCCCACACCTCTCGAGAACCCACACCCGACCTCCCTGAGTCACCTCAGTCGTGTCGCGCACAGCGACATCCTATTTGACTGTACACTTCATCATGTTTCCTGGGTCCGCGGAGCCACATCCTTGACCCTTCCCTCATCAAAGACTTCCACCGCCAGCACCCTTGTCGTTCTTTACACTTCTAGTGTTAGTAGCTTCGTTCCAGTAATCAAGTATTGTTACCTTCTCCCTGCCTACTCCTAACCTTGCCTTTCCTTGTGCCCAGCTCTTCCCCGGATCCTTGTCTGCCTACCCACCTCGCCTACCTGCCGCCGAACCCCCCCCCCTGCCTGACTACCCGCCTGCCGCTTCCCTCACTGACTGTCTGCTTGCCCGTCTGCCACCGAACCCCTGCCTGCCTTACTACGACCTTGCCTAGCCCTTGCCTGTACCTTCGAATAAATCCTTTTGAATCTCTCCCTTCTCCGCCTCGTTGTGTCCACAGTTGGGTTCTCGTCCTGTTCCATAACACAAGTATCCTTTACCCCTCATAAGTTCCGCCTTCGTTCCCCTCCATGGATCCCCGGTGTTTACGAAACTAGACCTACGAAACGCCTACCATCTGGTCCGCATCAGGGATGGGGACGAATGGGCACTTTGAGTACTTAGTCATGCCTTTTGGCCTCACCAACGCCCCCGCGGTCTTCCAAGCCCTTGTCAATGATGTCCTCTGTGACATGCTGAACCACACCGTCTTCATCTATCTGGACGACATCCTCATCTTCTCCCAGTCGTTGGCCGAGCACAAGCGGCTTGTGCGACAGGTTCTCCAGCGCCTTCTGGAGAATAAACTGTATGTGAAATGTGTCTCTATGTGTCTCCTTCCTTGATCTCCTTCCTGGGATACATCATTGGCCAGGGGGAGGTGAATATGGACCCCTCCAAGGTCTCAGCGGTGGCCGAGTGGCCTACTCCCTCCACACGCAAGAAACTCCAGCAGTTTCTGGGCTTCGCAAACTTCTATCGCCTGTTTATTCGTGGCTACAGCCAGGTCGCGGAACCCTAACCTCCACTAAGAGGCCCTTTGTGTGGACGCCAGAGGCCGAGACGGCCTTCCTGAGCCTCAAGGAGCGGTTAGTTTTGGCGCCCATCCTCGTCCAACCCGACCTTTTGCTCCAGTTCGAGGTCCACAAACTTCACCCGTGCGCCTCTGTTCTCCAGGCACAGGAACAACAGCCTGACCCTGGCACCGGTCCTCCCAACCGTTTCCACGTTTCCCAACTCAAGCCCGTTTTCTCCAGCCCGCTGTCGCCCCCTGCTCCGGCTCCGCCTCCTCCCAGGCTTATTGACAATCACCCGGCATGGACAGTCCGCCTTTTGGACGTGCGTCACCGCGGCTGAGGTCACCAGTACCTTGTGGACTGGGAAAGCTACAGTCCTGAAGAGCGTTCCTGGGTCCCTCGGAGTCACATTCTGGACCCAACGCTAATCAGAGACTTCCACCGCCAACGCCCGTCCGGCCTGTCAAGCTCAGCATTAACTGAGCTTGTTAATTTCTCCCCAAGTGGTCAACATTAAGTAAATAATAATACTAACAATAAGTAAATAATAATCAAAATGGCCAACAAATTTCCTTGTACAACTTCATATGGAAACATTATTGTTCAGTGGCAGAAAATGCATTTACTATATTAAAAACATAATCACAAAGTGTCACTGTGATTTAATCTCATAATCAAAACAGTTAAATACAAATAAAGTAAACATGAACTCTCCGTTTTGTTAGCTGACCACCAAGCGTCAAGGTGACGCCGAAGAGTCGATCCAAGGCTTCGATGTTCATTTGACAGTGACCTCATCCACAGGCACACTGTTCTACACAGGGCCGGTCACCCAAGAGAGGTAACGCTTGGAAACAAGCCGGCGATAACCATCAAAGCCCAGCGCTGTCAAGGCGTTTCCATGAATATAATCTGGCGATAATTTGAGATGGTTTACCTGACCCATTTCTTTGTTTTCTTATTAAACCTTTATTAATTCAGGCGTTGAGGTTAAGAATCTCTTTCAAGAGAGATCTGATGGCAGATTTAACTCTAGTTGTAGTTTCAGAGTCCTTCGTTCCAAACAGACCACAGAGCCAAGACGCAATGTTCACCCATTTATTATAGGGCTCTCACAGGAAACCCTAACAACCAGCCCCATCCAGCCACATGGTTGACTCTCTTGTTTATTTTTCATTTCCAACAGCTTAAAAACACATGAAGAGTGGTCCTATAGGAAGCCTTCCAATCGTTACCTGTTCTCTGGGTTATACAATACAAAAAGGTGTGAACCCCCATAGTTTATATTGGGTTAATGTTATTTGAAGAAGTTAATCACAAACTGTCCACGCCCTCTCTATAGTTGAACAACAGGCGGGATGTGATACCTGGGTGAGATTGGCACACAAACCAGTTGGTCAATGGATTATCTATTGCTTGACTGTCACATGACAGAAAGGACATTTAATACTAATCCCAAGCAATTGCTTCCAGAGAGGACACAGCACAGCAGTATATACTTTGAGTGGGTCCTAGTTTTTAAGGCATATGATATTTTAAGAAAACGTATCAATCTATTCTTCTTCACAGCAAAATCACAAACACACATGACATACATGAACATATACAATAAACAAGGATTAATATTATAAAACAACAAAACAAGTGACTAATGGTGCAAAACAGCAAAATTTCCAGCATTGCTCTCTATCAATGCGTCTTGACAGATATGAACAAGGCTAGGTAAATGGAACACAATTCTTACTTTACATTGGCTCCTAACTAGTTAACCTTAACATATAAGTCAGTCTAAGTAAAATGCAGGGGGCTCCTTTCTTCTTTGTGGCCGTCATAAAGCCCTCCCCGTTTCTTCCTGCCAGGATGGGGGGATCCAGATACAGAGGTTTACAGCTTTTAGGTATCAACTTGGAGTCGGCTAAGTAAACAAGGTTACTTTCGGGCTGATAAGAGGTGTAAATGAGTGACACGTGAATGTACTTTGGAATGTAGGCCTTCGTTGACTGTGCTTTTTCTACCCTTATTTCCTTTGTATGGGCAAAATAATGGCTTTCTTTAAGCATATGGTAAATACATTATTATGGCAGGCAATGTTTAACCTTGACTGTGACATTAATTAGTTAGCCTTAACATGTAGAAGGAATGAAAGGGGCTCCTTTCTTCTTTGTGGCCTTCATAAAGCTCTCCCCGTCTTTTCCTGTCAGGATGAGGTGAGCCAGGTATAGAGGGGTTTATAGTTGTAGGGATCCATTTGGAGTCAGCTGAGTAAACAAGGTTAATCTCAGAGGGCTGGCAAGAGGTGTAAATGAGTGACAAGTGTCCCTCAGAATGTGGTCCTTTGTTGACTCTGTGCTTTATCCACACTGATTCATTCACTCATGTAGACAAGATAATGCTCATACTTCCTTTAAACCTCAGTACATTTCTCCCATACATGATGTTGCCGCTGCCTGTTCCCTCTCCCTGCTGTGGTAACCAGAGCATTTAACCTAAGCCTTAAGGGGCGGGCGTCAGGGGTGGAGATGTGACGGCCTACTTAAGGGACCAGCCTACATTGTGAGCACAAGCAGGAACAATTGTCTCAAACCAGTCAGTGAAGCTTGCATGCAGTATGTCTTTTATAGAAGGCCTGGTCTTTGTCCAGACTCCTGGTTCTGTCCTCATATGGACAGTTCTACTGCTGCTGGTCCTCTATCTCCTCTCCTCCAGGCAGGGTTTCCGTGAACACCAGAAGGAGCCTCCAGGACCCAGAGGACTGCCTCTTCTTGGAAACCTACTGCAGTTGGATCTAAACAGGCCACATAACACCCTTAGAGAGGTATGTTTGTAATGTTGGTGTTAAACAAAACAAGGCAGCATGAACGATGAAAGGCAATTGACATTATTTAGCTTTAGTCAAAAATAGCTATGGGCTGATCTGAAAACGAGAGGGCTTGACTCACAGTGCTTTAGCCTTCGCTACAGTGTGTCTGCGGGCCGAGGTCACTGCACTCTGCTCCGTCTGTGTACGGCCGTGCGCAGATTCCAAAGCGCTTTGCAAGTTTCTAACCGAGTCCGGGGCCGCGTATCGTGCACTTGTAAAGGTTTTATTCTCGGAAAAATGAAAATATATAGTTTTGTCCACCGGCCGGTTCGACCTGGAACGGAGCGGTCCTAGTGTAGACTCACCACCTGTCCGATCGTTTTTTGAATTCAAAGCCTCTGGTGTACAGCACTGGAGTGTGTCCAAAATGTTTTCAAAGCATGCTGTAAATTTGCGGCAAAATGGCGCGTAATTTGAGAGAGAAATAGGAGGTGTGACATGAGAGCGCGTGAAGAGGGTAATTTGCGTGAGTCTCACTCTGGATGCATTAGAGTCGGCAGTTCTGCCCATGCTCATTGGAAAGATGGGTGATGCACACACAGTAGCACCACTATACAGACTAAGAGCCTGCCAACAGCATATAGGCAGGTAATCTCCCCTGCTAAATCCCAATGAATTAATCTACTTGCGGAAGCCCATATTTTTGTTACTAACTCAAGCGGTTCAGATTTTCAAAGATCTGTAGACTGCGCTGGACATTTTGGTATTGGTTGGGTGTTCATTTCTCAAACAGTAAGAGGAGATTGATAACCAGCTGGAAGAATAATTATTTCTGTTTTGTTAAAGTATGATGATCCTAACAAGGTCCATGCCCAGTAACCACACGGATTAAACAGATAGAGGTGTAAAGTTAAAGTATAAATGTTTTGCTATCACTGTAACAGTATGGGCTTTTCATTATCACCACATCAATTCACCATTATTATTATGTTATGGAATGAATATTTGTATTATACATAACATTATATTTGCTGGATAATTCAATGTCACTGTCTGTGTTTTAAAGATTGTAAATTATTTATTAATGATTTGAATGTTTCAGTACTGACATTTTCATGCAACTTTTTGGTGTCAGGTTATATTCCCTTATATGGATGTGTATATGGGTTAATCCATAACATGACCTTATAAAATGAAAGTCATCATGACTTATTATTATTCT
Source organism: Lota lota (assembly GCA_026745465.1). Taxonomy (NCBI): domain Eukaryota; kingdom Metazoa; phylum Chordata; class Actinopteri; order Gadiformes; family Lotidae; genus Lota; species Lota lota. The sequence goes on from JACYXH010000764.1 coordinate 2,821,770, forward strand.
TTTCTCTTTATTGTAAGTCATTATGGGTGTGGTTTTAAATAAGCCCAAATGGGCATATATTGCACCCCCACATGCATTTTCAATCTATTTCTTTTTTTTGTTGTGTAAATACATTCAACTTAAACTTAATTATGCACCAATCTACAGTTTCACTTTTCAGTTCCATTCATACATTGTTTACAGTTATATTTTATATATTCTATTTATATTGACTTTACTACAATTACAGCTCTCCAAGAAATATGGATCAGTGTTCACTGTTTATTTTGGACCCGAGAAAGTGGTTGTCCTGGCTGGGTACAAAACAGTCAAACAGGCTCTGGTGGACCATGCAGATGAATTTGGAGGCAGATACATAGCCTGTGTTTCTGAAGACATCAACCAACAATATGGTATGGTGTTGGCATAAAACAAGTGACGTTGGGGGGGACACTGGCACACAACACTGTATGTAACAATAAATGTTGCCCCTGCTAAAAAACTACATTTGAAGGGCCCCCTACCTTTTTAAAAGGCTTGTTATTTTGAGTGATCAACTTAGTGGAACAATTAACATTTTATTATAAATTGTATTACTCCTTCAATAGCACTGGACAGCTTTTCCAATGACTCAAGCACTTTAATTATTGTAACTATTATTGATTATAATAGATGAGCATTTTATTATTATTTAAAAAAAGGCTAACACTTGTTTGCTTGTTTTCCTACAGCTATTATTTTTTTTACATTTCCAGCACATGCAACACTTCCTGTGATATAGAGGTCAAATGTCTGTTGACTGTTGAATTTGTTTCTCAGGGATTTTAGCTTCAAATGGAGATAATTGGAAAGAGATGAGGCGGTTTGCCTTGTCTAACCTCAGAGATTTTGGGATGGGCAAGAAAACAGCAGAGGAGAAAACCCTAGAAGAATGCCACTATTTGATAGAGGTGTTTGAGAAGCACAAAGGTAGATCGAATGAAATGCAGCATGCCCTTTTTACCTGATAATTGTCATTTCATGTTTAAAATGTTACCTAACAGGTTGTCCATTTAATGTTCATGTCCAATTAATGTTTACTATCTTACCTAACAGGTCAGCCATTTGACACATCACAACCGATGAACAATGCTGTTTCCAATATAATCTCATCTATTGTGTATGGTAGCAGATTTGAATACAGTGACCTACAGTTTAACACAATGGTGAAAAGAGCAAATAAGACTGTGCGCATTATGGGCACTGCCTCAATACAGGTAAGCATTGCGAAATTAGCCATAGGTCCAACATTTGAAATAAATATATTTTATAAAGAATTAAGGAATTGAGTGGCGACTTCAATGCAATATACTTTACAGAGGTTTTTTTGTATTCTTAAAGTCAGAGGCTAGTTGGATTGTGATTTGTAATATGTGTGTAGTTCATGTATTAAATGTGTGTATTGTAGTTTTGTGAGTCAAAAATGTTCTTCTATTTTTTCTACTACCCTGAAAGTTGTACAACATTTTTCCCTGGATGGGAAAATGGACAAAGAATCTTAAACTCCTGATGGAGAATGTTGAACTTCAGTTCAATCATTTCAGGGACTTAATCCATCAACTGAAAACCTCCCTGAACCCGGAGATGAGCAGATGTCTCATCGACACATTTCTGATCCGTAAACAGAAGGATGAGGTAAGCATGATGAGCAAAACAATGTTGTTTAGAGCCACATTACGTATACATTAGAGTTACAGTATGCTCTCTACTTGAACACAGGACTCCTGTGTAACAGACTCTCTCTACCATGAGAGGAATCTGATAAATGTTGTCGGCAACCTTTTTGCTGCTGGTACTGATACCACAGGAGCCACACTGAGATGGGCTCTGCTTTTCATGGCCAAGTATCCACAAATTCAAGGTGAGAAAGACATTCATATCATTTTATTTATGTGATGAATTGTTATTAGGTGTCAAGCACCGAAGGTGCAAGACACCTATTGTTGCTGCCAGTTTTAATATAATAATAATTATTATTATTATTATTCTGCAAGGTCGCCTGAATGGCAAGGTTCCCCTGGCTCAATTTGCACCACAATGTCCACATTTGTCCACAACAGCCAAATCTATAAAGAGGAACCGATAGGCCCAAGTCTCTAGCGCCACCAATGGGTCAAAGTTGCAACATTTAAAATGGCCAAATCCCAGGCCCAATTTGCCCTATACTCCCGCTGTCAAATTATGCATCTTCTGAAGCACTCACACTTTGCCGCGCTAACCATGAAGGTCACCACAATTTGTGAAAAGCAAAAACTGCTTTTCACATCTCCTCCCAAGCCAAATGCCCAATTCAAGCCAATCCAACTCTAATAGAATAAACGGTATCAGAACTGTTCTGAAACTCCAAACTGGATGGCCTCCAGCGACTCAAACGTAACTAACGCCACCTTGAGAGGAAAAAGGCTTATATCCTAAATAGTAAATCCTATTCACACCGAATTTGGTTCCAATGTCTAGAACCCACCCAGTGAGGACAGCCAGAATATTAGCCACATTGTACTCATGGGGGTGCTATAATACCACTACACGCCAAAACGGCCACAGTTCCTAGTTCGAATGTCCGATTTGAGCAGAACCAACTTTGGGACAATTGAGGGTCAAGGCTCTTATTGGGTAAGTGAGATGAAGGCAATTGTCACAACAATATTGACACCAGAGGCCCAAATGTGTCCTATGAGCTTCAAGGAGCCAAAAGGCGGGCTTGATTTTAGACAGTCATCATCAAACTTAATGTACTGAAAGGCAGATGGGTAAGGATGAATCAGTCCAAAACGTGTCCAAATCGGGCCATAGGGGGCAGTCATCAGATGAACAGTGCACCTTTAATGCAGCTGTATTCTACAGACTGTCTCATCTGAAGGCATGTGTTCTATGTCATATGTTGCGTCTTCTCATAGCCTGACAAAAGGTCTAATACTTCTGGCAGCGAAGGCAAAATCCTTGACGCCATGGTCTACTACTTCCAGCAGTGGAGGCGCTGTTCTCATAAAGTCATGGTGTGGTTGGAAATGACTTTGGTGCAGTTGGCTGTAATGGGCATGTCTATGTTGAAGCTACTTCCAGCATTGGGGCTGCGTGTGTGACACCAGTTATTGCAGCTACATCTTCTGTTTTTGCTGTGTTGCTGGAATTAAACGTATTAATTCCTCTGACTTTAAAGTAATTTGTTTGGTCCTAAAAGTTAGGCTAACAAAGTGTGTATTTTTTACTTGGTTAATTTTTAACCACTTTGTTTAAAAAGGTTCTCTATACATAAAGTTGGACTTATTTAATGATATACATTTATAAATGAATAAAACTGAAACAGTACTTTAGTTGAAAAGATTCACTCTTTTTCAGAATCTGAAAAATAGCTTTTGTCTTTTTCAACTAATATACTGTAACTAATAGCTGTTGAACACTGAGCACCAAAATGTGTTCTGTGGTTTCCTTTCTGTACACCCCCTAGCCCAGGTCCAGGAGGAGCTGAGAAGGGAGACAGGGAGTCGTCAGGTCAGGGTAGAGGACAGGAAGAAGCTGCCCTACACTGATGCCGTCATCCATGAGACCCAGAGACTGGCTAGCATTCTGCCTGTGGCCCTTCCTCACGTCACAACTCAAGATGTCACCTTGCAGGGATTTTTCATCAGAAAGGTCAGACTCAAGCCAATATATCTGGTTTTACCATTCTATTTTTACAAATAAAGGTGGACATGAATCTTAAGTTATGGATAAACATGAGATGCATTCAGAGTTTATTTTACTATTAAAACAACAGAAATATGTGGCTTCTTCAACCATATTTGAATCTCGCATGAGTCTATTGAAGTCTGTAGCCCAAGCCTGTTTAGACATAAGACCAGTTAACAATTGTGGTGGAAATTCTTGACTCAGAATAAACAGAGTTTATAGTAAAAAAGTAAAAATAGTAAAAAACTAAAATGGTCCCTGGTCTCTTCAACTTCACACAACCTGTCACTTTCCTGACTCACATCCACAGTCACATTCTTGACTCGGCCTGCTACATGGCCTGCTACTCACTTCCCTACCTCTTTGGCACAGACCTCACCATCTCTGACCACCTGGCCATTATCATGAACATTATCAATGTTGACCTACTCAACAACTACACACTGTCCTTCTGCTTCATCGGCTTGCCCCCATCAAAACCAAAACAGTCGCTTTTACCCACTCAGCTCTCTGGTTCATCCCCTAACTTCATCTCCATAAACAACTGCAAATCCTCCACCTTCCCAGTCACCCATGGTGTCCCCCAGGGTGCAGTGGTTGTTCCCCTCCTCTTCATTCTGTACATCCTTCCTCTTAGACAGATCCTCCATCGTCATAGCCTCCATTTCCACTGCTATGCTGATGACACTCAACTTGCCCTTTTCTCCAAAACCATCACCTCAGCACCTGCCTTGCAGATATAAAATACTGGATGCAACAGCACTCTCAAACTCAACTGCTATCATTCTGAAATCCTCAACATCGGCCTATACTCCCTCACCCACTCCACCCAGACCTTCTCACTCAACATCGATGTCTTCATTGTCACCTCCTCTAACCAGGTCTGAAACCTTGGAATCATCCTCGACCGAACCCTCTCGTTCTTACCGCACATCAACCATGTCACAAAAACGTCATTTTTCTACCTCAGGAACATTCCCTACCTTCGGCCAACCCAGTCCTTTGCTGCATCAGAAATACTCATACATGCCATCAAAGCTTCCAGACTTGATTACTGCAACAGCATCCTCTGTAGTTAATCTAACAAAATCATAAATAACCTGGCCACCCTCCTACGCCTCGCTTCCTCTCCTCCACCACACCCCTACCTGAGGCCTCAGGTAGGCTACACCTCGTGTTGTTATAGATTACTAGTATATCCTTTAGTTTATTGCAGCTATGCTTGGGGCTTGATTTGTAGGCGGTGTCAACAAGTGGTTTGTCTCCTTTTGAACCCCACGTCAATCAAATAACATAAACCGCCTTCTTCCACCTTAGAAAAATTGCCCACCTCTGGCCATCTCTCTCCTTCTCTGCCACTGAAACATGCATACATGCTTTCATCAACTACTGAATCCACTATTGCAACAGCCTCCTACACAGCACATCAAAGTCATCAACAAATGACAACACATAGAGAACTCTGCTGCCTGTCTTCTCACTCACCCCCTCAACAGAGACCACCATCACCCCTGAACCTGAAATCCCTCCACTGGCTCCCCGTCAAACAGCGCATCGAATTCAAACTGCTCCTTCCACCTACAAAGCTCTCCATAACCCGGCATCCTACCTCACTGGGCTCTCACACCGCCATGCACCCACCCGAGCCCTCCGATCTGCTGATGCAAACCTCCTGGCACGTCCCACCATGACCAAACACAGAACATGGGGCGACAGGGCCTTCTCCATCACCGCCCCCTCCCTCTGGAAGACTCTCCCCAAACCCATCCGGGACTCACTCTCCTCCTTCAAGTCTTCCCTCAAAACCCATCTCTTCAAACTTGCTTTTAATGTTTAAACTCTACAATGTATTTTTTCATAGTATCTTGTCTTTAAAGGAAAACTTCTGAATTGTTCAACCTGGAGCCTATTTTCTCATCATTTTGGGTCTAAGGGACTAATGCGTAGAACGATTTTTGAGAATGGTCCAGTATTGAGCGATAACGCTGCAGCTGTAGTCCACTAGACGGGCTGCAATGTAATCCTTTGGGGCAATAGCGTACGTCCTCCAGAAGTGCTTGCTTTTGCCTCTGACAGGCTCAGATTATATTCTATCATTGTGGAAACGATCCCTACAGAGAAATAAAACTCCAAGAAATAAAACTCAGTGATCGAACATCCCGCTCAATTGCAGTTGAGTTCAGTTGTTGCAGGAAGAGAACGGTACAAACATGAGTGGGGGATGCAGAGAGATGAGTTGAACCTTGAGCGAGACTTGGTTGGACACAGTAACAAACAGACCGTGATCAAGCGAAAGGTAAAGAAACGACCTTCCGAAAGTAGGCTCCAGGTTGAAAATGTAGCATAATAATAAATGAATAAATGCCGCAGGTTGGCAACAATAACAAAGTTCAGACTGTTTGTTTGCTTAACCTGAGAATAAATCCTGCAGACGCCCCTGTGTTCACTCAACTTAAATTGTATAAATACATATTTATCAATTGTACAACTTTATAATTGTATTTATATTTGAAGGTAGCCTGGACTAACTGGTGTCAAGCGTTGACTCATGTTCCGGCTTATGTTCTCTGTGTTGCCAGGGGACCACTGTGTATCCATTACTGATATCTGTCCTACATGATGAAAGTGAATGGGAAACCCCAAGCACATTCAACCCTGCACACTTCCTAGATAAGCATGGGAAGTTTGTGAAGAGAGACGCATTCATGCCTTTTTCTGCTGGTATGATTTACCCGTTTATATTCACATTCTTCTTTTCAAATTAATTGGATGAATACAAAAATAAAGGTATTGCATTTTTAATTTGTCCAAGGTCGCAGGGCGTGTCTGGGTGAGAGTCTGGCCAGGATGGAGCTCTTCCTCTTCTTCACCTCCCTCCTTCAACGCTTCCGATTCACTCCTCCACCTGGGGTAACAGAGGAGGAACTGGACCTGACCCCAGCAGTGGGCTTCACCCTCAATCCTTCACCCCACCAGTTGTGTGCTGTCAGTCATGTCTAAACTGTTGTGGTATCACCGTTGTAAATTGTTGCATGAAATGGGAAATAATTGTATGCAGGTGTTCGTTTTTTGTAATTCTGAATTTGCTTTGCATTCAGTAATGTCTAAAGAACAGCTACTATCCATAAATGTGTACATGTATTTTAAGAGAATAATTTAATTGCAATCAATGTATACTTAGCATATAATACTGGATATCTATCTAATGAAAACATACTGGTATTAAAGTAGTAATATTAATCTTTATATAACAAGAACAAATTTCACATTACAGAAATAAGCTAACATTTAATTTCATGTTACAACAAGTTGTATGTATCCAGCCCACCATCACAGTAAAACTTGACCATAACACATATGTCCAGCCCACATAAGTCAAATGTTGTTTTGCGGTGAAATAGTGTCTGCTACACGTTTGTTTTAACCAATGGTAAACAGTGTTGTTTTAGCATTTGAGAAGCTATTTTTTTGACAGTGTTTGTTTGAAGAGGTTAAAGTTCACTGCATAATGAGCCAGAACACCACAACATCATTTCAATGTAGGAAGATAAAGAAGGAGTGAAGTAGTTTATTTATAAATTGAGGCCATGACATTAAAAAAAAGAATGAATATGGAACTAAAGGAAACTGTTCTCAGTAAAACAATAAGAATAGTTTTTACTCAAAATAATTGTTTGGTCAGTTACAACGGTTGCTTTGTTTCTATGTCCATTTAATTCAAACCAAAGAAAAAACAAGATCAGATGTAAAGATTACTCTGGATTTGATTTGTTTTGATAAACTTGTTGATTATGTCAGCACTCGGCAGGGGGCCAACCTGGAGAAAAAATGTCAGAAAATAAAATGCTTTTAAAATTCATATTTATAAGAGGATATGACTAGCCAGTCAACTAAATTCCACTAAAAGTAAACAAAACATTTATAGAAAATAAATGTAAAAGATAACTAAACACCACAAATAATATTGTGTTCTCTCACTTCTAGCCAACTACTTGACATTTCACTTGCGCACTGCAAAACAAACATCTTGCAAAGGATGAAACGTATACAAACAAGAAGCAGTCTGAATGCCAATGTTACCGTATGCAAGTTTTCTGTGGTCATGAAAAGGGAAGCTCACCTTGATATCACCAACACTAGTGAATGCACGTTTGTAGGTCTCCATGGTGATTGAGTCAGGGCTGATGGCGTCGCTGTAGCATTGGTAGGCAACAGCAGGTATTTGGTTGACCTGGCAATGGCTGAGCACTGAGGACAGAATGGAATCAGTATTTTACAATAAACAAATAATATACGTTTTGTATTTATATGAATGAACACAAACACTGTGGGGCCTAAATATGCTAACATGGAAGTAAAATACAATAGATCTGTAAGATGTGAAGATGTCATGCAATTGTTTTATAGAGAACTGGTAGCAAAATATTAAAACGTAGTAGTTACAACCCACAATATGGTAAAAAAAAAATTATATTGGACCATATATTATGTCAAATTAAATTTCAGTAGCCTTGTTTTACAAATGCACGATGTAACTTTAAGAGACGTTGATGTGCATAGGAGATGAAGTATAAGAAGTTACGATTTTTGTTGCATCAATGAAGAAACTGGAATAATCCTTTTCCTTGATGTTGGGAGTCTGTCTCATTCGTGTGCTTAAAGGAATACAGTGCTGGCTACCAGCAAGAGCGAAATCCAAATATCCTGGTTACGGTTTTGATTTAGAGCCTGGAAGGTAACACAAGTAATGGATGGTACTGCCAAAGATGTACATAATTGGATAATGTGATTTTAAGACAGACCCAAATAAAACAACATTAATTAATTGATTGTCCTTCACATGTTGCACACTTTGTGATGTAGATTGTATTTCAATTGAATGAATTGTTATTTTTGGCTAGCAAGCTATAAATAATAACCCATAATGACAAAGACAAAACAGGGCTTCAGTGTCTTTGGGACAAATCAGTGAATGTTCTTGAGTGGCCCAGCCAAAGCCCAGACTTAACGCCTGGAGAACATAAATGGCGACCTGAAGATAGTAGCTCATAGATAGCCACTGATTCGCTCCCCATCCAACTCAGTCTCTCAAGACAAGACGAGTGGCTTGCATGATAAAGAACACATGCTCCAGTCCACACTTCTGCATTTTAGGTATTAAAATTTTGAGTAACCAGATCCAAGGTATTTCGACCAATCACGACACGTTTTCATGAAAATATATCAGCGCAAAAACATCACCGCGGCAGGTGATTGTAATGCATAGTTTGACCCAAGGTTTTGATTGTTTGGAAATATTAAAAAAATACAATCCCTGGCAGAAATGAGCTTTCAGTTTCATGATGGCCATACGAATGTAAATCGCTTTCATAAAAACCCCTAGTATTAACCTCATGCATAAAGTTTCAATGCGAATACCATTGCTGTGATGCAAAGTCATACAATGGCTGAAATCCGTCGTTTAAGTGAAATTACAATTCCACCACTAATTTACTTTTACACAGAACTGAATTAGCATTACACAGGGCTGAGATGGAAAAACAGTCAATACGATGCAATAAATGATTAGATAATATGCATTATGTACATAACCCTAATAATCCACCACATTAATTACAGTAGGAAAAAACATTTATTTCACATCAAACAAGTACCTTACCTGCCGCCTGGATTCCAGTGAATATATTAGGCTGCTCAAGAAGAGGACATGGAGGGTTTTTTGTAGAAGAATTGGTCTGGAGACATAGCAGGAAGGGGGTGGAGCTGCTACTAGCATAGTCAATGTTTTTGTACTCGGCCACAGGGCTGTCCGACAGCACTGTCACACTCAGTCCATTCTGCTTGAAACAGCCAAACACCTATGAGGAAAAGTCAGGTCATTGTAGTAGTAGAGGTGTATGGTGGTTAATTTTTGTAACCTTTCCATCACTTTGTGCCGGGTAGCGAATCTTGTACATTATTTCTTTACCTTTTCAGTCCACTGAAACTGCTGGTCTTCTTCTATGTAGCCACTGATTTTGCATAGGATCACCTTGAAAGTAAAATCACATTTTAATGCAAAGTAATTACATCATCATTACATCCAGTAGTACATTCCACTGATATACTTATTGCCCAATATACCTTCAGTGGGCACCTTATTGGTTAGACCTTTCCAATACTGGGTAGGGACCCCCTTTTCCCCAAACAGCCTGATAGTTAGTGGTATGACCTCAACAAGGCATGAGAAACATTCCTTAAGGCACTTTCACTCCTAGTTTCTTTGACCCATTTGTTCTGAACCCTGGAGCGTTTCCCTCCCTAGTTCGACTGGTTCAATTGGACTCGGGTGCAGACCAAAAAAAGCGGTCCGAGACCACATGAGGGATGGTCACAGTCGGCCCCCAAGTGATATGGTATCACTGTGTGTGACTGGTATGCTTCGATTGCAGTGAGCAATCAATCTGACTCAACAGACCCAGCAACTAACTTTTGCCATGGCATGTATATAACACTCAATTACAGATGCTCAAGGTGTGCAGAGAAAATGTTCCTCACACCACCACCAGCCGGCACTGTTGACACAAGGTAGGCTGCAAGCAAGTGATTATGTCTATGCAAAATTCTGGCCCCACCATCTCCGTGTCACAGCAGAAATATAGTTCAGACAGACCACCATCATTTAAAGTAAATCTGCAAATTTCAGGAGACGTACTGTGATCCTATATTAAATAGCCTAGTATTAAAAGGCGATATAGGTACGATTTGAGACTTGTAAAGAGATAAAGCCGAAAAGAACAAGTCTTTGAAGATCCTCTCTGCTCACTCCCTCCCTACATTCTCCGCACTGAGCAGTCACACGCCTGTGATTGACAGGCAAGATGGATTCCTCGAAACCCATCAGGGTAAACATGTCCTGATTGATAGGGAGCAGTCTTGAATCTAAATCATCTCATTCAGAGGCAGCAGTCAACCAGAACAGATACTCTCACAGAGCTTTTCACAGCACATGGATGGCTATGGCATTTCTAACAAATTACACTCAAACCTCGTAAATCGTCAATCTTAATTCTCTAGTCTCATTTTGCTGATCTCAGCTGAGGAGTGGAACCAGGTGTGGTCCTCTGCAGCTGTAGCCAAACCACTTCAAGGTGGGGTGTGTCAAGTCTGGCTACTATCCTCTCCTGTTATCAAAGTTTATTATGAGCCCACATAACTGTAACTCACTGGATGTTTAGTTTTCGCACAATTATCAATAATCTCTGGAGACTGTTGTGCATGTCCCAGGAGATCAGAAGATTCGGGGATACTGGCACCAACAATCGTTGCTTGGTCCCATACTGATGTTTGGTCTGAACAATAACTGAACCTTTTGACCATGTCTGCATGCATTGAGTAGCTGGCATATAATTGGCTTATTCAGAGATTTGTATTTAAAAGCAGTTGCACAGGTATGCCTAATAAAGGCAGCCACTGAGTGTATATGCTATCAATATACTGGTTGGGGCTTAGTGAAATAATTCTTTGAACCTCTTAGAAATCTCATTTTTAAAACCCAATGCAATAACATACAAGATAAACTGAACAAAAATAAGGTAGTAATAATAAAATCCAAAAATACATGCAACTTCAACACTGATTCAATGCTGACAAATTACTTACTGCAGGGATGTCCTTGTTTCTGTAGAAAACACATGCTGGTTCGATGCTCGTTTGTCCACAGATATTTTGATTCCCTGCATTGGAAAGTGAAGCATGCCCAACTGCCTCCCAGTTTGCCGAGGTGAGCACATACACTGACAGAAAACCTAGTCACAGAAATTAAACAAAACTGTGATGAAACAATGTTGTAGATGTACAGAGAATGCTAAGAAGATGCCAGTTGGTAAACTAAACCAAAAGATAGCGCTTGAAACACATACACACCTTAGTCAAAAATAAATGCAATGTACATATGAACTACACACGAAGACACGACAGCAAAATGGGCTATTCTCTGCAGTGTAAACAGAAGATCAGGGGAAATTAAGGATAACCTGTGTATTGTTTTCTCTTTATTTCCTATGTTCATATTATATAATGAAGATTATGAATTGAAAGCGCTAATTACTATAATGGATATATTGCTTCATAAATAAATGATTTTACGATTTCAGAATTACCACCAGACATTTAAAAAAATACTTAATAATATAAATAAATAAAGTTTGGTTTCCTTAAAATACTAAAATACTTACTTGCTGCATTTCTGCCAACTGCTATGATTAAGTTTGTACACTGCATCAAATTACTTTTTGACTGATACCACTCCAGATGCACCTCCCTGTTGAAAAAAGTGAGTAAACATCTTAGTATTTTGATGAAAATGTGTGAATGAGGCACAGATGTATCATGCAGTTGGGATAATACAGATACAATTAAGGGTGGGGAAATTGCCTGTTTGCAATTTTTTCCAGCCGCTGTTTATATTGCTCTGTGTGCTTAAGAGTTCTCTAGCTTTGGAAGATTAAATCTAAATAATTATCAGGTATAAATCAAGTGTCTATACAATAATGAACAGGGATCTTTCGCTCCATTACCAATTAGTGCAGGCAAGGGAGCCATTTGCTTAAACTTGGTATTTTTAACCACTTTATCTGTATATTTACGATACGTGTGTTGCATAGCCTGAATGAATCTCCAAAACTCTTGATTGTTGTCACTAAGGTACAGGGAAGGGCAGATTTTGAAATGGCTTGTAATGGCTAATCACACTCACACCTGGTGGTAAAATAGGGGCCCTTTAACAAAAAGGGCCCCTGTATGGATCATCTCTTGTGCAAAAACCTGTATTCAAAAGCAGTAGTAGAGCAGGTATGTAAACAGCAACTCTTTATTCTCAAAATACAACTAGGGACTCTTGAATTACCATAATGTAACGTGTGTAATGGCATTTCAATTACATTGTAATAAAAATGCATGTAAACAAAGTTGCATACCCTCACTTGAATAAATTTAATCACAAACTGGACTAATCTACTTTTCCCTGAAGACACAATGAATGCACTTATGCTCCAGCTGAGCTGTGTGCATATTCGTATGTACTTGTCTACCTGGTTTTATTTTTGAATGGAAATAGAAATAAGGTAACACATGTGGATAAACAGCATATATAGATTCAATGTTTGATGTTCTGATGATCTGGTAAGTCCATATGATAAATATGGTAGTAATGTTTTCTATTTCTGTATGTGTAGTAAGTTATGTCCCTGATATTGGCTCAATTTGAACACACTCTTTATACTGGTATTTATTTCAAATTTATTTATTTTTATACTGGTATATTACTGTGTATTTATGATGTGGCATGCTACCCATGCTGGACACCAGCAAGGAACAACACAAATGGCAGCCGCTGCGTCAAGCATCACATTTAGCATACTCTTTCAAGTGTCAAATATGGAGTTATAGAGTTGTGAATTGCACTTTCGATTTGTTTTCATAGACAGAGAAGAATCCTTCAATAAATTACTGGCGATGGGGGGAAAAACGTTTCCAGTGTGTGACAAAAGACTACCAGGAAACAACTTTTAACTGTGCTTCGGCCTAACGTTATAGCATGCACAAAAACATCCTCAAATCCAGTGCCTTGAGCATTATCATAGCATGGCCTAGGGAGCAAATTACGATTCAAGTAATAGAACGCTAACCTCGTTTCGTCTAGCTCTTTGAGAATTTCTTCATCTTCCTCGTTTTCATCTTCCTCCGCTTCCTCCACAGCACGCGAGTGCACTGACAAAATCTCTCCAAAAAAAGTTGCCATTGTCACTCTTACAACTTTCTGTTTGATACAGCTACACAAATATTGCCTACTTCTTCCTGCTTATTCTTCTTCCTCCATTCATTCGTTTTGGCCAACGTTTGACGCAGCATGATACCATAGGGTATATACCACCACCCACCGGTCTGGAGTGGTACTTCTTCTTCTTCTTCTTCTTCTTCTTCTTCTTCTTCTTCTTCTTCTTCTTCTTCTTCTGCTTCTGCTTCTGCTTCTGCTTCTGCTTCTGCTTCTGCTTCTTCTGCTGCTGCTGCTGCTGCTGCTGCTTCTGCTTCTTCTTCTTCTTCTTCTTCTTCTTCTTCTTCTTCTTCTTCTTCTTCTTCTTCTTCTTCTTCTACTAACAGGATCTAGATCTACATTATTCTATAATAATGTATATAACTATATTCTCTTACATAATCCGGTGTTTATTAACGACATATTTTAGTAGGCCTACAACATATTCGATTAACTACGTGTGTTCATTTAACAAAAAAAGTTTTATTAAAATAAACCTTAATTAAGTTTAACTCTATAATAACTTCTACCTTTTACATTTGATTCCTATATAGGCTATCACGCGGAGAATGGCTTTGTCTTGTACCCAATATTGTTTTTTCTAAACTTTTTTCTGTTTTAATTTATAATTTGTAAATATGTGTGCGCGAGTGTATGTAAGCAAATATATGCATTGCAAACGACAACAGCAGCCTCTTGTGTGTGTCACAAGAACATGGTTGTAACCGACAAAGTGCAAATATTTTTATTTCCCATATTAAGCTCAGGTTTTGTGTTTCTGTGGTCACAATATCACTTCTGCTTATCTTGTTGCTACTCATATTCATATTCCTTTTTTTCCGTGCTCAAATTGAAGAAACGTCTCGGCAGTGACTGTGACTCACCTGGAACCAATCATGCGGTTACTAAAGGAGAACCAACCATGCAAAGATCCAGACCTGGATCTTGCTCTTGATCTTTGCAGACACTGTTCTGCAAAGAACTGTGTTTTTTAATATATTTTTGTCCACAAGATCAAAAATACGTACTTTATTAATCTCAGCCAGGGAATTTGTGTGTCACCCCTGATAGTACAGGATGGTTTTAACAAGTAAAGATAAATACATCCAAATGTTTTTCCCCACAAGGGGAGGGGGGGGGGGGGGTGGGGGGAAGGTGAGTGTTCATGGGTGGGGGGAAGGTGAGTGTTCATGGGTGGGGAGGGGGAAGGTGAGTGTTCATGGGTGGGGGGAAGGTGAGTGTTCATGGGTGGGGAGGGGGTACGGTGAGTGTTCATGGGTGGGTGTAATGGAGCTGTCTTCACGCTGGCATAAGGAGATTGGGAATTTGGAATTTTGTTAAAATCGTTATTTAGTTGATGGTACTTATTCACAAAGGACCTCCCTCAATGCTTTGGGAAAAAAATAAAAAGGTCCCCTCAATGCTTTGGAGAAAAAATAAAAGGGTTTGAACGCCATACTATATGGTTCAAACTATGTAACTAATAAGTAATAACCAAGTCTTACGTTTTTATGTAAAACCAATGCCATCAGCGATCAAAAATTGTATTGTTCCATATTAATATGCCTAAAATATAAATATATGTTGCACATATTTTCTTCTACAGGCCGGGATGCCAATACATTATTTGAAGTGTTGATAAATATATGTATTATTTTACATAGTCTTACAATGATATGAGCACCAACGGTTATAGGTTATTAACCTATATAAAATGAGAGATTGACCCATTTGAATCAATTTCTAGTTACCTACTTGCTCGTCCGATCATGTCAAACAGTCTGGCGTATTCTTTATCATAAATTGCATCGCAAAATTTTGTAAAAGCCTACTTATAAGTTAGCCTTCAAACAATAAAGTCTTTTAAAACTGTTTCAATGTTTCACTAAAAATCACTCACACTGTCTCCTCCAGTTGAAACCCCATGCAGCGTGACGTCAGCTAATCACGTGTCTTCGACATTCACGGGGAATGAATGTGCATGGAAAAGCAAATTAGAAAAAAAAAAACATTGGGCAGCGTTTTATTTGTAACAACTAATTTTCATGTGACGAGAAACCGTCCGGATTGCCTATTCATGGAACACCCGAGAGACTATTTATAAGAAGTGCTCTGAAAGACTTCAGCAAGGAGGCAACGAGTATTATCCGTTGGAATGTTGAATGTGCACGGATATACTCCCTAAACTAGGAAGTTGTAGGACTACCGGAGGACCGCCGGTTTTTGGTTTGCTTTGAAAAGTATACAAGTAATGAGTTCCTGGTCCATATACTTCTATGATAGCATTACTCATTGATGCACGCAAGTTAAACGCGAGGAGAATAAAACGCAATTGAGCGATAGGCTCCCCCGTTGTATGCGAGACAGTTCTTTGTTACAGTAATGTTATAACAACCCTAGTGTCTAAAGTTAAGTTCTGTAAATATCAACCTTTTAAAGATGAGTTCATCTCTAGCTCCTGGAGTACGATTTTTTTCTTCCTTTTCTCGAGACAATTGGTAAGTTCCCATTATCAGAGATGTCTATTGTTGATATGGTTTGTAGTGTGTGTGTGTGTGTGTGTGTGTGTGTGTGTGTGTGTGTGTGTGTGTGTGTGTGTGTGTGTGTGTGTGCGTGCGTGCGTGCGTGTGTGCGTGTGCCTATTCCATAGTGTTATTTAGTATTAATAATGTGCTATAAGGCCTGTATGCCTATATGGAGTATGAAGGCAGCGGAATTGTTTTTCAAGTAGGATCTGTCTTGCAGGTATCGGAGCTTCACCCTCTTCCTGACCTTCCTCTCCTACACAGCATATCACCTGTCACGAAAGCCGATAAGCATCGTGAAGGTGATTTATTATATGAAAGTAAAACGTTGTATAGGTCTGCTAACAGTTTTAGATAATTGATGAACCAATGGTGATAGCTAAATTGTATTTCCTTTACTGATTTTAATCTAAAACACCATGCCTTACAGCAACAGTTAAATTGTTTATTTTCAGTCTCCTTCAATTGTTTTATTGGTATTGCATTATTTGTGTTGTCAAGTTAATTATATAGCCTATAGTATTACTAGAAAGTACACTGCATAGTAGGCCTATGTGGGGAAGGGTGTGGGGTTGTTTGTCATGACAAACACATAATCAACATGCATTGGTGTTTGTTATTTCATCTGATGTTCAGAATGAGCTGCACAGAAATTGTTCCTTGGTCATTCGACCGGCAGATCTTAACACAACTGACAATGAAACGTGGTGTGACTGGGCACCCTTTGGTAAGTACATATTATGCAGCACATTTTAATTTGAAATCTCAGACATCCATACCTAAATAAAATATCAGTTATCCCTATACACGCAACCTTTCAATTTAGAAATGTTGTATGTAACCTTTTTGTTTTTGTTTTCATTTTGTAGATCAGGACAACTACAAGACACTTTATGGGATGTTGGATAACTCATTCCTCGTGGCGTATGCAATTGGCATGTTCTTTAGGTATGTGTGTATAAAATAATAACCCAGCACTGTATTTACATCGTCCTATATTTGCGTTAACCAACGGATCATGTGGTGTTTTCAGTGGAATATTTGGAGAGCGTCTACCACTACGCTACTACCTTACATGTGGCATGCTGCTCAGTGGCTTGTTCACCTCCCTGTTTGGACTGGGCTACTACTGGAACATCCACTCAGTATGGTACTACGCATTCATCCAGGTAACAATCATAACTCACATTCCAAACCAGCGATTACCAACCACATCATTTTCATTTTGTGATCATGTCTAACGGCCCATTTTTGAACAGTGGATCAGTAATTACTTTGTAATTTAACAATTGCTAGATGCATTCAGAAATTGATTCAAATGAGGGCAATGCTTTAGTTTCCATAAATTGAATGATTAAAAATATAAGCCACAGTGTTGTCATTGTTTGGAACATACAATAGTTTTGTATTGTAAATATGCAAGTGGTAAAGAGCAAAAGGCATTACAGCTTTCGGCATGCACTGGTGAATATCACATGACATATCTTACAGTCACATGACTGCTGGAATGTAATATTGAGAATAATTTCAGCATGTATTGGTTTCTTTAGGCTATGAATGGATTGGTGCAGACAACAGGATGGCCTTCAGTAGTGACCTGTGTTGGAAACTGGTTTGGAAAGGGGAAGTGAGTAACAAAGCTTCACAAGTCTAAGGCTGAGTAATGCTGCTGACTAAACATTATCAGTATTATTTGCAGCTCACAGACAAACTGTCACAACCAAAGCATTTGCTAGGTACACATTTTAACTAGTTTGTATCAGGATAGGCATATTACTGTTTATAATGTAGTATTTGCAACCAAAAAAAAAGAACATTATTAATTGAAAAATCTTCTGACAATTTGTCCTTGTCCAAATAGCTCCCAGATGTAAGTTAAACATTGTAGTATCTTAAAAATACATTGTTCATTTCTTGTCTTTCCTTGTGTTTTGGTGACAAGACGAGGCTTTATCATGGGGGTGTGGAATTCCCACACGTCAGTGGGGAACATCCTGGGATCCCTGATAGCCGGGGCTTTTGTGTCCACTGCATGGGGCTTGTCCTTCATCGTCCCTGGTCTCATCATCATCTCAACTGGCATTCTCTGCTTCTTCTTCCTGGTCGAGAGTCCGTTTGCTAAAACCTTTTTTTCACTTTGCAAAAAAACACATTAGAAAGAGTCAGATGAATGATATTGAAGCATGTTGCATGACATATTTTGAAAAGATAGGTCATTTGTAAAAGGCTTTTGGCGGACCTTGGTTAAGTTTCTCTCTCTAAAATCTCATGAAACCAAATGGCCGTAGAAATCAAACAATTTGTGTACCTCATAAAACATAAATTTCAGATATTTTGACATATTCACGATTTATATATTTTGAGATTTTCGATTTTAACTTTTTAGTACTTAAAAAAAGAATGTATGGTTAGTATTATTCTTACCTCTCTCAGCATCCATGTACTCCATTTGTGTCTTATTTATATCGTCCCTAAAGTCAATTTTGCAGCTTATCAAAGATTATAGGAAGGTTATGTAAGGAAGGTTACTTGATTTTCATTTCTGAAAACATCATGACAGTCCATTAAGCTCAACCTTTATCTGTTAAACAGAACCTGAAGATGTTAACTGCGTACCTCCTCAGCACCACGTAAGTATTTTGAAATCCACACTCAGAATAATATATTTTTTACCATTAACATCTTGTTTTCAGTTTTTGCATAGAAATGTAAAAACATAATTAATGGAGATTTGTATGACTATCAACAACTAGTTTGTACACTGAGATTTTGTAAACACCAATACTCTGAATTGGGAATTTTGCATTCAGTTCCCCCACCAAGATAGCGTTTAGACACAAAACCACCTGCCAGGTGGTTCGCTATTCTCAAAGTACCCTAACTTTGAAGCAAGTTATTGTCCTTTTTGTATGTAATGTTGCTTTTATGACAGCAGGAGGGCACTGAGCGGGAGCCCCTTTTGCATGACACAACTATAAGTGAAGTGACCTCAAGCAATTCCTCAAACACCACGGAGCGGTCAGAAGAGGACCACACTCAGGCCATCAGCTTTTGTGGAGCACTAAGTATCCCTGTGAGTTGAATTTGCACTTGAAGTGTGGCTATGAACTATATTGAATCTAAAAAAGACAGGGTAGGTAATTTGGAGAAACCACCCAGAGTAAGCTAGATTTCGAAAGTATCCAACCGAAAATATCACACCCCTCCCCTCAGATATTTCTCCAAAGCCACTCCCCCAAAACGCGTGACTAGCTTCCTAGCTTTAGCAACAGGTCTGCCTAGCCTTGTGGAAGACTCCGGTCATGCGCAATGAGTGACTCTGCAGAGTGCACCCTGTTAGCCAGGTAGGTAGGGAGACAGACAGGTAAGCCATCCAATAGTTTTATTCAGGGCCGAATGAAATGATTGAACAGGCTTATTAAAGGCCTACGGCAGCCACAGATCCCGGATTTAATCTTTTTGTTATCAGAACATTTGATTTATTGATCTGCTGTCGGAATATGATGAGAATTTATACAATTATGACCAGAAATATGACCAGAAATGCTAAAGTAAATTGCCAACCCTACCTTTAACAAAAAAACATTTCAGTTAGGTTAAAATATTACTTGTAAATAGTATACATAATACCATTTGGGAGATTGGTGTGTATGCAAACATCGTGATTCACTTATCAGAACCAAAATCAATTGGATCGGTCATAAACATTTAACAAGCCTAATTCAGGAAGGCAATCGGAAATCTCTATGGAAGAGATTTTATAAAATAACCATTTTGGTTAACATTATTTGATGGGCCCAGTTGTGCTGTGTGTTGTGCTCCAGCCTAGTTTTCAGCGGCTGGCTCACTTCTTTAATCAAGGACCAGCTCAATTCAGAACCTGTCCTAATCACTGTTTGACTTCAAAACGTTTATTCTCTTGTATTTCACTATGATCCATGTAGGGTGTAGTGGAGTTCTCACTATGTCTGCTGTTTGCAAAGTTAGTGAGCTACACTTTCCTTTACTGGCTTCCACTCTACATCTCAAATGTAGGTGAGTAATGAAAAACTAATTTGTGCAATTGAATATGCAACGGTGATTACACTGACACTAACATATTTGTATTGTATCTGTACACATTTATTATATTTTGCTTTTAGGGTTTACATTGCTGCCTTCCCATCTCTCCCAGAGATATTTGAACTCATTGAACATGGTTAAAAAATGTATTAAGCTGTATAGCAATGAATGCATATATAATATAATATATTAAATTGCTTCATTTCTATTTTAGCTCATTTTGATGCCAAAATGGCAGGAGATATGTCAACACTCTTTGACGTTGGTGGAATACTAGGTAGGTTTTCTTTGGACAAAGAACGGAAATACTTTCAGTAAATACTAAACGAAAGAGAGTCATGGATACAATTCGTTTTTTCTTCAAGTGCAGCACCACAGCAACACCAGCTGCATTGCTGACCTGACTATAATAATACTTCGGATAATTCAGTATAGAAGAAATGTCTTTTTTGACAGACGTCATGCATGTCTTCAGGTGGTATTATGGCTGGCGTTGTGTCCGACTACTCTGGCGGCAGAGCAACCACTTGTTGTGCCATGTTGATTTTGGCTGCTCCAATGGTACGTATAGGTGCTAGTCATCTAACATTATTTCCAGTATTGTGATTGTTTCACTGCGTGCCACTTTCTCATTGCAGTGCGAGTTAAATGGGATAAGAATGAGACAATGCAAATTATTAGACAGATCAGTTTTGATTGACTTAAGACAAGTTGATAAAGATAACAATGATATTATTATGTAGATTTACTATACAATGTATATCCATCTTCATATACATAGTACATTTATGGGTATTCATAAATATTAGCACAAATATCACAACGAATTGTCCAATTCTTCCAAATAGTTCTAAAATGGAAAGGTTGGCATTCTTTATGTTGTAGCTCTTCCTGTATAACTACATTGGACATACCAGTGTTACAACTACAGTTGGTAAGTACCATAATCACCATACACACTACACTTGATATGTAGGAACCCTTTCAGTAATATTAAACAAAATAAAACAAATATGAATGTAGCATTTTTATAATCATTAATCACAATTGGTGTCAAAATGCATTGTTCCAATACGGGTCTGTGCTCAATAGCACAGTCAAAGCTCTGAATGCAAGGTCATTTGCCACATTCCTGCTAAAAACGTTCCTCTTATAGAGGAAATGAGATGTCTACTCGAAGGTGGTGAAAACAATACTGCCTGAGGTGAACTAAACTGCCAGGAGTTAAGTAACGGTGATTAATTAACAAATTAAGGGAAGATTGTGGTGGAAATCATTTTCACTGTATTGACAACGCAAGTTTATTCAAATAAAGAGGAACAATGGTATCAAAGAAAAGTAGTCTCTGCGCAGAGAGGTCACTTAACATGACAAGCATACAAAGGTTGAAGCGCTGTAGTGAGCCCCGAACAGTGGGCACACTCCAGGGTGAAAGCAGGGAAATGTCCTTGAGGGCACAGCTGCAGATAGGCCACTACTACTTTCGGACATCAGGATGTAGCTCGTGGTATTGCTGCGTCTGAGTCAGCCGAAGCTGTCCCAGTTTCCCTCAAGGGCGATAACCGCGGTATTAACAGTGAAATGGTTACTATAGATAATAACGAAGGGGTCACAGTGTCTTAGTGTCTTGTGAACATGTCTTGTGGACATTTCCATTACAAGGTGGGTGTGATTAGTATGCTGGGGATGTGGCTAGCTGGAACAAAGGCGTAGATGTGGTTGTGATGACACATTCACAATGTCTGTCTCTCACTTTACACACAATGATGTATTAGTCAAATAGAAGAAGCAGACAATGCAGCAAGGGGGTAGATTAATGTAGCGATCATGTCATAAAGAGTTAACCACCAGTCTTTGCTATGAGATTTGTTTGGGCCGGTTGTAATCCAGTTGTGAAGAAATTGATTGAGTTGCAGAACTTGTGAGAAGTAAGTTGTAAGCTAAAAGGAACAATCAAACTACAATGGCTTATTAAAGCTCTACAACGTGACTAATGTGAATTATTTTAGGTGAAAAGCAATACACTGTATTCCAACAAAGTATCCTTCTGTATCCAATGTTTAAATATTCCTCTCCATTTCCTGCAGTAATGCTCTTGGTTTGTGGAGGCCTGGTCAACGGACCATATGCTCTGATTACCACTGCTGTGTCTGCAGATCTGGTATGTAGCGCAATAGTTTCCCTTATGAAGTTTTCAATCTCAACTCCTGCTCTTTAACATCTTCATGTTCTGGATGCAGTGCCAGGGATTCCTTAAGCTTCTATGAATGCTTTGTGAATGCTTCTCCGTGTTGCTAATCTCAAATATCTCTGTTCTCACAGGGAACACATGAAAGCCTTCAAGGGAATTCCAGGGCATTGTCAACAGTAACTGCAATTATTGATGGAACTGGCTCAATAGGTATGTGTGGATGTGATCAACTTAAAAGTGGCAATATCAGGTGTTAATGTGAGAAAGAGAGAAGTGAAGAGAGCTCGTCATCCTCTTATCACAAAGGCTAATTGGTTGCTGAGATGTCAAAATCACACATTAGACCGTAAACACAGTAAACAAAACAGTCAACGATAACATGATAAGATCCCAAAAATATGCAATGTGCAAAAATACAACAAGCAGGGAGAAATATGGTGCGGCAAGGGATTATTTAGTGAGAAACTGCGGAGATGGCCATGGACCCATAACCAGCAGCGTAACATAATTGATTGGATTGGTTTTTTCCCCGCCCAAACACAGCAGACATGTGCGAACGCCATGCAGTTTTGGAACATTTCAATAAGGACATATAAAAAATACAATAATAAAATAGCCTATTACTCAAAACCGTAAGTGTTATACACAAGGTGAGAAGGTGGTATATATAGCTATCACAATTACAAGTTATCTTAGTGTTATCGTTGAGTGGTTATATTGAAGACTGCGTGAAACGGTCAATGTGCAAGAGCTGTGCGGAGACCTTTAGAGGGGCAGGTGTCAAGTTAAAAAGGGGTGCATCAGTGTTTCCCCAAGGATGGAGTTGTGGCAGCGGAGGTCAAGCAAAGGGGGTTCCAGAGAAGGAGCCATCTTAAACGTATGTTGCATAACCGATGAACGATTTGAAGGTGACGCTTTGCAACTATAAATAATGTTATTATCGAGTGATTTTAAACACAAATTAAACTCACCATCTAAACGTTGCGGAGCTTCACATGATGACCTTACCTACGGCATAGCATCTGGGACTCCAGGACGCCACAGCAGTTGGGGCAGGTAAGGTCATCAGGTGACGTAAACTGACTGATGGCAGGGGGTTGCCTTCACGAAAAAATAACAATAACTCGTTGACACAAAAGGGCACTTTTGGAAAACAAGGGGCTATGGGGCAGGTACACCTACAATAGCAGTCACCGTCCTGCATGGGGCCCGGACCGTTTCTGGTACAGTCTGATGGCAGCTTCCTAAAGAGGGGGCAGCAGGGGTGAGAGGACCCTGCCACCATCTTCCCAGCTCTCTGCATAGTCCTGAACAAACAGTTCCTTCAAGACAATCCATTCGAGTTAGCTTAAATGTGTTTGTTGGGCAATCCAAAAGAATACGTATTTCACAGAAACGCCGATCCTGTCGTCTTTCCAACTACATAGACTGCCTGGCCTGTTTGCCGTATGTAAACTGTGGGCTGATGAATATCAAATTAATATCAGGCAAAACAATTAATTCAGAGAGAATAGAAATGCATAAGAAGTTAATGATGATAATTATTCACTTAGAAATATATTTTAAGAATCAAATTAGATTCATATCTCAAATGGAAAATAAACATTGATGAATAATCCAAAATAATGATTTAATTTGAACCAGCGCTGTCTAGCACTACCTCCCCTATTTACATAGGGGAGGTAGTGCTAGACAGCGCTGGTCATGAGGCAATCCAAAAGGCTCAGGTGGGGAATCTGGGGATGTAGGCCTTGATGAGAGATGCAAAGTGCGTAACTGAAACAAATGAAAACAAAAGCCTGTGATCGTTTATGAAAAACCCACTCTTGTAAAAGACAAACATTATATACATCATACATACTTGACGGATGCATCACTGCCTGGTACGGGAACTGCACTGCCTAAAGCCGCAAAGCGTTGCAAAGGGTAGGATCAGCGGATGTGAGCTTCCCTCCATCCAGGACACCTACAAGGCCCGGTGTGTCAAGAAGGCCCTCAGAATTATTAGGGGCACCAGCCACCCCAATCAGAAATTGTTTGAGCTACTGCCGTCGGGGAAGCGGTACCGAAGCCTCGGGGCCAAAACCCAAAGGATGACGAACAGTTTTTTCCCCCAAGCAGCCAGGCTCCTGGAAAAATCCATTACCACCAAATCAACCCCATGCACACTACAACAACCCATTTGATTATCTGCATTATATTCTGTATTCTGCACAGCATTTTATTTATTTTTGTAAAAAACAAAAAATTGCACTACCACCATGGCTGGTACCACTACCACTTGAACACATTGTTGTATTGATGTTGCTACTTATTCATATTATTTATTATTACATACTTTGTTCTTGTTCTTGTATTGTTTGCTGCTATGTGACTGTTGAGGATCCAAGCCTAAGAATTTTACTCTTGCGTACTTGTACGTTAAGATGTAATAAAAGCAACTCTGATTCTGACATGATTTGTAAATGGATGGCACTTACATTTTATTTTTCTGTATCGTCCTGTAGGAGCAGCAATTGGTCCTCTCTTAGCCGGCCTGATCTCACCCACAGGATGGAACAACGTATTCTACATGCTTATTTCTGCTGATGTCCTGGCCTGCTTGGTTAGTGGTGATTATATGTTTGCAATTCAGACAACGTCCTTTATGAGGGGGAGTACGCATAGGCTTTTAATTGTTACATTTTCATGCGATAAAAGGTAATGGTGCTGAAACAATAAAAATGTCACCTCATACCTTTGTTCTTTGATTAAAGAGAATTCTGTCTCTTTACTCAAAGAGACTCATTGTTTAAAGAGACACGTATGAGCTTAGCCAGAGGGCTGTAACGGTACAGAGGTTGCCTCAGGAAATGTAAATAGTGCTCGAGAAGAATGGAAAACTGGTTGGTGCTTTCAAGCATAAAAATGTAATGACTCCTTGTAAAATGGTTGGTTTGAAATGTTTTCAAATGACACAGTTGTGGTACTTGCTACTGATTGTTGTTAAAACAAGAGTCATAAACATTATCAACAGATAATGATATGAGACATGAATGATAAAGTTTGACATTTCATGTACTCTTCGGTAAAACGAGACATGGCCCCCCTCTACAATAGTTGACACAATCACATGCAGGCAGGTCATGTGAATAGTAGTCAGACTAAACAATTGAAATACATTTTATTCAATTGCAATGAGGACATTTTCAGATTTTACAGTAATCGTTTGCCGTGTTTTTCATTATAGTTCCTGTCCCGGCTCATGTACAAGGAGGTGCGGGGTTGGTGTAGCCAAACTTAACAAATGAGCGGGTGAGTATGCTTAATCAAAACAAAAGAAGCAAAAAATGGGGCAATAGGCTGAATGTGAATAAATAAGTTGCTGTATAATTATTTAACTTCCATCCTCTAGTTGGGTTGGATGTAACATAAATACCTTTAATGCTGACATTACTCAATTCAGTCTCATGTGAAAAGTGAACGCATTCATTTCACCATTCTAATTAATATGAACATCTTGAAAATCTATCAATGTGCATACTATGTTGATTAGAAAGAAGACATTTAATATAAAAGAAAATGCAATAAAGTTAAATATTACACAAATCCGTATCCCCCAATCCCCCAAAAGGTGTTTATTAGCGCTGTGCTCAGTGGTAGGAACTCGCCCTGCTGTGGCTGCGCACACGGGCGGCAGGGCTCTGAGATCGGCAGACAGTGTCTTCAGTCTGGTCGGTCTGAATACAAAGTAATGGCGATTACGTCAATCACTGATTATTGCATGTTAGTTAGGCTATTAGTAGGCTAAAGCCTACCTACAGTCTATGGTTAGTACAGAGACAGGCACAATGAGCGTGACCCCCCACAATGACCCCCTTTTTCAAACAATAGTTGGCCAACACCTCATTTTTGTATACTTATTGAGTGCAGCAAACCTTGCAAAAGTAGAGCAATTACAAGACTTTATCAGAATCGAATCATCATTAACTATATGTTATTTTTATAATGATGTGTCGTGGAGACAGTCTTAATAATCATTAACCTATTGTTGCCACACAATTGTCTAGAAAAGTTTGTTTATGAGGGAAAAATGTGGATCCATTTTGAGATATGATGATTGAAAGAGATGATTATTCATGTTTGGCATCTTACTCTTTGTTCCAGGTACAAGGAAACCTGACACATCCACACATCATCCCAGAGTGCTGCCGACAATCAAAAAAGGGAACCAATGTTTTACTGCGGCTGTTTTACAAGATTATTCTGACATAACATGGTAAACATGTTATCACACATGAAACTAAATGAAAGCAAGAGCATGTCTATAGGATCGTTTTCATAGTACAATACAACACATTATTTGGCCCCTGATGAAAGTTTTGACTTTAATAGTAGACATAAAATCTTTTACATATTTATTTTACAAATCTACTGTACAGAAGATAACAAAATAAACACAAAGGCTCCTGTAAATCCTAATTATTGCAATAATAACCTTGTTACATCTATACATTTATCCCCCACACCATCAAACTATTTGAACAATGCATTGGACCGAAATTGAAGTTGAATGTGCGTTTTAATAAACTGTAACTGTTTTAATTCCACCACTTTAGCCTTTATAACCATAACAGATTTGTTGTTCACAAAGACCAATGGTTGCCAGTCAAACAGACATGAACCTAATTGCCGACCCCCGGCCGATATTCATGTGTAGGCTAAGCATAGCCTGAAAGTAAAACACACAGGCTAAACAGGAAACCTACAGCCAAACAAAGGCTAAATATACAACCAAGGAAACCTATTGCCTAAGAAAGGCTGATAAATAAAACTGGTGAAGGCACTTAGCGTAGACCTATACTTAGGGCTCTGGAGGGCTATTCCATACCAGTAAAGTACCTGTTGAAGCGCATCAGGAGAAACCGCTGAAAGCGTCTATCACCGAGACGGTTTCGTTTTGGGGTGAGCACAAGACTCCCGAGACTTTCGACTGGTGCGCTGGATGGTGTCGGGGCGTTATAGCGGAGTGCAATCTTTTAATTCTTGGAAACTGGTGCAGGCTTTCCGTCGTATGGGGAAATTTGAGATAATCCATCACCTCTATTTCAACAGACATGGGCGCGTTGGAGTCAGTGACATCTAGTATGTATATAAAAGAAGAAAAGTCATCCTCGCTGGAGGCTGCAGCAATGAGGATCAGGGCATCTGGGCTGCAGGCCCAGCATAGCTTGAACTTGGGCAGCGAGACAGCGGCCAGTAACGCATTCCTTGGAGTCGGGAGTGAACTACAAGTGTCCTCACCCTGCAGAACATCCAGTGCAACTGTGAAAGGGTTCCTAATAGAACAGTATACTTTGAGAAACTGGTATTCCTTGTCATACATTTAATCTGAAACTGTGTGCAGAGGTTTTTGATGTCGGTGTGGGGCATTTCTATGATCCGTGCATAGGCGTCACGGAATGAGTTCCACCGTGTTACTGTAGGGACAATCAGCTTTCTATCACTGACCTTTTCAAGGCACTCTGATGCGACTGTGGAGCGGCTGGCCTTCGTCCACAGCGGGGAACATTTGCCTGTTGCACTACGGTTCACAGCCCTCGATTCTGGATAGGAAGCCAGCCATTTATCAACCTCATGTTTCCAATTCAATTAAGTGTAAGGGCTGCACATCTATAGTGGGGAGGCAGTGCACATGGACCGTTTTGGGCAACATTATCGGTGGTGGTGAGCACACTGTTGAGTTCTGTAACCTCACCATCATCCTCGACATCCTACTCCTCATCAGACTCAAAGTGTCACAACAAACCTGCTATCGACGTATTCTGTGGTATCCGCCTGGAGGAACATCCTCCATTAGATTTTTGTTTAGTTCGCTTTAGGTAGATTCTTAAGTAATTTTTCAGTTATGGTTCGTTTTCTAATCATGTTGATCCTATGGGCTTTCTTTTTTGCCTGGCGTCTTTTAGGCAATAAAGATCCCTAAAAGACTTTTGGACTGTCTCTCTCTCTCTCTGCAACTGGGTTCTGGTTAACCAAACATTACAGACGAATCAGCCAGAAATGGACCCAGCAGAAAGAGAACAGATCCTCTCTGCATTCGCCTGTCTTGGCGAGATTCAAGAACAACTCTGGTAGCTGATCGTCAGGCCTCTTCGAGATTAGAGCAACACGTCACAGCCATATCCAGCTCGATCCAGCAGTTGCGAGCAGAGCAGCAGCGCCAGTCATCAGTGGGGGATCAGGTAGCAGCACTGACCTTGATGGTTCAACAACTCCTGCCTGGAGCTTCCTCATCCGCCGGTCCAAGCCTATCTCCTCAACAACCAGCTGAGCCTGCCCCGTTGCTCCAAGGAGCTGAGCCCAGCATCCCCGCTCTGGAAAAATACAAGGGGGATCAAGAGACCTGCCACAGTTTCCTGATGCAGTGTGGTCTAGCATTGAGTCCCAACCCATCAGAGGGAGCCAAGATAGCCTTTGTTGACTCCCTCCTGGTTGGACAACCTCTGGCGTGGGCTACAGCACACCACAAACAGCGATCCCCTATCTGTCAATCCTTCACCACTTTTTCAACCGAGCTCCTTCGTGTTTTTGATAATCCTGTTACAGGACAGGAGGCTGCTAAATGACTCTACTCACTACGTCAGGGTCGTGGAACTGTGGCGGCGTATACGGTACTTTTCCGCACCTTGGCAGCCGAAAGTGGCTGGAACTCAGATGCATTATTGACTTGTTTCCAGCAGGGCCTCTCAGAGGACATCAAAGATGAACTGTCCGCACGGGAGGAGCAAGACGACTTGGAGGGACTAATAAAGTTAGCCATCCAAGTCGACAACAGAGTCCGTGAGCATCAGAGAGAGAGGTGGGTCTTCCCTCTTCTGCCTCTTCTAGATCCGCTGCGGCTTCACCAGTTTTTCTGCCTCCTTCAAGGAGGAGTAACCCATGCAGATAGGAGGAACACGTCTGACCCAGCAGGAACGTCGTCGGCGGGTGCGGGAGCAATGCTGCTTGTACTGTGGGGTTCTGGACCACTTCCTGGCTACCTGTCCTAAGTGGCCGGAAGAACAGGCGAACCGTCAGTAAGGAGGGAACTTCTGATGGGTCAGATCTCTGCAAATACGGTTTCCCGAGTGTTGCTGCCTGCCTCCCTTCTCTGGGGAGATTCAACCCACTATCTGTCTGCTTTTATTGACTCCGGGGCAGCAGGTAACTTCCTGGACATCTCACGGGCTCGTGAGTGGGGAGCCGGCCTTTAACACCCCAACGGGGCACTATGAATATCTGGTCATGCCCTTTGACTTGGCTAAGTGGAGTGGAGTCAGGAGCCATGATGACCACGCCTTCTTCTTGAGACTCCACATTTCAACCTGAAAATGGCCAGGCGAGTCTCTGCAAAAGGTGACTGCTGGACATCAAGGGCCAATAAATGTTTCTTGGGTTCAGGAACCACAGAATCAGGACAGGCCGGTAGTGGTGTAGGCTGGAGTCTAGCATGCTTGGGGTTAGCATGCTGGAAACTAGCATGCTGGAGGTTAGCAGGCCGGGAATCAGACTGGGTAACAGGGTTGTTGAGGAAGTCCTTAGCCCACCCAGGTTACATGTTCTTGAGCCAAGATTTAGCGGACACTTCCTTGTGTGCCATTCTCAGAGCTGCTTCTCTGTACTCATGATTAGGGGCCCTCTTACAACAACCGCTGATGCACAGGAGAGTATATGTTAAGTCTTATAGTTAATCTTCCATTAATCCATCTGCTGGATCCATGGTTGCTGGTCCGTTCGTTCTGTCATGGGCGGTGCTGGTGGGGCAGCTGGAACAAAGAGGGATAGGATCCAAATGCAGACTTGTAAAGAAACTCAAAAATCTCAGTTTCCTGAACTGGCAGAAAAACACTTATAATTTGGGAACCCCAAGGACAAAGGGATATGGCTTTGCCATGTAAGTTAGGGTTACGGTTAGCATTGTGATGTGATGGCACAATGAACAATCCCTATAAATTAGCAAGTTAACTTGCATTAATTAGGTCAAATTAGGGAAAGCTTAGATTTACTTATAACTTAACTCAACAAAATGTCTAGCACAGCACATAGAACATATGTATGAGAAAAACATACACTTTATTAGGAACCTACTGTTTCACTCCGTCATAGACCGTCACACCATCTCTAATTAAATATCGCATCACTAAATTTGAGTGGTTATTTTATAGAAAATACTGTATCGGTTTGGCAGAGGAGGGAAAATCGATATTATATATGAATTTATATATGGATATTGCAGAGGTTCAGGTTCATCAGCATGCCTCGCGTCAATGGTCAATGCTCACCATTGCTTTCCAAATGTGAGCAGCAGCGCTGCTCTGTGGCAACCAAAACGCTGCGTGCGCAGCGCTACTAGAAACGCTTTTAAGAATGTGTCCCTACCAATGGTGAAACCAAACCTACACCGTGCTAAATATATGTATATTTTATTACCATGTAATCAGATTGGTTTAAAGTAGCATCGAACCCCCCACCAACAAAGGTAAGGCTGAAGAACGAGTTTCAGAGGTAGTGTCATCCCCATTACCATCAAAGGCCAGCAGGTGGAGACTGTACATTGTTACAAATGCCTAGGTGTCGGCACAGATGACAAATTAAATAAGAAAGCTAAGGGAGAGCCCTAGGTATGTTCCATCTAGGGACGTACAGTCCATTTCAAAATGTGTTAAATGTGTTTGAAGATGTGTCAAAATGATCCCCCTGGATCCCCTACATTCGTTTGGGCGGCTGGGGCTTGGTTTGGGTGTGGAATGGGATAGAAGAGATGGATAACTAACAGGTTTTTATTCTGAGACCCCCCCCCTACAACCCAACGTTAGTCATTCCCTTTGACACCCCAATGAAGCCCACCATACATCTCACGTGAGTAGGCTCTGCAGAGGGACTCCCTCCCATGCAGAATCTCCAGGGCTGCTGCTGAGTCTGAGCACATTACTGGCATATAGTGGCCTCGTCTATCCAATGTATGTAAAGACACGTGCTCCAGATATTACATAGATGATGGCAGTGCCGTTTTTCTTATTTTTTCTACAGTGGCTGCTGTCAAAGAGGTTAGCATCGATGCTGTTAACTTAGTCTTATCTGATTTAAAATGTATTTGTAACACTTTACAATAAGGTTACATTAATTAAAACAATTTAATTAGTTTAATTTATTTATTTAATTAGTTAATGCAGTAATGACCATTATTATATAGCATTAGCATAGGAGTAGGGGTAGTGGGTTAGGCAGGTTTAGGGTTAAGGGATAACCCTAACCATTTTAAATAAAAAATGAATACCTTAGATAACATGAACACCATTGCCTTAGTTAACATGAACACAGTTGGTGAACATGGACACGATTTGTAAATGAGTACTAGACCATTAGTTAACTGTTAATTAACGTAGTTAATGCTTTAAACTGCATTAACTAATGTTAATGAATGGGTAATTAATGTAGCCTTATTGTAAAATGTTACAAGTGTATTACTTCAATGAAAGATGAACAAAACAATACCTTGAAGGACAAAGTATGTCATGGGTGTTGTGGATGGTTAACTTAAAGTCGATCCAATCGGTTGCTAAGTAGGCTTGAAAGACTACACCGCTCGTCAATCGCTGCAAACGACAGCATTTCCAGAGCTAATGAGCGTAGCAAATCTGGTCTGGGTGTATGTCCGAGAGGTATTACATGAATCAGGAAAAGGCCGTACCAGTGATATGAGGTCAAGCAGGATGAAGATGTTGAGAAAGCCAGCATCTGAGGAGACAAGGAGATCATTGGTGAAGGGCTGTTTTCTTTGCTGGGGAGTGATCTGAATCCAGACTGAATAAGTAAAAAAAAAAAAAGATAAGGGTAGTATTTTTGTCAGAAAGTGGAAGATGGAGATTGGGTTGAAGTGTCAAAACCAGGCATTTTGAGGATGAGGTGATGGCCGTGAGTTTTAGTGCCAGGGGGGACAGAGCCTGGGAAAAGAGAGTTACTGGTGATGAGCAGAGAACTGGGAGAGTGACAGGTTGGTAATCAGATGGGGCAGGGGTGGCCACTGTAGAAAAGCGACAGGAACGAGTCCCATCTGTGGGTTGTGAGAGACAGTGAGAGATTCTCCTTGCATGGCTTTGAGAGGCATGTTCATAGTGGAGTATAAAGACGACCTCGGGGGATTTCTGGTGCCAGGCATATTGGCGTGTTCTTCGTTCTTATGGTGGTGATCTTTGTGTCTTTCAGGTGGACAGTGAGTCAGGTTTCTAGTTTGCAACGTTGTGGCTGTACTTATGCCAAGACAAAAGGCGTTTGGTATTATGGCAAGCCCTTTTAACATTTAATCAGTAGCGGTAATAGCAATTGTAGATATCAACAATTCAATTTTGACTTGTTATAATTCCAAGTCGACATATCCATAATTTAATTTTGACTAGCTGCAATTCTAATTAATGATATCTACAACTCAATTCTCACTAGTCAAAATGTTAATTCTTGATATCAACAATTCAATTCTCACTAGTGGAAATGTCAATTGTATATATCTACAATTCAATTCTGACTAGTCAAAATTTAATTATTCATATGTCGGCTTGGAATTGTAACTAGTAAGAATGTAATTTCAGATATCTAGAATTGCATTGCAGATATCTGAAATACAATTGTAACTAGTGAAAACTATATTCGTACTAGTAACAATTATATTTGAGATATCTACAAGTCCTTTTATAACTAGTCAGAATTGAATTTTAGATATCAAAAAAGAAATTTAGACTAGTCAAAATGTAACTGTAGATATCTTCAATGACGTACATACATATCCGAAACTAATATGGTAATTAAACGTCGACCAATGGCTTTGTGGTATTTTAATAATATGACGCCCACATATCCGAAATGGTTTGTTGATATGTTGGACATATCGGAAATGCAATTGTTGATATCTGAAATGGGTAGTTACATTTCCACTAGTTACAATCCTTTTTCAACATGTGGAAATTCAATTGTAGATATCTGTAATCGTTATTGTAACTAGTGAAGAAGGAATTACTGATATCTATAATTAAATTAAAGATATCTGTAAATCAGTTTCGACTAGTCTAAATGTAATTTCTACATGTGAAAATATATTTGTAACATGTCAAAATAGTTTTACAGATATCTTAAATTAAAATGTTAACTGTCATTTCCACTAGCGAAAACTAAAGCTACTAGTCAGCCCAACTGATTAAATGTTAAAAGGTCTTGCCATATTGGTATACCTTTTTTTCCCTAATTGTAACAAGATACTGATAAAATAGTCTGCTTTGTATCCATTTTTTTAATAGTTTTATTCCTCTGAACTACATTGGTCATGGCGTGCCAGTGTTCCAATATTCCAAGTTTCTAGACCTGTCCAGTGAAGTTTGGTTGAGTTTATACAGTCTGGGTCTCCAATAATGTTTCTGGATTACAGCTAGGATTCACTCACATACACACACACACACACACACACACACACACACACACACACACACACACACACACACACACACACACACACACACACACACTACAAATACCTGGGTAGTAGGAATACATTTCATTGAGCTCAGACATTTTATAAATACATTAATCACAATTACAGCATGTAAAAAGATTTTACAGGCCTGCAAAAAAACTCCCCAAATCCAGAGGAGAGAGGTAGAACCCTAGAGATGGAACGGTGAAGATTGTTTAATCAATCCAGGAATGGTGAGGAGTGAAGTAGGCACTGAATGGGCAGACAAATGTGGTGTTTTTCATGCTGCAGTGCAGCATGGTATCGATAGTACCCAGTGTGTTGTGTTTAGGACCGAGAAAGAAGGAGTGGTCTGTGAAAAGCCACCTGTGCAACTAGCCCAAGATAGTGCTTTGACTATTACCTGGTAATAAAAAGAATCTGCAACAGAAATACATACTTCCAATATAAGTATAGTTCTCATGTTTTATCTTTATAAAGTTGTTTATTGTATGTTAACTAAGCCTCGACTCGCCAGCAGTCAATTTGTCATCTAATTTAAGCTACACATGAAATGTAGTTATGTAGCGCTGTATTGTTTTCTAGTAAAACAGAGCATCACAATGTGGCATATATTTATTCAACCTTTGTAAAACACACATACATACAAATATACACACATGTGCCTACTCTCTCTAGACTCATAGGAACCCCATTGTTGATTTATGCAAACAGTCTGCAGCTTGATAGGACACTGAGACACTTATGCAAATAGCCCTCTCGGAGGCTTCTAGTTAGGAGGGGAGCGTTCTTTTACTAACCCAGTTTGGGAAAAATGTAGATGAGCTCTTGCAGATTTTACCCCAATGAGTAGCATTATTCTATGTCAAAACAAGGATCTGAAGGACAACCCTGGTGAGTTAATTCCCCCCCTCCCCCCTACCACACACACACATACACACACACACACACACACACACACACACACACACACACACACACATACATACATACATACATACATACAGCCACACAAACATAAAGACATATATACATACATACACACACACACACACACACATGCATGCACACACACATTATATATATATATATATAATGTGTGTGTGTGTGTGTGTGTGTGTGTGTGTGTGTGTGTGTGTGTGTGTGTGTGTGTGTGTGTGTGTGTGTGTGTGTGTGTGTGTCTGTGAATCTTCAGAATGTCCACTAGATGTAATGAATATAACCAGCAATCGCATGTGCACTATTCTAGTGGTGGCATTTGGGAGGGTGGGGGCACCATATTATAATGACTCATGATCATTTTACTAGGTGTCTAGTACTACATGGTGCTGGTTAAGTTACAATCCGTTAGGAAAATATCCTATATTTATGATTACAGGTATTAAGATGAGCACAGGTACGCTTGATAACTCGGAGTCGCCAGTCCAGCAAGCAGGTAAGGCCACACTTAACTTTACCATCCTCCACTTTATGAAAACCTTGACATTGCGATGTGTGGAATGTATCTCACTCAGATCTAGTCAAATAGGTTAATTTACGGCTGTATTTTTGTCAATTAACTTCAACATCTGTTGTTTCCAAATGATCCTCTCGACATTTGTCCTTTACCGTCTTGTTGTATGTGATAATACTCACAGAAATCTGTACAAAATGTATTCTTTACTAGATTTGCTTTATAATTGACATATATCATTATTACTTTAATAATTATTGATATTACTATTATTATTATTATTATCTCTATTATTATGCTTTCTCCTTCAATACATTTTAAGTAAATTGGTTGAATACTGTGTGAAAAAAGTTGAACTATTTGTGTGAAGCTCTTAAGAACAATTCCTCCCCCCTGTTTTGATATAATAATATATATTAATTATATCAATATACCTTTGGATGAAGGTGTAATAGGTTCTTGTGACTTTTTTTATAATATTAAAGTCTGTTAAGGAGACTGATAAGGTAATTATACATCAGTAAGTTACTATATTAGTTTTACTCGTTTAATATAGGTATTGCAACTGAATTTAAACAGCATTACCTCATTCAATACGCAGAGAGATGTTTACTCCGTCAGTTGGGTCGCTGCACCAGGATGTACCCAGGGCTATTTGCAGAAAAAACGATAACTGCCCTTGGGTAACTGGATGACAAAAAACGAATCACTTAACACGGAACCAGCAGTGAGAAATGTGGAACATTGAGATAGAGTGAGAGGGAGAAAGAGAAAGAAAAAAACACTAGGAAGAAATGACTTAAAAACGTTATTTTAGTTACTCAAATAAAGTTGTGTAAGTCATTTCTTCCTAGTGTTTTTTGTCTTACAGATTTTGCTCTGAGTTTATTCGTTCACTTCTAAATAACGATAAGCTGTATGAAGAAAACAATGACAATGGAATAGTCCAAGTTGTGCTACACTGTCAAAATGCAATTAGCATATTTTATATTTGCTTTTAGAAGCATCCGTTTAAAAGGTTTTATGAGAGTTTCATAAAAAACACTTTGTATTAAATAGTTGAATAATAGTCTAATGGTAAAGACATTTTGATGTGGAATTATATCGTTATAATTAGTTTATCATGACTTGGCAAACCAAGTATTTTTTAACAGAACAACTACAAATGACCCAAAATAAAAGTAGAATAAATATTAAAAAATATATAATAACACCTTACCATAAAATAAAATGCTTTTATAACTAATAACCATAAGAAAGACAAAAAATGTGAGGAAGACATATGTCAGATAATAAGCTCACGTAAATTAAGCATATGGTTTAAATTAGTAAATAAACATGCAATTGCAAACAAGCCTGTTGGATTCTAGGAAAGTACATTCGACTGAATGTGGTGCAAAGTTTGAAAAGGGTTGAAATGTGCCACGCTAATTTGCATGAATGTAATTTTCATATTGGAAGTTTGGCTGTGTAGGGGGTGGGGATGCTAGGTACAGGGGACTGGGGAGGAATGGCTCCATCTCCATTGTGTTGGCTCCTGCAGGTATACTGCCTTTCAAAGCAGACTCCCGCAGGCCACATTTGACATTCAAATAATGGAAGATTACTTTGCACACATTTGAGCATCACTCCTACACTGCCTTTTGACTCACATCCTCTCTCTCTCTCTCTCTCTCTTCTCTCTCTCTCTCTCTCTCTCTCTCTCTCTCTCTCTCTCTCTCTCTTTCGCTGTCAATTCTAAGTAATGGATTGATATCTGGTCGCAATTTAATTTAACAAATGCCTGTTGTAAATCAGATTTTCAAGTCATTGTTACTGAGTTTGAAGATGATTTATGTATTATAATTTATTATTACTATATTTTACTGTGTAAAATCTAAAATTATGCATATTTCCTTTCTGATAAAGATTTAGAGCAGAACGGAATAGACTTCAATCGACAAGTGAGTAAGAATATCAACCGTTCATATGTTTTGCACAACCATATACATATTTCTGAGGGGGGGGGAGGGGGGACTGTGTTGTACGTGCAGACGCAGCAGGTGTGGGCACACAGTCCTCTCTGTAAGAGCCACCCACAACTGGAATAGTCTTCCCATTGAATTAATAGAGAGCACTAATTATCTAATCTTTAAACATAAACTTAAGAGATGGCTTAAACAAAACAAACTTGCAATCATGAGTACCTCAACTCTGGCACTGCCTTTGCATACTATCACTGTTTGAATATATATATATATATATATATATATATATATATATATATATATATATATATATATATATATATATATATATATATATATATCTGTTACCTTTGTATTACATTTGTGTAGTTCATTTTATTGTATTGCATTGTGTTGTACTGTAGTGCTTGCTGAATATTTTTATTGATAATATAAGGCCACCAATTTGTATTAACTGGCCAAGGGAATACAGATTAAAATGATCTCATTAGCTAACTCTGGCACATTTACATGGATGTGGAAACTGAAATGTTGATTAATGTTTATTGTCCCAGGTAAATAAACAAATAGCTATTCAGCACACACCACATATCATCAGGTTACTGTTTTTTAGTGGCAATGCTCATAGCTCCCAATGTAAATCCCATCACTTTCTGTTGAGTATTATTTTTCCCACCAATGTAGGATCCAATCAACTTGAAACTAATAAACTCGAATCCAATATTTATCTATCCATGTCTTCTGGTTAAACTGAATCTCCGGGAATTAACATCTCCAGGCAAAATTTGCTGCTCTACACAAAATTTAACATGACTTTAAACAAACTCCCAACCTTTTCCGGCAATGCTGTTGTTTCATCAAATATTCCATTTGGCGCAAGTTGACTTACTTGCGGGTCCCAGCGTTGCTAGGAAGTGTGATCAAAGGTGTCGGCCGTTATTTGCATATGAGCTTGCCCAAGGGAAGAGTGACAATCCATGGCTCTTGTTTAATTAAGCTAGCGAGCTAACTGATCCAGGAAGTTGTGTGCCTGGGAATGAGTTTTTCCTCTGCTTGCCACATGTAAACAGAGACAGGCACGTGTCAAAAGAAAGATCTGCTACAGCCATACATTAGCATTCGTATGCTAACGCCCGCTGGTCAGATCTTACCTTTCTCATTAAGCATTCGAAGGAGAACAATGAAGTGGCGCCCTGTGTGTTTATATGTTTTATTGTTGTAGATTAAGACGGAAGACATCAACGACTCACATCATTCTGTCTTATCACTGAAGACATGTCACCCAACACAGGGTTCAACAATAGGCCTACCTGGTGGACAGCTGACTGGGGTAGGATATCTGTTATGGAAAATAATTATTTTACAGCTTTATTTCTATTTCAGATTTATTCTGAATGAAATGTTTGAGGCAGCGTTTATTCGTGTGGTTATTTTGTTTGCAGGATAAAACAGCACTATGCCTTCTTACGTGTATATAGTCTCACAAATCATATTTGTTTCGACCAATCATGTTGCTGGAGGCGACATCTGTAGGCGCGTCATCGGCGAACACAAACTCAGCCAGCAGTAATAAACAGTAAAAGAAAAAGAAAAGGGACTGTACAGGTTTCAGATCAACAGCGTGTAGACTGTCTGCATGGTCTAAAATACCCATTTGAATGCTTCATCCACTTGGGCAAATGGGTTTTCTTCGGTAGAATATCTCCGTAATTACACAGGAAACAAGGCTTAACTCCGCCCCTCGCAGTTGTGGGTTTCCGACCCAGGCACCCCTAGAAGTTCTGCTATAACATAGTTGGGATGCTGGATCCGAAATAACCCTTTATGCAACCCACTGTAATATATTTTCAGGTGCATCAGGCATAAAATAATGTACCTAACAAAGTTGATCTTCTATGTTCATTTCATGAACAGGAGCTCCCCTCTCTCCACACGATGCAGCAGTTGGTTCTGATGCCTCCATCTCACCTCTCATCACCCTCCTACCTGCTATCACAGTCACAGAATAGTCACCAAGGTACACACTGGAGCCTTTTTTCCCCTACTATGTCAACAAGCCAAATTAACGACTCTGGGACCGGGTCTTGTCCCACCTAAGGAGGAGGTGCTTAGAGATGTTTAATTTATTATGTTTGCCAGGTAAATGATCATGAAGATGAGGCTGTAGCTGTCAAATCAACAAATAATATTTAAACATTAAAGACAACCCCACCACGACTGAATATGAACTCAAGCTTGATAGGAATCCACCAAAGTGTGTCGGTGGTGAACATAATAGCAAAACATCTTATTATCGCATCTTATTATTTATTATTGTTACTTTTGTTATGCCTTTTTGACATGGGAGCCTCGGCCACAGAGAGATTAAGAACCATTTGTCTTGTGTACAACCTACCAAATGAAATTGTGCGAGATGCGTCGAAGAAAAAAGACCATAGAACCATAGAATATCTACACCTAAACTTACTGTGACATTCATGTCAAAAAAGGAAGGCAACCAGCAATGCAGAAACAGTGAGCAAAATGCTTGGTTCACATCGACAACAATTACAAAATGTTAAAATGTGTTCTTTGTGATAGGACTGATTCAAACAGACCACACTTAAAATCCAGACCAACTCCAATATCTTCATACTAGTTATAAAGACTATACCTGAACTGGCCAATGTTGGTTTGACCTTGTTTGGACCTTGGAATAAAAGACAAAACAATGATCATATGGTATTACTAAATGTTTTTATTTCATGTTTGTTTGTCTGTAGCTTTTCTGCAGCAAAACCTGCTGAATCTTCCGACTCAGAGTCAGTCCAGCATCCTACAGCATCAACAGCAGCTCTCTCTGAACACACAGGTAAGCATCCAACACATTCTGGCTGGACTGAATCCTAGTTCAGTTCGGTTCGAATGTTTAAACTGGCCCAATAAACTCATAGAAGATAAATAATTACTTAAAGTATTGATCATACTTTTGGCAAATTTATGGTTTGTTTTTCCAAAAGTTAGTTTAAAAGTGCTGAAGCCCATCTGAAAGATCACTTTGATACATTGAAACAGAACTTTAAGGCTCTCGCAGACCAATTCATTTCGAAAGAAATTATTATTGGGTTGATAGTTGTATATAAACCAAATAATAATAGTATTCAAATAATTATGAATAATTTTGATAAAATATGATGGCTGCAGTAAATTAGTTAAAGACTTGTGTTGAGGCAAAAGCGTATCCTTCATAATGGCTGAAGTAACAACTGTATAGCGTGTCATTTCATTGAAAGAAATAAGAAGAGGACAAGACATTGTTTTGTTTATAAAGAAAC
This sequence comes from Lota lota, assembly GCA_026745465.1. Lineage (NCBI taxonomy): Eukaryota > Metazoa > Chordata > Actinopteri > Gadiformes > Lotidae > Lota > Lota lota. The sequence goes on from JACYXH010000764.1 coordinate 2,862,244, forward strand.
ACAATAAATATAGAAAAGATGAGCTCAGAATGCACAACTCTCCACTACAGGTTATGAACCGCTCCGGTCTTGGAGGACCATCTATGGACAACCATATGGACTTGTCTCACCTGCAAATGTCAAAGCACATGGCTATACCACAGCAAGAGGAGCCAAGTGATCTGGAGGAGCTGGAGCAGTTTGCAAAGGCTTTCAAGCAAAGGCGAATAAAACTTGGCTTTACACAGGTACATTTTGTATGTGATGGGTGAAACTTTATTGAAAAGTTAATCCGGAATTACACTTGTGAGTCATGTGAAGATCTGTGAAGATCCACGTTGCTACGCAGAGACCTTATACACTATCCTTTTGCCAGTCGCACACCTACGGGTAAGCAAAGATGTGCATTCCTCCAGGTTAGCAACACAGACCGGCGGTTCAATTCAATAATCGCTGATTGGTCAAGCAGGGAGTAGTGTTTTGTTATCGAGAGCCAGACACGACCATAAAATAAATGCGCATGGCAAAATTAAAACACAGTATTTCCACTTGGTTGCAAACAACAACTGCTTTACAGCTGTAGCCTACACTTAAAGGAATTTCAACATGTCTTTTTACATGGATGTATTGCCTTTAACGTATTTTCACATTGGAGCCATTCCATTTGTGAATATGCTCGTGTTCATGTTGTGTGGACTTGTAACGTTTGGGGTCGGAAGTGCTATACTGCCCCCTTGTGTACATGTTAACGTGACGTGAAGTAGAAATGCAGGCAGGTCTGCGTATATCTGCGTCGTGTCTCTGCGTGGATCTTTTAGTCTTTTTGAATAATAAGACTTTTAATGTTGCGATAGCCTACCTTATACTTGTTTGCCTGTGTATCCCCCCCCCCCCCCCCCCCCCCCCCTTGTGTATTCCACAGGGAGATGTAGGGCTTGCAATGGGGAAGCTTTACGGGAATGACTTCAGCCAGACCACCATCTCTCGGTTTGAGGCCCTTAACCTGAGCTTCAAAAACATGTGCAAGCTGAAACCCCTACTAGAGAAATGGTTAAGTGATGCAGGTAATTCATAAATTGTTGGGGTATGTTTGTCAAATATCACATAAATCAGACAGGCAGAGACACACGCAAACACACACACACACACACACACACACACACACACACACACACACACACACACACACACACACACACACACACACACACCATTCATCAAGTATAAATTGAGTTATTGTTCAAATTAAAGTTTACTTTCTATTATTTTTAATGGAACACACATTCAATTAATATCTAAGATGAATGTGTTTTTAATTCAACATCCAATCATATCAATTTTTTTAACTTGTTTAAACAATTTTAAACAATTCGCTTTCATGAATTGTTGTTGTTTATTCAGCTAGAGATATGCATGGACTCTGTGGGAACATTGCACTGGTTTCATAAAACAAGATTCTTAAACAGCAATGCATTTAACATTTATCTTATAACTTTGAAACTTATATAAAACATCAAAATGGCTTAAAATGAAATAAACTGAAATAATTATCATAATAATAATACTAATATTAATAATATACACATTATTAAATTAAAATAAACTACAATAATAAGAAACATATTCTTATGACATTAAAATACACTATACATGTCGTTTCATAATATACCGTAGATGGAAGAAGTAAAGGATGTTCCACTCATGATGTCTAGGGTCTGTCTGATGTCTCTTTACGTGTTTTGTTAGAGAACTCCCCCGCTGACGCCATGAGCAGCCCCACCTCCCTGCCCCCTCTGATCGAGGGCTACGGGCGCAAAAGGAAGAAGAGGACAAGCATCGAAACAAACATCAAGCAGACACTAGAGAAGCGCTTTCTTGATGTGAGTGAACACACACACACACACAAATAAAAAGAATCACAATCACATTTCACTTACATTTTTGCAGTGCATTGAAATTTGAATGTGGGATTTAATTGTCATTCACTAAACGAAAAGGGGATGTTCTCCTATCTATTTGAAAGATGATAAATACACTCAAGGTATTTGGATTTTACTTTAAAGGCGAACCAACCCCTACCACTTGTAGAGTTGCATTAGATGACTCCCTCTCTAGGTCAAACACATGCTACTGCATGCATTACTTCTGATTGGCTGATAAGGTACACCGGTACCTGATTAAAGCTTGATGTGACACACCTGTGCTCTGTTTATAAAGGGGGTAAACAGAGGCGGGGGTCAGGGGGTTCATCTCCTTTAAACAAATAACATTGTTCTATTCTTTTCAGAATCCAAAGCCTAACTCTGAGGAAATAACGATCATCTCAGAATCACTCTCTATGGAGAAAGAGGTAGTACGGGTTTGGTTTTGTAATCGCCGGCAAAAAGAGAAGAGGATCTACTGTCCTGTGGCAACCATGGCCATGAAATCACACAACTTCAGTACCAGAATGGTAAGAGAAAACCCCTGCCAATACACACACACACACACACACACACACACACACACACACACACACACACACACACACACACACACACACACACACACACACACACACACACACACACACACACACACACACACACACACACACACACACACACACACACACACACACACAGTACAAGTGTTTGTGTATGAGGGAATTTATTTATATATACATGATTTCATTTTTTAAAACAGGCGTCCTCATCTAGACCCTTCAGTCCACTGGCTTCAGGAGGAGGCAAGTGGTTTACTTTAATGATTGGTTATATTTCTGTACATATACCTGACCATACCTCAGAACAGAATACAAATCATAATGCTTGAGATATAAATGCGCAGTGCATCTCTGTTAAAATGTGTTTGTGATGTACCTTTATGCCTGAATAATGTTCTCCATTTCTCCTTTCTCTAGTTTCTTCGAGTTCCTCTCCTAATAGTGCTAGCCGTGGAGCATCTCCCAACATTATGTCCACATCTTCAACCACTTTAACGTCACAGGTCAACCAAACATATGGTGGACCAGGGTACGATCTCACAACTAAATGTGGACTGGTGTCTTTGCATAACTATTATAATGCAACTCTGAATGCATGAATATGTGATTGTACTAGATATCCATGAACTGTTTACTCAGCTATGATATCTAAGGAACTATTACTCAGCTATGATATCTAAGGAACTATTACTCAGCTATGATATCCAAGGAACTATGACTCAGCTATGAATTCAGTCAATTGCAACAACAATTATATAGTAATTATATAATTGATATATATTGGTTGATGTTCCTATTTTAAACCATCCTAAGTAACAACCTGGTTTTATTTTATTAATAGTAATATAACATCTTGTTTATGTTCTCCAGGTCATGGTATCGGACATGGAACCCTTCTCCATATCACTGACAACAATGTGGCAGGTTAGATGACTTTTTGAAGAGGTCCAGATGCTGTCAGGAAGGGTGTTGACAATAATATATGGCTGACAAGGTGGCCCTGACAAGTAGGCCCTGAAGCGGACTCTAGGCAACCTAAGAGCAGACATGGCATGGGTCTTTATCAGCAGCCAATAGAAAGACCAAACTAGGCAACCATTACATTTGTTTTTCCATCAAGGTCAGCGATTTGCTATTGCTCAAAGAAAATCCTTATTAAGCACTTCAGCATTGTGCATTAATGTTGAATTGCGAAACTAAAAATAATACCAAAAATAAGGCTATAATTAACTATAGTTCTATGATTCTATGTAATTCATTTTCGGACTTCAACGGCAATCTAGTCTGTAAAAACTGTTGGTTAGGATGAAGCTATTTTGCTGAACTTGTATCACTAGCCCTTTTATAACATTGGTTGGCAATAATGTGCTTACAAAAATGAGTCGCATAAAATTTAGTATATTTTGTATGTATCTCATTGTTTAGTCCAATTCTTTCGGTAGTTCATATTTATCCAATTTGACACATTGTGTAATGCCACTGATCAGGCCCAATATGTCTCAGTGTCAAATATTTTCTGCTGTTGTTTTGGTTTGTCATGTTTACCTATTTTATTAGTAATTTGTCATTTTTAAGGGTGCCTTTTTCTTTTAGTCACAGATAAGGCCAAGTTTGCTTGTCTAGTACATCTTTTTGTTTTCAAGCTGTATAAATAAGTTAAAGTAGTGATCTTCTGTGTTTTGCAAAACAGACAAGATGTAACTCTTTTAGACTCCACACATTAAGGACTTGTCAAGTTGTAGATTCATTTATAACACTGAAATGTTACACTTTGTCTAATTTATGTAACATATATCATTTACATAATGCAATTAACCAAAACAATCAGAATCAACTATGCTGAATGCCACTCGGGGAACATTTGTGTATGAAAGCAATTTTTCTAACAACATGAGGATGCTCAACATCATATGCAGTGTATGAAGCTAAAATAATTGTAGAAGACCCCCCATCCCCACAACGTTTTGTAATACATTTTATGTAATTAAACAAATGATCACCATTTGCTTCCTGTGTACCAGCAGCCACAGACAAAAGTCCTCCTTTCAATACACATATACACTTTTTGTGTTATAATTGTCATCAAGATCATTACTGTATACATACGTAGGATCCTGAATGAACATTTGACAGGGATAGGTACATTGTCTTCTTCCTAGCCCAAAAGGACACACACATACACACTCACACACCTATACATAAGCTTTCTATCTTTGTATTGCCCTATAAGCTTTAAAGGGTCGTTACCTGTGTAACCAAAAAGGCCAAATAGGTACCACAGCTTGTCTTTCTGCTCGCTCCTTTTACACTTCACTCTCTTACCCTCTTCTTAGCACTTACCTATGTTTATTTATCTTAGATGATTGTCTGTAATCGCTTTAACATTACGTGTAGGGATAATAAATCATCTTGTGACTTTGGTGTAGGAGTACCCTAAAAACTGCATTCAGTGGTATACTGGTATATACTGCATCAAAGGTGCATTTGTCAGCTATTAGTAAGAGAAATACCCTATGAGAATATCTGTTTCAAGTTGACTGTTGCCTGTGACCTAGATCTTATTCAGCCAATAGAAGCTGTTTTACTCAGCATCTTTTTGACCTCCAGGGCACCTGTCTCTACAGCTTCAATAATGCCCAGGGAATGGCTTGTTGGCATACTGAATGTGACAATTAGTTACCATCAAGACAGATAGTCCATCCTTCATATCCAGACAGCGCATGAGTCGGATTGGTTGTCCCCTAAACTTGTTAAAATTAGGTTCTTCGAATATGCGTATATTGGCGCTTCGGAGGGAGTCCATTTCAGTTAGCGTGAAGTGACGAATGAGAGGCAGGAAAGAGGGAGGGACTTCTGATAGAGGGATTTCCATTTCCGGATATTGCTTTGTCAATTTCTTCCTCAAAAACACCTTTGTTGTTGTTCTTCTTGTCATGTCTTATTCTTCTCACTCCTGGGACTGTTAACTGACGTACACAGCTCAAAGGAAGTAAGAGAATGGAAATTGCATTACGATATACTGGATAATATTCATGGCCTTCTCTCAGGATTGCTGTTCCCTAACTGCTCGTCTTTTGGGCCAGTTTGATCTGGTTTTCTAACATCACTTCCTGGCTGCAGTTGTTAGATGGATGGAATCAACAACTAACAGCTTCCCTGTTGGAAAAGCAACTCGGCACTCTCATGGACAGTAGCCTTGGGTATAACCTATCACCTGATGTATTCTCAGTGTACCTTTGACTCTTAACAATCTGTTCTTCCTCCATGTAGAATAGTTTAACTGGGAGTATGTAATTGAGGCATTCAGTTGACTTTGAAGATGTAAAAAAAAAAAAGATGAAGAGGACTAACGGTTGTATAAATCTTATAATGCCATTAAGTGTCAAACAATTGCCATTATGGTGCATTAGAATGATAAGACTACTCACAAAGATTAGATCAGATAAATATAGATTTTTGAGGACACAGCTGGCCACAGCAAAAATGGCGTTAGACAGCAAATTTTGAATTGTTCAAAACATTTAGTAAGTTACATTAGTATTGAACTAATGAAAAACACATTCGCTAATCACCAATATCACCGTTATATTCACAGAACTGTGCTGCTGTTACGGCACATGCTCACTATGTTTACTTTATTTCACTTTAAATCAACAAAGCGCTTAGAATATTTATTAATCTATATGATTTATATCAAATGTCTCTACTATTTACACTTGAAACAAAACTTGTATGTACAAAAATACAAATGCAAATCCCCTAGAACTTTAGAATATAAAATATTTTCATCAAACAGGTTTACATCATGTGAACATGCAACATAAGATGAAGAAGACAGAAGTCACTGTTCGGGTGGACAGTTACTGGTAGCGCAGGGCTTCCTGGTTTACACATTGCACTTGATGGTCCTCAGTACCAATCAGGACTCTCAATTATACCTTTGAATTCAACCTTGCTCAGCCATCACACCCACGCACACACATTGGCCCGCCCTGCTCCTTAGACTTTTGATTCATTCTCTATGTTTCCAATTTCCCCGTTCCGTTCAGGCTGCTTCCGGGGCCCGTCCTCCGTACTGTCCAGGTCTGCACGTTTCTTTACATTGGTCTCCAGATGGGTATCAGGAAGGCCCTGTTGGCTCAGCTTGCTGGCCAGTGACCAAGTGAGAGGGAGACGCATCCTGCCGTTCATGTCTGACAGCTCTCTGGCACTGCAGCTGGGTGTGGTGGTCTCATAGATGTTGTGGAAGCTGTTGTAATCCACCTCGTAGAAGCCATCTTCCAGGGTGAGAACTGGTGTGAAGCGGTATCCCCACTTGATCTCGCTGCTTACATATGAGCTTCTTGCCTGGCATGTCATACCTGAACATACAAGACACACAAGGGGTGGTTTAGGGAAAGTTGTCTGTTTTGAATAGACACAATACAATCACGAGACTTGTAGGCCTACTGCGTACCAGATATACATTCATACAATTGCAATAGACATAATGGAAACGCTGTCATGGTACATTTCGCTATATTCACATCCAACACGATTTTGTATTGATTCATTGTTTTATAAAGACTCCAATATTTCAGTATATTTTCATTTCAAGTCCTCAATAATAATATCTGTACTTTAGTAACTACTGCTAAATTGCTCAAATTCAGTGTCACAACTTCTCTGCCCGGTGGAAAAACAGCCTGCCCATAGTGACCAACAAGGTAACCAGTTTGCCGTTGTCTCACAACCATTTCATGTCTCCCAATTGGCATTTTGTAACATGCTTTCATCCAATTAGACACCGTTTTATAGATAATTTGTGTATGCGTCAGCGCCAGCCAATAGGCCACTGAATGGGGCTTATCCCATGGGGTGTATCTGTCCATTTTGCAATATAATACTGTTTATTGTAAATGTATTCATTCATTCAAATTTGGGGTTATTATTGAGCATCCAGACAAACCTTTAGTGTGAAAAGGACTATATGAATGTAATTTCATTCATTGCTTGCAAAAAGCTCTTGTTAATGTTGAAACACGGGGAAAAACAATACCTGGTGCTGAAAAGCTCAACCAAATATAGCTAAAAACATTCTGGCGCTCTCGCTGTAACGTTAGCTGCAACGCGTGTGCCTTTAACACATTTCTTTAAACAATTGATAATGATGATGAAAGTAAAGTATGTCCGCTAGAGTATCTAAGTCACGTCGTTCTGACCTTATTTCAGAAAAAAGGATTTACTGAAGTCAACAGCAAGAGACTCATATATTTTTGATCCAGTAAATTGTGCCATGAATTACACATATAATGTTTGTCAATTTAAAAGCAAGTCAAGAAGTATAAGACCGTGAAAATACGTAATTAGAAAGACCACACCCAAAAGTTGAATAAGTGACTTCCTCACTTTCTATCTCCAAAAGCTACCCAGAGCTGCAAACGGGGTCTAAAAATAATTTGTCCCGCTCCATCAATTACCGTTCATATTGTTTTCTGAAATAAGGTCCCATGTGGGACTAATGCTCTCTATACATGTTGATGTGATACTGGAGGTAGTGTGTAAAAATGGGACTAATGCTCTCTATACATGTTGATGTGATACTGGAGGTAGTGTGTAAAAATGGTAAAAAAAAGAAAAAACTAAATATCGGCCCATTATATAGTGTGTAATTTTCTATCCATTACCATGTTGATTAAGTGTATTATTCATGCAGTAGATGTCGGCTCAAAATGTAGACAAATAGGTAAAGCAAAAACTGCATAAGAGATTCAACCCTACGTACACACCATTTATACTATGATAGGAGATCTAACAGCCATTTGAAAAAGACAATACAGCTGCCTTATTATGGTACTTTATTACTAATAATTGCTATGTAATTACATTATTTGTGAAGAATGATTGATTATAATTATGTAATTCCCTTCAGTTTAATAATAATAATATACGCATAATTGTTATCCACAATTTCTTGCATACAGGAATTGCAACATGTTCAAAAATCGACTTAAATGGCTAGTAGTTATTTATAAATAACAACTGCCTATAACAACCACAGCAATCAGACAAATATGAGTTTATATGTGTTTTGAGAACATTCAATGAGTCATTTGAGGATTAAGCGATAGAGAAAAATGGCTAATCACAAAGCATTCAACGGGATATAATAAAAACCTTTAAAATACGAATCTTAACATATGACATGACATTCAACTATCTTCTATAGTGAAGTATCTGTTCTACATACCTGTGGCCTCCACCATCCCCTCAAGAATGACCACAATTTCCAGCTCGTCTCTCACCAGGCTGGCTTGTGATATATCCCAGAAGGGGCTGTGCTGATTGATTTCGTGACTTATAATCAGTGGCGACACAAGGAAAAGCCGGTCATCCCCTGTGTTGTAGCCCACATTGATGTCTGTCTGGTTCAGGGGGATGAACTCCCCCTCCTTGGTCTGCTTGGACTTGATCAGCTTGGCCCTGATGGATGCCTCTACGATGTGTGAGTTGCGAAGGTCCCCGACTCTGAACATGAGACACAGCCGACCATCTCTCATGGAGATGACGGCGTTCGTGGAAAACACAAGTGTCTCTGCGCGCTTTTTGGGCTGTGATATCTTGACAAACATACAGCCCACCATGAACGCATTCACGATAGAGCCGAGTACAGACTGAATCAGGAGCAGAAGAATCCCCTCTGGGCACTTGTCAGTGATGACCCTGTATCCGTACCCAATGGTGGTTTCCGTCTCGATGGAGAACAGAAACGCCGAGACAAATCCATTGAGATTATTGACACATGGAGTCCACTGGTTATCAGCAATATGATCCAAATCGCCGCGAAGGTACGCAATGAGCCACCACATGAAGCCGAAAAAGAGCCACGTGACTGTATAGACCAGGACAAAAATGAAGAGGTTTAACCCCCACTTGAGGTCTACGAGAGTGGTGAAGATGTCTGTCAGGTAGCGGTATGTCTCACTGATATTTCCATGATGGACATTGCACTTCCCGTCCTTCCGCACATACCTCTGGATCTTCTTTGCAGCGGATTTGTCAACCAACTGTTTAGGAAGGTCTTCACGGGCCGGTTTTGTCCACATTGGCTGCCTTACGATGGCCGGACTCTCTACATCTTGCTCCATCGGCTTTCACGGTAGATTCAAGCCTATGCACACAAAAACTGTATTTCAGAAACTTGAATGAGTTTAATGAATGAGTTTTCCCAAATAACACAGACTATTATTTTTTATATAGCCTCTAAGTTGCATAGGTTAAAAAGTAATTGTGACAGAAATTGGCTTATTCAGGTATTTAACATGTTCTGAAAAACATGCGCTTCGTTTAATCTAGTCAGCATGCACTAGGTACATGAATGAGGTTGACCTCCTTCGGAAATAGCCAAACAGTGAATGTGGATGAAACTCAACAAATAAAGCATGCACGCATTGGATATGACCTCGAAATTGTTGTTAGGGCCAGACATGTTTGTTCCAGCATCTCAGAAATAGCTCATCTCCGGAGATTTTGACACAATGTGAAGTGCGTTATTAAACTCAAAAGCATTTTGTGCTTACAGGGACAGTGTGAAAACAGCATGCGTGTGGCAATCAAAACAGAATTAATCAGGTCGGATGAGAACGGATGCAAACAAGATTGTGTATTGCTGTGGGGATTGGTTACTAAACACACCTCAGTGATCCTAAATTACCACTAGTAAATGTTTTTATTGTGCTTGAAATGAACATGTAGGAGCACAGTGTGGTAGTAAAAACTATTTTGCATAGAAAGGGTGACAGAGTACATTGTTAGCTGTCTGTCCTTGTTTACTTAACTAACGTACAAAACAGAAGGGATGCTCACATCAAGTACGGAAAGCCTGTAAGGGACATAATACTACGGCCCGTATGAAATGACTGGATAGCCTACCTGTCTGTCTGTCTACCTACCCGGCTACCTGTACGCACTCTACCCGTGCATTCATTGACCATGACTGGAGTCTTCCAAAAGGCTAGTCAGACATATTGCTAAAGCTTGCAAGCTAGTCATGGGTTTGGGGGAGTAACATTGGAAGGAGGCATAAAGGGAAGGTGGGTTTTTTTCAGATGGCTGTAAGGCCATTGTGGATTAAGTTGAGAAGATGAGACTAACAATGAAGACTGAAGCCTCCTGCCCATGAAGAGCTCTGTGGGGGACGGTCTTTGTAGAGGGTTGTGAGTCTGTCAGCCAGCAATGCTCTGTACAGGTCTGTGTTTTTCTTCAGGAGCCCCTTGACAGTTTTCACAGCCATCTCTGCCTCCCCATTGCTATGTGCGAAGTATGGGCTGCTTGTTACATGGGTGAAGTACGGGCTTCTTGCTACATGGGTGAAGTACGGGCTTCTTGTTACATGGGTGAAGTATGGGCTTCTTGCTACCTGGGTGAAGTACGGGCTTCTTGTTACATGGGTGAAGTATGGGCTTCTTGCTACATGGGTGAAGTATGGGCTTCTTGTTACATGGGTGGAGTTGTAATCCCTGGCGAAGATGGAGAAAGAGCCTGCTGAGAACTGAGGGCCATTGTAGTTATTTGCACTTCTGGGACCCATTGCCTAGCAAAAATAGACTCACATCCACTGATAACTCCTGCTGATGTGTTGATTGGTGTTTTAACAATTTCAATGTACTGAGAATGGTAATTTTTTAACAGTAAGTAAGAATAATTTTGCCAGAGTGGCTGATGTTTTGCACATACCTCACATTGAGCCCACCTGTTTGGAAATCTGAGCACTTAGTCCTAGCCACCACACAGACTGTTGGGCCCTCGCTTTGCATTTGCATCTCCATAAGTCCCTCATGCTATCTGGTCAGAATTTCCCTTTGTAAGTTATCTGGGATAACTATGCATGGCCTTTCATCAGCAAGTCACCCTTCAGGTGTAGCTCACTTTAGTGGATCCAATAGGGTTTGAGCTGCTGTGGAAGCTCCCCCTGCCATGGCCACCCTCTCTTGCACTGGGCTATCAGTTCCCTACGGATGGGGTACCGGTGCTGCTTCTCTGTTATCTGCTTCAGTTTGGGTTAGGATGCAGGTAAGTTGTCTCTGACTGCATTGATGAACCCCTGAACCTCCCCTTCTAGACATGCTTCCTCCTCTGTCAGTGGGCCTTTGATCAGGACTCTAGAGAGTGTGTCTCTAGTGGTGGGCGCTTTCCCCTGTACGTATAATATTTAGTATGGAAACCTCAGCAATCTGAGCCTGAAACGGTTAGATCCCAGAGGTAATCATCTAATGCATTTGTGCCCAACAGGGCCAGCAATGGTTTATGGTCAGTCTCTACTGTGAATTGTAGACCTATCAGGTAGAAGCTCAATTTTTCACAACCCCACGTCACAGCCAACACCTCCTTCTCAACCTGTGCATATCGCTGTTCTGTTTCAGACAGGCTTCGAGAGATGTAGGCGACAGGGCAGCACTCCATGTTGTCCGGTCTCTGCATAAGAACTGCCCCCGGACCGAAGGATGAAGCTTTGTTGTTTTGGCTTGCAGTCTGTACTGAACCAACACTCATTCTGATGTTAGCGCCACTTTAAGTTTGTCAAACGCTGCCTGGTGCATGTGAGTCCAGGTCCACTCACTGTTCTTTGCCAGTCTGTGAAATAATTTTGGTGGCCGCCAAACTTTATGTCTTTATGTCCCACAAACATCAGGCTGTACAAAAGTACACTTTTCGTTCAGTGTTAGGCCTGCCTGCTGGATTCACCCTAGTTCCGCTGTGAGATATAAGAACATCATCTACATGGCATATAACCCCACTGAGTCCATCTAACAGCTGATAAATTTGTCTCTGGAAGGGCTCCAGACCCCAATTGATGCCAAAAGGCAAGACGTTGAAATCAAATTGTCAAAAAGGTGTGACAAAGGTCCGTCAATAAGTTTGGCAAGGTCGACACAGATTCCGATTTTCCATTGAGTTTTGGGACTACAACCATTCCTGCACACCACTCTGTGGGTTTTTCCCCCATCTCCTCCATTTCTTGTCAACTATTCCTTTACTATGTCCATTTCGGGATAAGCACACGATGCAGGTTGCTGAGAGCATATGGGACAGCATCACTAAGGCAGATTGATAATCACCTTCTTGCCACCCTTTGGTCGGTAAACACGGTTGGAAATGTATTTTTCAAGAGTTCCATCTCCCCTCAGTTCTTCAACCCCTTCTACCTACTCTATTAGGTGCAGCGCTGTAATTAGTATTGCATATGGGTAAGTGAGCCCCATTCTAAGTCAATGATTGAATCCAGTTCATGATGACAGAAGATAAAAAAAAATCTTCAAATAATGAAATTCAAGTTTAAAGGGCCAGTGTTCTTTTATTAGTTTCTATTTTGGTATTGTGTTGTATGTCACTTCCCTCCCAAAACATTCGACTACCTTAGACTACTAAATAAAAAATGTCATTATATTAACATCACGTCTTTAAGAATACAACAGTATTGCATGGAGTGGAGAGGAGACTGCATTCAAGGTTTTCAAGATATGTGACGGAAATAGTGCGCCCACGCGCCACATTTTATAACTGGGAATATCTCCGTCGCCATGGAGACGAGGTCCTCAGCCATTAATAATAGACTGGTTAAACAATCTTTCTCACTTCATCCATCGTTTTCTTTACACTGCCAGCCGATGTCTATGGCTTTCGACAGTTATTAAGAGGACAGAATTAGCAACACAATACGTTGAAATATCGTTTGTATGAGATAGAATATGAGATAGTCAAATAGCAAAACAAGACAAATCGTGGACATCTTTTTAAGTAGCCTTTTAAAAAAAAGAACCAATTGGGTCTTTCCATCGTTTCTACTTAAGATGAGCATGGCACCGACTCGGTTAAAGCCGGGGGTCGTTCTCCCAGCAGCCCAGCCTGCTCCATAGATCAGTCGTGTGGCGATTCTTTTTCTTTTTTCTGCAGATGCGGGGGTTGAACTGGAGACATTTCTGTTTTCCTCCAACACTGTACCGGGCGATATAGACTACGTCACCTCGATATAGTCTAATCGTGCACGGACAACAATGTATAAAGATAGACGTAGGCTATGCTACAACGACGAATAAAAAAAAATAAAAAATAAAAACGTACTTACCTTATCGATTAATGTGTCGTTGTCATCCCCGTGATTCGCTCTTCTCCATGAAAGGTGGTCTGCTTTTGCACAATGTGTTGTCGGATCGCTCAGGCCAACGGATCGAGTTTTCAATTTAATGCATGCTCTCCTCCATCGTCCTAGTGAAGGGTTCATTGCCTGTCATTGGTTGAACGCTACTCCCCCTCCTCTCCCACCGATGGAGATGTGCCCGCCTGCAGCCTGCACGACAGAGGTGGAGAAACACAGAGAGAGAGAGAGAGAGAGAGAGAGAGAGAGAGAGAGAGAGAGAGAGAGAGAGAGAGAGAGAGAGAGAGAGAGAGAGAGAGTGAGAGCGAGAAAGAGAAAGAGGGAGAGAGAGATTTACAAATCGATCGAATGTTTCAAAAGCCCATGTCGGGATATGCTAACGTCTATCGATCAAGGAAGAAGCCACCAACGCAAGTCCTTTTTAATGGCAGGCAACAGAACGACCGTCGTTGATCAACAGGTGGTGCCCCAGCTCTCTGCCAACTTGTGGGACGGTTTCAAATGTTTCAGCCAGTGGTTCCCACCCTTCTTTGGGCCTTCAGGTCTACATCTTTCTGTGAAACCAACTTCTAGTTTGTGCGTCTGATTCTAAAAACAATGTTTTAACCCAATATGTTATTAGATGCGGTCGGGCACACACAGTGACGGGGGAAAACGTAATTATGGTCAGACTAAACATTGTTTATTGTATAACGTGATCCCGCTGTTTGTTTGGATAACCCCATGAAAAAGATTAGAAACGAGATAAGACAACTATGGATATATTACAATTAAAATATGGATAGATTTCAAACCGATGTGTTGACAGCTATGTTGACTTGTAGGACCTTCTCTGCACCAGAAACAGAAACGCACACACACACACACACACACACACACACACACACACACACACACACACACACACACACACACACACACACACACACACACACACACACACACACACGTGTGGGCGCACGCACACACACATGCAGACACACGCGCGCATACAAAGTCTATTTTCTGTCAACACAGGGAGGTTAATAACAAACTTAAGGATATGCAGAGACACACTAAGGAACAGACTTCAAGGTCGTAGAAGTTTAATTGGTCATTTTAAATGGAGGGCAATTATATTGGTTTTGCATGTCATTTTTTTATGAACTCTTTTTCTATGTTATGAAGAATTATCCCAACAAAAAAAACATGTCAAAGTCATGAATACATCTGAATGAAAAGTGTCCAGTCACTGTGGGTGATTGATTTATACTGCTCTCTGGTAAGCTATTACAGGGTGATCATGGAACTGGAGGAGTGGACAGCGGCAGGAACCATTAAAGCAAAAATGATAAGCACTACATACCAACCATTTTCAGGTAGGTGGGGTCAGTGCTGGACAAAACCCTCCTCTCTGCTCTCACTAACTGCCCTCAATATCACAGTGCCAGAGTTGAACACAAACAGCCTGGGACAATAGGAGAAAGGAGACACTGAGAACACCAAGTCCGCCTTACAAATCAGGAGGTGAGTGCACAATGTGTTTGTGAGACAAATTGTTCAAACGCATAGAAAGAGTTATAACTTTAATGAAATGATTACGTAAATCAATACAAAAATGTTACTCCTGAAAGCATTCCCGTTTGTTTCACATAACTTTATTCTTCATTATAATGATTAATATATAAATATTTAAATATGAATATATTGACAGTGGAATGCTTTCAAAGCTTGTAGTATTTTGTAAAAAAGTAGTTACTTCAATATATGTCTAATATGTATTTAATATAAATTCTGAAGCACACAAATGTCTATATAATTAATTTCAGATTTAATGACAATTCCTAACAATAGCTGACATCATTGTTTGTTTCTCCTTTTTTTTGTCACTTTCTTGTATCTGCAAGAAAGGAGTTCTCACTCAGTTTTCACTCATGCTGTGCAACATGGCCACGAACAAGCCTGTCCAGCGGAGAATCGTGTCCAAGGACGGCCACAACAACGTGAGGATTGACAATGTGGAAGGCATGGTCAAGCTGTACCTCCACGATATCTGGACTACTGTAGTGGACATGAAATGGCGCTATAAACTCACTCTGTTTGCCTCCACCTTCCTCGTGACCTGGTTCTTCTTTGGGGTCATATTCTACTTCATCAGCATGGGAAACGGGGACTTTGAGGAGGGGTTGCCGTCTAACCACACACCCTGCGTGGAGAACGCCAAGACGCTGACCGGCGCCTTCCTCTTCTCCCTGGAGTCGCAGACCACCATCGGCTACGGCTTCCGCTACATCAACGAAGAGTGCCCTCTGGCCATTTTCACCCTGGTGGCCCAGCTTGTGATCACCGGCCTGGTTGAGATCTTCATCACCGGGGCGTTCTTGGCAAAGCTGGCGCGGCCCAAGAAGCGGGCCGAGACCATCAAGTTCAGCCACTCGGCCTTGGTGTGCCAGCGGGAGGGGAAGCTCTGCATCATGGTGCGCGTGGCTAACATGAGGAAGAGCCTGCTGGTCCAGTGCCAGCTCATGGGCAAGCTCCTCCACCCCAAAGTGACGCAGGAGGGCGAAAAGACACTGATCCACCAGAGCAGCGTGAACTTCTACATGGACTCCAGTGGCGAGTGCCCCTTCCTCATTCTCCCCCTGACATTCTACCACGTGCTGGATGAGAGCAGCCCCCTGGCGGGCCTGACGGCCGAGAACCTGCACACCCAGGACTTTGAGCTGCTGGTGACCCTGAACGCCACCATGGAGTCCACCGCTGCCACCTGCCAGAGCCGCACGTCCTACGTGCCCCAGGAGATCCTGTGGGGCTACGAGTTCAAGCCTGTGCTCTTCAGCAACAACAACAGCCGCTATGTAGCCGACTTTAGCTTCTTTGATAAAGTGCAGGCAAGCGCTGATTCTGTGTTTCTTAGCAACAACACGGAGAAGCTCAAGCTGGAGGAAGAATATAAAAAATAGTAATTCGACCTAGTGGTTAAAAAAAAAGAGTATTAGCATCATGTCTTATCTTAGTTTTGCATTTGAATAGCTTTTCATTTTTGAGCTCCACGCCTAGAGATTTATACCACAGGGTCATAGATCACGGCCAATAATAGGATTCTCTGTTATTAGTTATGAAATATTTAGAGGAATTGCTGTTGCGTTATACAAATGAATGAGATTCATCTATCTCTTATTTAAATATAACCAATTCCTGGTCATATTAAACCACTACAGAAAAATAGGCTACTTTTTTCTTTTTCTACATCTCTTTCAATTCAAACACAGTCCACTTAAGATGCTTAACATCTTTACATTTTCTTAATTTTTCCTTTGACGTGCTTAGGAGTTGATGGACAACCTATTGTCTGTCATCTAATAGTCGTATTGTCTATAAAGTCAATGTTGCCAGATCTCGCGAAACAAGCAAAAGCAACTCTCAAAATAAGATGAAGATACACAGGGTTAGCCCATACAGAATACACTGCACAGTGTAGGCTTCCACTGGGCTCCTTAAGAGCATTTCTTGTTTATCTTGTCAGGGTACACTGTGCAGGAACTATGGATTAAGAGTATGGCTCTTTCCATACTCAGCATAGGTAAATGGTCAAGATATGTTTAAGAATTTTGATCGCGTTTTGAATATAGGACCTGAATTTGAGTATGTTGTTCAATGAGGGGACAGGAAGCAGTATTGTGTGATAACTGGTTTGACAGGTGTACAATAGGGGCGACTGTAAAACAATCTGTTTCTTTGAAAATGTTCTAGACATTCTTGTTTTTCAAGATGGAATCAGCTAGAAGGAGATTGATGCTACCTTCATTTCAATCTTTTATTTCTACCACTAGTGTGATTCTAACCTTTAACTTTTGTTAGGTTATTAAAGTAAAGGCCTGACAAACATGTTGATTTTATGGGCATGGTTTCATGGTAATCCTCATTCATCATTTCAATTTTATATATTGTTATATGATATGTAATTCACTATATATATATAAAAAAAAAATTGCTGAACACATCTTTGAATTAAAAGATGATACTCTTTCTGCTGAGGACATGTCTTTCTTAACCAGCCCAACAGACACCATAACACTAACACACCTGCTATTGTTGTTACAACAGTGTCAGTCTGGGCTACCTCTGTTTGTTTCAAAACAAAGATAATGTCTCCCCTTTAAATAGCTTTAAAACAAAATGCATGCAATGGGAAACAAGCTGTCTTTGCAAAAACATTAAAAACATGAATGAAGACAAACACACGAAACACGCAACCCATGATATGTTCAGATATTTGTTATGGTGCAATAGTTTTGTAAAATGGAAGAAGAGGGAACAAAGATAAGCAACCGACTTCATACACACTAAATACATGGCATGATCACATACATGTTTTCAGTATTGTTACTACTGCTTCCGTACTATTATACGTATGTATATAAGTATGATGCATATGCAAGGCTTTAACTTGCGCGGACACCCTAGTGTAGCAGAGTAGGCCACACTGGCATCACTATTGATTGAAATTGTATATAGAAAGAGAGACAGAGTGAGACATTTTCAACATTAGCAGTTCAATGTATCTTCAGAGATCTATGTTTTATACTTCCAATGGGGAATGGCTGTTGTATGCCAGTTGAGATTGAGGGCTAGAGAAACTCCATGTCTTGCTGTTGTCTTGTACAATACGTAACACGCTACCACCAGTGGTGATAGACACTTACATCCACGAATTATGAAACTCAGCAACAGGGATGACAGACCTAGACACAACTTTATAACTTATAATAACTGTGTTATCATGGTTCTTTACTTGTATTTATGTGAATGACAATGTGAACAAACATCAATAACCTCTTGCCCGTCTGTAAATGAACAGTATATTTTCTGCCCCCTATGCTATTTATCCTAAAACATATTGCATTGACTAAAGTATATGCAGGCCCCGAGTATTCAAACAAATACAATGTGGAATTAAAAAGAGTATTCTGCTTTCTGGTGATGGTGTAAAATGTGAGCGCAACTCTCAAAATGTTGTTTTGTTTTGTTTTGTTTTGTGAAAAGACCCCACTGAAAATACAAATATATGGTCAATACATTTTATTATCGTCAACAAACATTCCTTACTTCTACACATTTCAGCAGATTAAAGTACATTTAATAGCAAAGTAAAATAAATGTTCTTTTTGTGCAAGTTCAAAACGTTGGGGTGGGTATTTCATTGTACATAAGCCGTCCTATGGAATAAACCTTGGCAGTCACTTTTATCAAAAGCTCAGTGAACATCAGAAGTCAAGAGTCAAGATCAACTACAAATGTTGGGAAAGCATGCAGGGGATTTATTTTCTGCACGTTTTATTCAACATATGAAAACTAATCATTTGATGCATCAAATGCTGTTGGAAAATAGAATGCCTTTTATTAATAAGTTAAAACGTTTGTGAGACAGCATAAAATAATGTAAAACCCCTTATCTTGTGAATTATTTGCATGTATCATGCTTGTGTTTACGATCACTTTAAATGAAAACTGTTGCAAATCCTTCTAGACGTTAACCACCGTTTTATATACACACTCATACACGCGCGTATACACGCGCGTACACACACACACACACACACACACACACACACACACACACACACACACACACACACACACACACACACACACACACACACACACACACACACACACACACACACACACACACACACACACACACACACACACACACACTTCATTCAGCAACAGTTGTCTGGGAATCAGTCAAAGGGAGCTCCAGCTTTTCATACTTGGTCAGCTTTAAAGTCAAGTACTGAGCAATCTCATTAGGATCCGTGTATTTACAAGCAGGAACGTCCTACAGGGAAGAGTTCATAATCGTTGGCTTGTAAACTATTTGTAAAAATACGTTTCAGCAATTTAAATAGATCTCTAAATCTGTGCTTTTCAACAATAACTGTTAGCAAAGCATCTTCTACATATAAGTCAAGAAATGTGTGCAACAGTAATAACATTGTGTGTGTGTGTGTGTGTGTGTGTGTGTGTGTGTGTGTGTGTGTGTGTGTGTGTGTGTGTGTGTGTGTGTGTGTGTGTGTGTGTGTGTGTGTGTGTGTGTGTGTGTGTGTGTGTGTGTATTTATTATTTGAAGACATCACAGCATTTGTTGCCGACTTCAAAAAGGTGTGTTGCCATAACCTTATCATAACACATTTTCAAATCCATATTTGACACCTAATGTAAAAGGTCTCATTGTTTTAGGGATCGAGTGCTGATTGACACTGCTCTGCTCCAATCAGAACTCAGGAGCCTCAGACTCAATGATCCATTTCCAATACTGGGTGGTCAGCAGCAGAGGAGTCAATAGAAAATAAATACTTAGGCCATAACATATTGTGTTAAGTAGTTCTTACCGCATGCAATTTCATTACCCACCTTTAGGTCTGCAATTTTGCTTTCTTTTGTGCTGAACTCCCGGAGCATGTATTCACATCCCGCCTGAAAACACGGGTAAAGATTAGCATTCATTATCTTTTTGTTCAGTACTGCAGAACCATGAAGAGGTCTTTCTGTTCAGCACTGTAAAAACATGAAGATATCTTTCTGTTCAGCACTGTAGAAACATGAAGAGGTCTTTCTGTTCAGTACTGTAGAAACATGAAGATATCTTTCTGTTCAGCACTGTAGAAACATGAAGATATCTTTTTGTTCAGCACTGTAGAAACATGAAGAGGTCGTTGTGTTCCAGGGTCAGGTGGTACTACTTGCCTCATGATAGAGTCGCGTGTCATTTATCCGGATGATAACTCCGTCCACTCGCAGGAAAAACCGCAGCAACACAAAGAAACTGGTGGGCATTACCCTCTGAC
This sequence comes from Lota lota, assembly GCA_026745465.1. Taxonomy (NCBI): domain Eukaryota; kingdom Metazoa; phylum Chordata; class Actinopteri; order Gadiformes; family Lotidae; genus Lota; species Lota lota. Next base: position 2,882,675 of record JACYXH010000764.1, read on the forward strand.
AGGAAAACAAAGCAAAACCAGTTAAGCACTTGGAGGTGTGTGTGTGTGTTTGTATATTGTACCATTGACCAAAATATTTGATCAAAAGTGTGGGAGACAATTTCTTCTTGGATATGAATGAAGAAATAGGTAGCCATCCATTTATTTATTGGAGGATTTTGAATGGGAACAAAAAAAATAATAAGACATAAGTGAAGGAGCTAGGATCAGATAGCACACTTACAATTTTGACGCTGATCATGGAGACTCCGTGGTCGTGCAGCTCGTCCTCAAACAGCAGCACTTCATCAAAGAACATGATCTGCTCTCTGGCTTTGAGCTTCTCCAGATCGATCCGGTCCGACGTCTCGGTCACCTTCAGATGATCACATATTACACTCCTGTATGTTTTGCTGTATCTTTACAATCAAATAGAAAAAGCACTGGCAAAACACACCCTTGAACCAAGGCATGGCTAAAGATGATTACCATCTCCTTGATTTCTTACTGAGCCTGTCCAAATAGGACGCAGACGCTGCAAACCATGCCCTTGTTAAAAAAAATATATAGCCCAAAAAGGGTACAGAAAACATGGGAGACTGGTCATTTAAAGTCAGTGCAATCTTTGTAACTTCAGAACTGACTCACTGTGATTTGTGTGTCCCCTAGTAAGGTGCCCCGGTAGTCTGTAGTGTATGTCCAGTCGTAGGGCTTCACCACCTCTTTGGAGTGTTCTGAATCTGCCCTAGGAGCCCAACACCATAACATTATGGTCACGGCCACCATAGAATAACGTTCATCTGATATGGTTTATTTTAAACGTATTTATTTCCTAATCTAAACCATTCTCATCAAGTTTTTAAATACTCTATACATTCTAGTACCAATACATTACATTATAGTAACAATATTAAGCATAGTCTCCTTGCCTACTCTCCTGCCACTCCTGCGCGCAGGCAACCTTTACAGAGTCATCCATGTTATTGACTCTCTTTAGAGCATCGATGGCATTAAACTCGATGCCATAGCCGTCGGCGTGCTGAATCCGCAGCACGTTGTCCCCAAACAGCATCTCTGGAAGGGAAGGCAGGTTCATATCCTCTGCCAAACTGAAGCCACAAAGTTATGAGAGAATGGAGTTTACACATTCTTTGCAACAATCAACAACCATTATCATAGTCACAGTAATATCAAGTGACCGGAAAAGGAATATATACTTTTTTTTTGTATAACAACATATTGACTTTCCTCTACACATCAACAAAGTATGTTTGAAAATAATGTTAATAACGTTTTCTGAAAAATCTTCCCATACACTCAGCTGGAGAAGAATGGCGCCACTTGCTATTCAATACATTTATTCTAATATCATTGAAATAATTTAAGACATGCAATGAATTAGGAATGTTTAAAGTTGCCATGTGTTCAATGTTAATACAAGATTAATCATGATCAAATTATATAAACTTTATAATGATTATTGGATGTAAAACAAATTATACTGAAAGCTTTAATGGAACAGATTCTTGTATTATTGTGCTTATTTCATACTCTAAATAACATGCGCAGGATAAATGTATAGATTTCCTTTTGCAGTCACTTTAATTTATTTAAGTGAAAATTGAACTCACTGCTCAATATCCTTTGACTTCATGATATGTGTTTTGGTTGCAGTCACTTTCCATGGTCCAAATGCAAAGTCCTGTTTACTGCTCTTAAATCCATGCGACGTCATGTTTAGAAGTTGGGCAAACATCCACGAAAGAACCGAGTCTGTAAAAGAGCAGATAAAAGTATTGCAGATATCCATCAGCGATCAAATTCTTGAAGTTCATAAGTAGGCATCCTGCTTGCTGAAAGAATTCATCAATATAATAATATATAATAGCTTCCAGGGAATAACACAAATACCATTTACAAAAAGGTGTCTATTGTGATAGCTAAATCAAAAGTCAGCGAGGTGGCCATCTTTAACACTATTCGATTCTTCAGTTTCTGCTGTCCCTACAATCGTCATTCAGGGTTTATTAATTGAACACCATGCAACATGACTTGTTGCTTGATGTGATATGTGTAACATGTGCATGAATCTGCTGGGAGTAACAGGCAGAGTGCAGCCATTAAGAAAGGGACCTATTTCTCAGCAACAATACTCCAGCACACAGTGTTATTTGCATGATGTTCAGTTTGTTGTTAGAAACGTAATGTTGGCAAAGAAAATATCCCCCACACCCAGTTTAAACAATTACTACAGGGTAGATATGTGCCGTGTTTCTCAAATCGGACCGATCAGATACTGAGGTTCATCAGAGCAGGTAGCCAGGTGCACCTGTCCTTGGGCGACATGTCGTCTGCTGCTAGTCATTAATGTATTGCAAAAAAAAAAAAAAAACTGTTAAGAATGTCATTTTGGATTTACATCCTGCGTTCTCCTCTTGTGTGGCTCTTTATTTATTGGTGAGTGAGACGAGAAACAAGAACACTTGCCATTGTGTTCGAGCCCCAATAGTGGGGAGATCATTAAGAAATACCTTGCATGCAAAGTAAAGTGACTGTATTTGCACCTGAATGTGGATGTGTCTTTGTAATTATTTTTTGTTGCTGCGGTCTACGTGAAAATCTAGGTCCCCCTCTAAATGCTCAAGTGAAATTGGAGGAAAGCGTCACATCGTTTATTGTGACACGTTGGCGGTTTAAAATCCGTGACTACAATGTTAAGATTAGCATTAACGTTAACGTTAGATTAAATTCGATTGATTAATATTTGACAAATAAAGCTGCCGTTTAAAAAGGAAACGTTTCCAAGACTCTGGTTGTCATTTTGATGATCTAATCTGCTACCTATGAAGCAATTGTTGTATTTGCGTGTTTCTCCACAATAATAATTGGAATATATGTATAAATAGCCTACAATACATCACGATGTATTCATGATGGCTTACCTCGGTTATATTGTTGATTAGCGTTCGTATTTGGGAGGGTTTGTAAATGTCGTCCGACTGCTATATGTTTCCTCCAGATTTATTCCGCATTGTAGACTACAATACAGCCATCCGTGAGAAATATACGACGCTCGACGGGTGGTAATTGAGTAAATTAAAATGTCATTCATTTAATGTAATATCTATATACTTAGTATTTTTTTATATATATAGCAGCCGTTTGAATTTCTGTACAATTCCACGGTGCATAAAGACAGACGAACCGGACACTTACAACTTCCCTTCCGCGTGTTGTGAGAACTCCATATCATGCCCGAAATCGTTTGCAAAATCATGTACACACACGTTTGAATGTAATTCATTTAATGATTTTTAAGTCACATAATATTGACAGCGGTAATAAATGCACAAAGATTGAACATTTATTAAGTTTATATTATCCCTCATAATTTGTAAGGAAAGGTCAACCAGAATTGACAGAAATTGGTTTTGCTCTCAATACAGATTAATACATTTGCTTTTCAATTACTCTGGTGAAAAAAAAAACACAGCCCATCTTGCCAACTTAAAGCTGCTGAAGGAAAGATTTTACAAACACTCCAAAAATCCAATAAAAGCTCTTAAAGGTGAAGTATGTATAATTTAGTGGCATCTAGCGGAACGAACAAGGCAGAAATGTAATATATTCATAAGTCAAATAATATTGAAACTGTAGTTTGGTGGTCCATATAAAAAAATATCTGATCTTAAATGAAAAAGGTACATTTATCGTTTTGCGAATTCACTTCCCAGGCATTTTAATAAACAAAGATGGCTGCCATGGATGTGTCCAGTTTTGTTGCTCTGATTGGTTGTAGGTCAATCCAATTGCTCCAGAGGCATTTTGGTCTGAGCACGTTGATAACGCCCATTGGAAATCGAAAATGAACTGAGGTTCAAGACTACTTTGGTAAACTAGATAAAAACAAGTGAAAGTAGGCCACCCGAATAAGGAATCGTTCTATTGATAGCCCATTGTTTGATTGTTAATGCCTGCTTATGGTTTAAAGTCGATTGACTCCCGCATAGTGAGTTTGTCACAGCCACGACAATAATTAACAACTGTCTACATATTAATATTCATGAGCAAGCTAGAACCTTTGCCATTTCAAAATCCATTAATACATTTAGTAAATTCCTATTTTTAAAACAGATTTCCGAGGAAAGCTCCAACCGGGGACAGGCCACCAGAATCGGGGACTGTCCCCAGAAAACAGGGACGTCTGGTCACCCTAATCTACAACAACTAATGGCACACTCATGGTGCTCACCAAAAAAAACGAAAAGGCCAAATGGTCTGTGTCTCTGTATTCTGTATTTATTCCATTTGTTTTTATTTCAAATGTTGTGCTCGCACACTTCCAGCAAACTCTCTGTCCAGAGGGCCAAAGCCATGTTGATTTTGGCCTCATCTGATGGAAGCTCCAGTTGGACTACGGTTAGCTCCTCCACTTCCTGGAGCTGCCTGAGGGCCTTGAGGTGGGAGAGAGGGAAACGCAGACCCTGTGGGAGAATAAAGAAAGCAAGGAAAGATTGACGCACAATCTTTCAATCATTCACAACACCAACCACAGATACAGCACCAGTCCAAAGGTTGGACACATTTACTCATTCAATAATTTCTTTGTGTGAAGGCATCAAAACTGAAATGACAGAAAAAAAGGGTTGAAGGTACTATATGTAAGAATCAAAAACTCCTTTATTTGCCTCTTTGGCCGGTAAGTGAACTGCAGTCTGCTCAAACTGGCACATTCTACATTTTTATGTTAAATTACAACCATTTTATATATTAGCAATTTAAAGTGATTTATGCATGTACAAATCCTACAAGTAGAGATAGTGGAAGCCCACCATGCCCACTAAGCTTGTTTCATTGCAAGCATCCCGAAGCAGGTAAATCCAAGTGGAAATCGTTGTCATTATGTTCAAAATGTCAAGTGAAGAAGCATCCAATTACTTAAATTTGGTGCTTGTACTTTGAACTTAGTATTTTGTTGACAATATGCGGATTAAGAAAAAACGGTGGAAAGTTACTCATTACTTACTTTCATCCACGCATCACAGCGACAACAGACAATTGTTCACATGCTGTGCTATGCTGCAATGCATGCTAACCTTACAAATTAACATACATTTCATACCAGCAGATGATTAGGTGGACATATTGGTACAAGAGCCAGGTTGGGAATGAGGCCAAGACACCTGGGTTAGCACCCCTACTCTTGTGTGGAGTGCCATGGGATCTTTGGTGACCACAGGGAGTCAGGACCTCAGTTTGTGATTCTATGCCATAGCGTACTATGAATAAAAAAAAGGCAACTGGCAATATGCAGCCTGTGTCCTAAGGTGAAGATCATATATTGTTATTGATGTACACAGGGGAAATTCAAAAACGAAAACTAAAATAATTACCTGAGAGACTTCCTCCTCCTCCTCTGGGTCAGAAGTACCCATCATATGGACCTCTCTTTGGTTCCGCAAAGAGTGCAAAACAAAGACAACCAATTCTGTTGCCTCGTCCTAATACACAGAGAGTACAGACAGGGCCAAGAAAGAATAAAATAGCATCCATTAAAAAAAGAAAACGGTTATATTGTGCCTTTGTATTTAGTTGAACCTTTAGTTGTTACCTTTCTACTGCAAGTATTTACTCCATTAAAATGATCTGAACCAGAACGTTTCTCATCAATAAAACATGCCCATCCACGAGTCCATCCATCCAGGAAATGTTTCTCTATAAATCATTTAATTCTGGTCCCCTTTTGCCCCCTCAATCATGAGACATCCTGAAAATGATTTAGTATTAACTTTAGCTGCTCAAGCCACTAGAGGTTGCCAATGGGCAAAAGTGCAAAATTAAATCAAACAAAAATAACCACAAAAGTGCCATTATTAATTGTTAAACTTGTATCTTTAAATCTTTCTAATTAAAAAGCAGAGCACTGTCATGGTACACATGAATAATTATGGATTTACAACTTTATTTCCTGGTATTGATCCCAACTAATTTCTTTCTGACAGTTAAATAAATTCACTATTGTTTTGTGTATTTAGCTTACTGTTCTTTCTTGGTTGGGCTCCACTGTCATGACGATGTGGTCTCTAAATCTCAGACGTACCGAATCCTTCAGTTCTGGAATCTTCCCCGCTAGAGGGGGAAACTTATGTTAATAAACCAAATGTACAGCAATACAAAAAACATGCTATGTACATTTCAAACCAATATAAATACTTTATGTAAGAATGTATACACTGACATTTAGTTCCATAAATACTAGCCTTTAAAGACAGATTTTTTTTTTTATGCTCCAGAACATCTGAACTTTAGGTAGCCACGTTTTGAGTATTTCAACCAATAACGACGTGTGATTGGTTGAAATAACTACCAAAAACTACACTGTACATAAACACTGAACCTTACAGGGTGTAATGTCCTCGTTCTGGGTGTATGGGGGCAGTCTGCTGGTGACAAAGTCCCTCCTCATTTCAGTGGAGTTTGGTGCAATCGCTCCACTCTCGAGACGGTCACCCAGTCCCCTCAGGAAGTCTGCCATCCGCTTGCCTGTGTCCAGGTCCCCACCACTGCCCTTATCATGTCAAGGCACAAACACATAATGACGACACCGAAATACTCCAACACACATGGAATGAGTCTGGTGATGGTTAAAAGTAAAATTGATGTATTTATATCAGAACGTTTTTATTTTTTTAGATCATTGAATTTCAATCAAATCAAAGCAGTGATATACTGTTATTATGAAGTCAGGTTGTGGGAAAAACATGAAATACATTAAAGACAACGTGAAATGACTTTTAGAGGGTATAATATTAAGGCATAATTTAAAATACAACGGGTAATTAGCACAGAACAAACATAGGACGGATAGGATTTGGTCCTTTCCTGCTTGCCAGCTGTGTCCGTTAATGTCTTTATATGACGGGAAGAGAAAACTAAATATATTATTGGTTGAAAGCTAAGCCGACCTATTATAGGGCTATGCAAAAACTCTAAAGCTGGCAGTATACTTCTTTCGGAAGATCAAATTGACGTGATTGCGGAGAAACGAACATACGCACACCTATACCTTAAATTTATGACAGCAAAGAGTAAGTCCCATTTCAGAAGTCAAATTGGGGGGATTTTCACAGTGAAAACAAATCTTACCAGTAAATGTCTTCTGGGCATGCCCTGTCGCATGCTTATATCACTTTGCATCGTGTCAAACAGCATGCTTGGAAACACATCCAACAGCAGATTTCCCCATGACCTGGAGAGATAGTCAAGATGAGAGGAGGACAATGAAACATTACTGGTGGAGATTATGGGTCAGCTATAATCCCGTTTTTCGCAATTGAGGGTTTCACATGTCGAGCACATTCAAACTGCCATCTTGCTGCTTTTTCACCACTATAATAACAATAAAAACTTGTTGCCTGGTTATTCTTGATTGAAACCCCTCTATACCAAGAACTATTTGAAACATCTGAAAGCGGAAATGTTTTTATTTAGCTTGCTAGTGTAGCAACGTTGCTACACTAGCAAATGCTTCATGCTGCCGCCCCTTTGTTGCAGCATGCTTTGTGTACCTGAAACTTGTAAATGTTAAGAAAAGTCTAGTGGTTTTAAGTGTTATTGTTGTTAAAGACTGTTCATGTTATATTGTTTTACAATCATTTGCAGTTACTTTTGTATTGACCATCAATGAGTGTAATTGTGTGAAGTCAGCTCGCCATTGATCATTGCATCAAGTTAATTTCTTGTTGAAGTCTAAGCTAAATAAAATACACAAGACCGATCTTTAGAAACAATCTTAGTATCCACTCTACACAGTATGTCGGTCTGAACATAAAAATGTCCCTTGGGTGACGCAAACACAAGGGGATACCTGAAAATACAAGTGTGGACACACAGACGTAACCATCGGTGATCACAGTAAATAGAAGATGATGCAATCCCAGAAACCCCATTGTACACATTAATAACCACGACATGACTCTGGTCTACCAACACCATGACACCGTACATGTTCTGGTAGGTGCTGAGGGTCAGGTGTGTAGAGTGGTCCACTCCTGCGGGGGTTTCTGCTTGATGGATGGTTCCTCTGGGGAAGTAGAGGAGATCACCCGCCTGTGTGGAAGAAACTCATAAATCAGTTTATTAAACTATAAAACATGTTCTATACATCCAATAAGATTTGGTGCACAATAACTTCCTCTGTTTTTCAACTCATGTGTGGCTACACTTAGATGAGTATCGTCTAGGCTAGGAGTTGAGGTTCAGTTTTTCACAGCCAGCAGCCAACCTAAACTACGGTATTTCAGAAGCCCAAAAAAATGCCATTTACATCGTTTCTTTTAATAATCGGGCACATTACTAAACAAAACTTGACACACATTATAACAACAATGCCTGGATTCATTTATGAAGAATTGATTCCTTGCTGCAGTGTCCCAAAGGAATGTAGGTGCTGGAAAGAGCTGCACCTTGAGTATGACGTCATGAGTGGCACTCCCGATGCGGTGCTCAGGTTCCAGGCCGTACTCCCTGGCCAGGGGCACAGTGGGGCGATAAAGACGCCAGCGCTTCTCCCCTTCCAGCTGCAGAATAAATACCTGACCAAAGAAACATAGACACTCACTCACTCTGACCAAAGAAACATAGACACTCACTCACTCTGAAAGACGAGTTCTTAAAAAGGTGCTCTAGGTTAGATCTAAGAGGGATCTTTTGAGTGTGATTTGTTAGAAATGCCGTAGCCATCCGTCAGCTATTAGAGTGACATGCAGAGAAACAGGGAGGGAGGGAGAGGCAGGGGATGTTTTATGGGTTGTTTGTTTACATAATATGGCCCTCTTCTCCCCTTTCTCTTCACAACTTTGTATTCTTACCTGCAGAAGCTTCAATAACGTGTGAAAGTCTTACATACAATCACATTAACAACAAACATGCAAGGCTACTAGCTTGACCAACAAATGACATTTTCAGGATAGATTCTGGTGTGTTTGTTGCGTTGTACCTCAACATCATCATAGTGTGGGGGGAGGCCCTGGGACTCCTGGGGCGTCATGTAGACGTTAGAGCCAACCAGAGTGCCAAAAAAACACTCCAATTTCTCCTGGATTCTCCACAGCTCATCCTGACAGGAAACAAACAAACACCAGCTTAAGATTTCAGAATGGGTTGGATTTTTTAGTCTGGCAATATTTAGCTACAAATTCATATTATTAAGTAGCCATGTACCAGTGCCATAGTACTAGACATTTTGAATAATTATGAAAAATCGACATCCCCGTTGCTCACCTTGAATCTCTGTGGTTGGTGAAACTGGATGGTCGCTTTCTTCTGATGAAAGTCTTTGTTGAGGATATTGTAGTTCACGCGGCCCACTTTGTTAAGTACTTTCTTTTTGCCTTCAACACAGCGGCAGACGTTAAGGTCCCGGCCGTATTCCAAACCGTGGGCACACACAGACTTCATGTCTGAAAGCTGGAACAGGGACTGGTAGTAAGAAGCAGTGGCAGGATCAGACCTCTGGAGGTGGAGTGGCTTTTTCTCCCAGAAGTCACTGAAGAACTCCTCCTGCCCCATGGGGTGGATGAGACTCTGGAAGAGGCTAGCAGGTGTGTCTGAACAGAGACAGGCCGGCTCAGTGTGATGGGACTTCACTGTTTTAGAAGCCGGTCCGTCACTGGTGCCAACGGAGGCGGCTGCTTTCTTTTTCTTTGGCATTATTTTATTTGACCTGAAATAGAAAACATCTGTAGTTAACAACCATGGCTACACACATTGGCCAGCAAGAAAGGAGAGAAGTGTCATGGAATATAATGTGGAATTGGAACAACCAACGTTTGATGCGATCTAAGTCTTTTGGGGAAAATAGCTACGATATTTGCACACTGTGGGAGTGATTTGGCCAAGCTTCAGCTTTGAGGAGACTGAGCAAGTTCTCAGAATCAGCAAATAGGGGTAGCTGTGTGCCTGCGTTTTCCACATGCGTTCCACCAGTTCTAACAAGATGTTTGCTGAGGAAACGGATTCCTGCCGCATAATGCTGCCACCACCATATTAAACTGCAAGGGCGGCGTTTCTTCAGTAAACAACTTTCACCACATATTGCTCTTTGTTTTATCAGACCACAAAGACGTTTCCGACAACTTAGCAGAGTTTCTCACTCTCGGTTTGGAAAAGTGATGCTTAAACGCCCCTTCAATAGAGAACCGTTTACAACTCCAGACTCAAGACTTTACTATGTCAAAATATGCTTCCAATGGTTCCACTCCGATCAGATTGACTTGCGATCAGTATGATAGAGGTTGCATTATTTTGAAGCAGCATACCTCGTTGACCGCACATGGGACAAATGTGGGTACACGAAACATGAATCATGACAGTGTCGCATTTATTTTTCTTTGATGCCATTATGTGGCACAAGTTACAGTACTGAATTTCACGAGGCTCATTCAACTTTGATGAACATGAGTTGTGTGTTTACTCACGTTGCAGAGACAATTTAAAAACGTGGTATAGACCAGTCGTGTTTATGTATTTTCTTCATATGTTTTTGGATACGTTATAAACTACTGAACGTGTATTACCGCCACCTATAGGGCTGGAGTATGAATAGCTCTGGTGCTACTGTTGGATTCCATTGACTCCCATAATACATCATTTGGTTAAATAATTCTCAATAGTAAAACTCACTGGGCAAAAAAAATAGGAATCCAGAGATGCGGTGCCCTGCATTTCAATCTATTTCTTTTATTTATAAAATTGTAAAGGCAAATAACATAACTTTTTTAAAACTTTTAATATAATCATAGTAATTATTTGATGATATTGGATGACACGGACTGAAACAAATGTTCTTGGACTAATGTGATAACGCCAGTGATGAACTGACACTATTACTGTTCCCGAACCAGACAATTGGCCAGATACAGACCAGATACAGATCTGCCAATGCTCTGTCTACTGCCTCGGTTCCAGCTAGTGCCCTCAGGGAGGCGCAATGCGCTTCGATAGAAATGCGCCTTCAAACCAAATTCCATAACGTTGTTGAATTCAATGTCTGTTAACTTGAACGTTTGACTTCACTGACTGTCCATGGAGCCAAAGCAAATCTCTACCTAGTGGACACTGCAATTATAGTATATTATATTCTCAATACTAAATTACGTTTGTGTAATATGTGTAAAGAGTATTAACAAAAATAGATAAAGTGTTAAGTGAAGATCTTAAAACTACATTACATTACAATTGATAAAGGACACATGAAATGACTAAAAAACGTTATCTGAATATCAAACATATATGTTTGCAATCGAGTTTGATATAAAGTGGCAGACTAGGCTTTGTCCCTCTTCATTACATATTTAGATACATGTTTGTGATCAATTTCCACCTCATTATTAGGGCGAGAATAATATTAACAACTTTTCATGTTTAGTTGTGATGTTGTGAGTTAATACCTCATGATTCAAGTTTTGACATGCTTGTCATATAAGTCAAATTTATTCAAACAGATCTTAATCGTTGTCTCCGTTGTACAACAGCCTCTGTAGCTCTAAGGTGTCAGATGGGAAAGGAGAATCACAACAGCCAGATATTTCTTGTCCCATTTCATTTTTCAACTTGGACATAACCCTGGCATTGTGGGAGATCACATTTGTGGTGTCTCATGGGTTTAATTTGAGACATTTTGGTTTAATAGAGGAAAGGTCAATTCACTGAAATTGAAAGAGGAATGCTGAGAGTAGAGCTGTTGGACTGAATAAACCCGATATGGAGGATGATCCGTACGTTGGAAGTGATGTAAAGCCGCGGTGAGCAGAAAGGGTTTGTGTGTGCTCTGGACTCGTGACATATGAAGACATGAAAAAACACAAGGTTATTTCTAGGATCCATAGGCCATGAGGTGTTAGTCAAAAACTGAGTTTGTGTAGTTCTTACAGTTCGAAAGCTCTAGAAGAGAAATGAACAGAATCCGTACAAACCGAAAGGTATTTTTATAGTAATAACATCAAAGTGATTTGAGGTGTTTGGCACGATAATTAAGTTGAATTAAATTACTAAATGAAGTGTGCTTGTTTATAATTAGATGTGGTCCAGATTGAGGAAGGAGAACTCGTTTGAGGTGCTTGCTGACTATTTGAGGTCAAGTAACACAGTTGGAGAGGCTGTGCAGACTCAATATTGGTAATTGTGGTAATTTCTTTCAGACTCTTTCTGAGGTAAAGCATAGCAGCAACGACATATTTTGAAAAATGGCAGAATATAGTTTTTAGAACAGAGCATGTAATTGCAGCCAACTTCATAGGAAACAAAAATTCTGCCTGATATCCGAGCTACCCTCAGCTGCTGGAAACATTTAATGGAATATTTTGTTGTAATTATATGTAAACCTTAATGAATCTGAATACACTGACTTGTTCCTATGTGGTTTGCATGCACTGATTAAAGCCTACGGGGTTGGCATTTACATTTATTTGTTTTGAAATAGAAAAAATGAATTTCAAACGAAAACGCCATTGAACCTCCTTCCTCTGCCCCGAACTGAAAGTTAATTAATTTGTTAATTTTGTTCTCATTGATTCAAATTCAAAATATTACATGCTGCTTCATTATTTCCATCTATCTGATTTGTTTAAGGTTTTCAGAACTTAAAATCGTAAACCTTGAATGACTGTTGAAAATGTGAGCAATCTGAGCTATGCTTACAAACCTACTGATTATCTCTCTATACATTGTTTACCATTGAGGTCTGTTTCCTTATTTCACCTAATGGTAAGAACCATATGGAAAAAGAGACTGGGGGCCTGCAGACCACTGATCAGTCCCATATAACCCGGGACATGCAACTGCTTGCAATGTCAGTAGCAACACAACTCATCAATGCTCTCTATTCAAAGGATATCAACAGTTGCGACACAAAGGCTGTCTGTTTAATGTTCACACATGCAAGTTTGTGTGTGTTAATCACACACACAAACTATTTCAATGTGTGTGTGTGTGTGTGTGTGTGCATGCGTGCGTGTGTCCATGACTGTTGAACGTACATAAGTATGCATTGTCCATGACTGCAGGGCTAAGTTAGGTTAATTAAGCAGGGCTTTGTGCTGGCGAAGGGTCGAAAGCGCTGAAGTTTGTTAAGTTCTGGATTTGTATAGGATTTCAAAATTTTCAGACACAAATGGTTTCCACATGTTTCTGCTCAACATGGGTGATATGAGGAGCACACAATGAGCTCCTGACTGACTTTACACTGGTCTGTTACAGACATGTTACAGACATCATGCAGAAATCATTGTAAGATGGGTTTTCTCATGATATGAATGAGTCAGGGACAGCCAGTATGCCCCTAATGTGCCCTAGACATACAACTCAGCAAACACGAAAGAAGGTGGCAGACATTGGCCTGTTTGATAATTGTGCACATATGCTTCCCTTTTCTGCCAAACATTGACTTTCAATGAAGCTATACTAGCCTCTGTGCACTTAGCTGTAGTTTGACACAGTTTCTTTTATTAGTAAATTGGTCACATGCCAGTTCATCAGCATTTTCCATATAAACAAACGTTAAATTCGATATTGCATTATATTCATGTCGATGTAAAATGAGAAGCCAGGGGCCCCTGCGCAGGTTGAATGAAGATGAGGGAAAATAGCCTCAAAGGGATTATTATCTCACGGAAACTATTGATTTTAATTGTTGTTGGGTTTTTTGGTGCTAACTTAAAAAACTATTATCTTGACCATTTTATAAATGCATTGTTCCAGAGCCCCTTTTGTAGCTCTCAGAATGTTGCGGCCGTTTATAATACAATATAGTTACCATCCCCCTAACTAGTTGATTCAATAAAGTTACCATCACCCTAACTAGTTGATTCAATAAAGTTACCATCCCCTTAACTAGTTGATTCAATAAAGTTACCATCACCTTAACTAGCTATTTTAATAAAGTTAGCACCACCCTGCTTATCCAATAAAGTTACTATCACCCTAACTGGCTTATTCAATAAAGTTACCATCGCCCTAACTAGCTGATTAAATAAGGTTACCATCACCCTGCTAATTCCATAAAGTTACCATCACCCTAATTAGGTGATTTAGTAAAGTTACCATCACCCTGCTAATTCAATAAAGTTACCATCACCCTAATTAGGTGATTTAGTAAAGTTACCATCACCCTGCTAATTCAATAAAGTTACCATCACCCTAATTAGGTGATTTAGTAAAGTTACCATCACCCTAACTAGTGGATTTGATAAAGTTAGCAGCATCCTAACTAGCTTATTTAGTAAAGTGTGTGTATGTGTGTGTGTGTGTGTGTGTGTGTGTGTGTGTGTGTGTGTTTGTGTGTGTTCTTTGATAAAGCCCAGCAGCACTCCCATAGCCCAGCAGAACTGCTAGATACCTTATGCTACCTCGCGTAGTACCTTACCTTACTGATACAGCTTCACAATGTTGTAGCAGGTAATGCATTTCTTACCTGCCTGAGTTGCAGACTACTCAATGGCTCTCTATTATTTTCCTAAATGAGTTCAATCGAGTTCTAAAAATAATAGTCATTAGTATAGAAGCTTTTTTAAGTTGAATAAACCCTGCATATCATGGTTCAAAAGATAAAGCTGAGTGCAATTTGTACAATGATAAAAAAAGGTGTTATGACTAAATCTGAATTTAATTGAATCGATTGTATTGAGACCTGGGGAACCCCACATGACATACAGGTAGGAGTGGAGGTGTACGTGACTGTATACTTCTATTTGTAATGGAGGAGCTGAACAGCCCAGAGATGAATGACCGATGTTTTATTCAATCAGGATTTCACGGTTATGGTTGAAGTTTTAAAATGTGTCTGAAATTATTTCAAATTTGAGGATGTGTACTGTTTCTCCAGAAAGGGCTTGCTGAAATGCCTAATGAAACAACCAAACGCAACAATGTTTTTACCCTGCAACTTCTATCATCTGCATATCAATCACAAAATAGACACTTGTAGACAATGGTAGACTTCCATGTCTAAACGGGTTTCGAGTTACATAATGTAGGATGATATTGAACCAGTGGTCTGAGAGCTATTTATGACAGATGGTAGTAAACAAGGCCTACTAAAAGACATTTAACAGTCTGGTGAGAATATCAAGGGGTTTGTGGTGGGCCTCATTCTAGCAATCATTTCCTCATGGAGAGAGAGAGAGGCACGGGGTGAACATTTCTGAACTCAGCAGATTGTTGACAGGATGGAAAGAGTTTTGTCCTGGGACCTGTTCCACAAAGCTGGAAATCGAGTCAGAATTTACAGACGTTTAAAAAATGTTGGTTTCAGGTTCCAAAATGTTTGAATTATTCATCAGTAATTAGCAAATAGTCAAATGTAGTGCTATGAGGAGAATGGATCATGAGTTGATGGTACTAAAGTGGACTTTGGAGGTATTACAGTCCAAAATAGTGAAACAGAAAAAAAAGAAAATACTCTTCCTCTTCATCCTCAACAGCCGGCTAGTATTTCCAAGAATTCTACAACGGTATGAGAACATTTCTGACATGGATGTTCATTTTTCATATTATCTTGTTTAGGGAAGCATTGGTGTCCAGGATTGTCAAACACAGGTCATTGAAAAGTATTAAATCTTGTATTCAGGTCCCCCTAACAAGGTTGCCCTTCAATTCCATACTGTAACCTGTGCTTGCTATTTTGTGTCATGTTTCCACTGTTCACAAAAGCGTACCATGCTATAGCATCTCGGCTGGTCTTAGCTATAGGTCTTGACCAGGTAGCAAGCGTATACCTTGTGTAACTTATATTCACAGAGTCAGCTAATTCTATGTAGGTGTTGATGAGAGTGAATTGCAAATATTTTACATCCTGTATGAAGCTGTGTTATTTGTAGACTGAAGTGTATTCAAATGTTGCAGAAGAACAGTCATTCTCTGTATCAGTAAAAGCAATAAATACAATGAATCAACCCAGAGCCATTTCCCACTGCAAAGTGTGAAATCAACATCCACCATTCACTGTCATCGGTAGTGTCCACCGCAACAACCAAGTGAATGCCTTGGTAGCCACTAGCCAGAGTGATGCCTCCAGCAGCCACACTGAGGAGATACATTTCTCACCAACCACAACCTTGTCTGCCCAGCTAGGAAATAATCCTTCTCCACCACAGCCTCATAACAATAAAGTTGTAGTTCGCCAACCAATTTATAATCTATAAATTATTCACTTTGCTGGAATGAATGCTGCAAGAGTATGCCACATGCGACAGCCTTTATGATGCTTGCGGAGACCGATCCTGACGGGACATATCTGCTCAAACTTGAGGCAGCATACAGTTTGGCCCTAAAGCCACACCACAGCCACACCACAACTGCGCTGTGTGTCAGGTGCAGAAGACCATATATGATAACGTAAGGATCCATTGATAGTTTCATTAACAATACAAGTTATTTTTGCATTTATAGTATAGCTAGTCTATTTTCTAGTTAACACATTCCGTTGAGGATTCTACTAACCATAGTGTGGAGGAGGTTTTACTGTAAATCCTGGCTCATTGGTCTGTAACAATTAATAGCACTACCTTTTTTTTCTTTTTACAAGTAATAACTACAAAATAATGACAAGTTCCAAATATGGCTGTGATTATGCAATTGAGGACCATTGCTTATCTAGTCCTGGAATGGAAGGATACAAATCAATAACACACTTTATTTCATATTATGGTTAATATTCTTAGGTCATATTTTGTTTATGTTCACATTTCCAGTAACTTTTTCTATTTATTGACAAATATTTATAGAAACGGGGTGTTCATTTATGCAGTTATACAGTCAAATGACTTGAATTACTAGAACTCCACTAAATGTTATCATACTGCCTATAATGTATTTATTACATTTGTTACAGCAAGTCCAGTTAGTCATTTTGGATAAATATTATAGTGGTGAAACAATAACAGTTTTTTGCAAATATAGTAATGAACTACAGTGCAGTCAAATGGAGGAAACACAAATTAAACATCAGAAACCTAATGCTAACCAATTCACAATGCAGGCAGACAATGCAGTTAAACAACCTTAAATCACTTTGTATTAACCAATCTTATCAAATGTAACATAATTCAACCCTGTGCCATTGTTATGTGATTAAAATTACGTTATATCTTCTGTCTAGTAACCTAAACATTGCATTAATATCACGTATACTGAAGCTGTCTTGCAAACAATTGCAAGCCCCTTCAACAGAGAGTGTTATCAACCTGATTTCATAAGGCCACATGTCGACGCGGAGTAATTGTCATTTTATTTTCAATATCGGAAATGACAAATTCCGTTTGCAGGCTTGTTATCAATTTTGTGGTGGATTGCACTGATAGGCCCTACAATTAAGGCGTCGGAATGAAACTTGAAAGCCTTAGGGCTATGCCCACACACACACAACGTTTCAATGCCGTCCCGTCGTGGTCTGAATGTAGGGTTGCTGCTGCAGACCTGTGCCGAGCATAGCCTATGGGCTCAGCTGGTCTGGAGCCGCGTTCAGTATATGCCTTTTGGAAACCCACCCATTTTCAGAAGCGCTCTTCACAGCCACCCAGCACGTCTCAACTGCTGCTGCGTCCGTTAAACCAGGGATAGCTTGAACATGACTTTGGTTTTTCTCAATGTCATTGATTTTTGAAGAATATTGCTTTTGCGTACGCCTCTGACAGTTGAATCTCTAACATTTTAACTTTTGAATATCGTCGGCTATTCTCTTTTCCAGAGAATAACGTTGCGTCATGCTCCGTGTTTGATCAACAGTTTATTGGCGCAGCAGGACACCTGGACATCCACATTACGCATCTGTGCAGGCGTAATTCATGCTGACAAAAAAGCCAACCTGATTGCCGAGAAAGATGGACCATCAGCACAAAAGAAAGGGATCAGATTGATCAGGCAAGTGATCGGGATTTTTCTACAGACAAATCCGCGTGATCACAGAACCTGGACAGCGTTTTCTCCAAAAGAACGAATAAAGACGCAGAAAGTTATCCCGCTTGTCTGAAGAGGGCTTTTTGCATATACGCGCACCAGGATGCAAATGATGTTGCCTCATCTGCTTGATTCTGAGCTCCGGGGTCCGGGGGTTTGCCTCTTATAAGGGGTTCGGTCCCTAAATAGCTTCTATAACAGAATTGCATATCAGAGCCCCATGGACTATGGTTAGTTATTGAAAACCTAAAGGCCCTCATCCAGTGAAGACTTATGCACTATTATCACTTTCAATTGATCCTTTCCAAGAGATGAAGGACAAGTCGAAGAATGCGGCGAAGACGCGACGAGAAAAAGAAAATGGGGAATTTTATGAGCTGGCCAAATTGTTACCACTGCCTTCTGCGATTACCTCTCAGTTGGATAAGGCTTCAATCATTCGACTTACTACCAGTTACCTGAAAATGCGATCAGTGTTTCCTGACGGTAAGTGACTGGCTGTTATCTACATTATTGTGTCTTGACTATTAGGCCTATTGAACATATTTGTAACTATTTGTAACAACATAACAACAACATTTGTAACATAATTGTAAGAACTTAAAAGTAATAATTATGTAGGCCTAATAAATATGAGGTAAATTATTATTATTATTCATTTGTGTTGAAAAATAAGTAGGGCGATTATATTGAAGCTCCCTGGACATTTAATAAATAGACTGTAGTTGATGCAAAACGTTTTGAATGAACATATATGAGCCTTACCGTGGGGAATATAGAGCAAAACATTACAACATAATTTAATTGTAAATTATTAGGCCTATCATGAATTAATACCTATTTATTATAACTTTTTTTACCGTGGTTTATTCTATTCAATGTAATTTGTACAATATTGCAGATATTGTATTGATTGATTATTATTTTATGTTAATATGCATTACACACACATTATAAATAAGATTATTATAGGATATGAATCAAGATAAATAGTATTCATAATAATACTAATAATTAGACCTATTATTATTTTGTATTAATATCAAGTATTATTAATGTTAATAGTATTGTTATTATTCATAATTACAATAAGTATAATTAGTCATAATAATTATTTCATAAATGTTAGGTCTAATGATTATTTAAGTCAAAGCATCTCCCTGGCTCCATCATTGAAAAAGTTCACGTTGTACAGCCCAATGATTTAGTGTTGATTTTAAGCCAATGTCCATTTCAAATGACCCAACAACTCAACAAGATGATTAATGACTTGCTTAAGATGTCTCGGACCAACCCTTGGACAGGTGAAAGGCCAGAAAAACAGGCCCTTCCTGCTCACGAATTGGTCTGTCATTACTCATAAAGTCAAGGAGCACAAGGCCTTTTATGTTGGGGCCACCCTGAAATGTCAGGCGTGCTGCGCTTTTCAGGTCTAAAGATGTTGTTATTAGCTACTGCAATAAAAAAATATTGACTATGGATTGAACAAATTCAAAGAAAATCCTAAGAACTTCCTTTCTTGTCAGGATTTTTATTTTTTTCCAGCAACTGGGGAGCACATAGTCTACAAACCATAAAATAAAATACTATTTTGAGACGAATAGTCTTTTATATCTGCCTCTTGCGTCCTCTTAAAACAAATATTCAAGTTGCTATAGGTTATTGACTGTTTAGTATACTACTTAATGAAAACTTAACAACACTGCCATTCATGTCTCGTCAGCATAAGGCCTATTTGCTTATCAGTTGTGTGGAGTGTGATCCATCCACTCACAGACTAAGCAGGTCATCATAGCCTAAAGGCCTTAGTCTAAGACAGAGGAGATTCTATAGGTCTTTGTGGGAATCTCTGTTCTCCGACTCTGGACCATTTACCTTTATTTCGAGGCATCTCAACTATCTGAAGAGGGTGATTTGGCACAGTGGCTCATTGTAAAACTCTGGAAACTTCGGAAATCACTCACTTTCAAATGTGAAAATATTTACAAAGCTGCAGCATGCCAGCTGTGCTGTGTAGGCTCATCGGTTAACTTAATTTGTGTGTTGATGCACCAGTCGGGTTTTCATGTTTGCAGACTGGTCATTTCGGTGGCAAATCATAAAATTTTGGATTATATTTTAATAGGCCTATTCATTGTGGGGGGGGGGGGGGGGGGGGGGGGGGGGGGGCGTCATCGATTGCACTCTTTAACACTAACACATCATAGCTTTAATGAAAATGGGTTGCATTTAGAGTGAGGCCTACATAATTGATCAAAGCCTGTTCTAACTGAATGAGACAGCCAATTAAAAGTGAAAATTTTCGAAACCAATTACATGGACAAAATAATAAAGAGATTGCCATTGGTGGAAATGTGACTCATTACAATATAAAAGAAGACAAAAGAGGGCAAATAAATTGCCTATTGATTAGGAAGGAAGAAAAAATGTCAGTAAAACATTTCACGCAAACATGTGGGTGGGCCTAAAATAAGCAGATTGTGAGTCAAATGGATGGATTATTTCAGCAGCCTATTTCTAAGCGCGCATCAAATGGCCGTTGTGCTTGCTGCTTGGTGCGCCCGAAGTCACCATGTAACGACCCAATCCTTCGACGTTTTCCCCCCAGAAAAGGACCAACAGGACGTTTGCACGGGATTGGTACTTTGTTGAAATGAAATGAAATGAAATGAATGAAATTAAATGAAATTACATTCATTTGACTTGCGGATGGAACGTGGATATATAGGCCTACTTGTTCTTATAACTCCATAGTTTATACATTGCAGTTAATAAAAAGTGTATGCGTCGTACAGTTCCAGACCAACACCACAGCCTTTAGTCGAAACACCGCAAACTGACAGGCTCCCTTCTTCTTCTGTTAGTCAAGTCGAACGGTCCCCCTTCTCTGCTCTTTCGGCAGCCTACACGTCAGCATACATCTCTTTGTTGCATACTGACAGATGGCAGCGTTTAGAGACTGTCCACATGGGTTCGAATCTCGGTCCGGGCGAGGCTTCAATGACACGCACCTGAGTGGCGCAGCCTATTGTTTGTGTGAAACAAGTCTGACAATGTAAGGCACAAAGACAGTTCCTATCTAAGGTGTCATAACTCATCATACTCATACGGTTGGATGGATATAACAAACTATTGAAGAACTCTTGTGCTCTTATGGGAAGTTTATAGCCACGCACATTCTTGGGAACATAGGCGAAGCCAATGTAGGAATGCCTGTGTTCATGCGTACGCCTTGTCCTGTTGTATTTAAGGCCTATATGTTTTATAATGTATTTATATTTTGGTCACTGGATACATAGCCGTTTCATGTTTATATATATTTCCTGCTGGAAGTGTTTGGATGCAATGACGCAATATCATGCAGTGACTTCTCTGCGTAATTATAGTCTTCGAGCTTTTTCAGTGAAAATGGCCTTGTTCTTTTCTGTTCCAATATTCGTAAATTGCCCTATGTGGATGGTGTGGAGTGATATTACCCTACTATTTAGTGTAGGCCTAATCTGTGTGAAATTGAAATTAAAGCGGCCCGGTTTCCACACCAGCGCCGCAAAGCAAGCACAACATTTGCGCTGCGCCGCCTGCTCCACTGTAATTACTGCGGGCAACTATTTAGCCATTTAGGAGAGGCCTTCGTCCAAACAGACCGTTTATACAGACAAGTCATTAGAGCAAGAGCAAGAAGGGTTGAGACATCTTGCTCAAACAGGCTGAAGACCGAAACCCAGAAACGAGGCCAATCAGACTACATTGAACATCTATATTAAACATCTAATTCCTATATGAAATGGGAATTGCATCTTAAAAAAGATGATCAAAACCTATGCATGTATGGCAATTCATTATTTGTGTCACTCAGATTATCGAAAGGCAAATGACCATGCTTTGTGAGGGCATGTTTTTTTTTTTGGAAAGTTCTTTTTCTAATTGGAAGTTTAAAGTAATAAAAACAATGGACACAAACAACATAGTTTACGGGATTATGCAGGAATAAGAAAAGAAAAAAACTGTAGTGTATTCAGTGTCTTTTTGCGCAGAAGTAGTGCTGACAACAGTGAGTGGTGTGACTGACTGGTGTGAGGATTATCCCACTTGTTTAGACATTTTTGTCACTGTCCATTATTTTAGTGTGTATGTTGAAGTGTTTTGGCAGAAGCTTATTATTTCAAATAAAAAGTTTTGTAGTAGGCCTACTTCTTGTCTATAGGCCTATATTAACCTTGAAAGCAAAATAGTTACTAGATTGTAAAATCGAATTGATGATCATTAAAATCGGATTGCCCTGAGCATCAATAATTTCATACAAATTTTAATTCAGTCAATGACTGAATCGCACTTAAAAATAATGAAAATTGTAGTTATTTGTACATTAATAATAAATAGACTATTGGCTGTATCTGTATGGACATAGCTGTCTTGTTACTATTTGTTAAGGTTTAGATATTTTAGAGCTTTTGAATGTTCATGAATAATTGAAAAAGCAATTCAAAGGGATATATCAGGTCATACAGTGTATCCGTGCATATATACATTACAGGATAGTACAGGCTGTGTGAACGCTTATTATAAGTTAATACATACGTGGGCTGTGTACAGTCAAACATACACTCAAGCTGTGTTCGTGAATGAGATGTCTATCTTGTTCTCCTGTCCTCTATGCAGGCCTGGGGGACGCTTGGGGCCAGTCTTCCAGAGGGAGCCATCTGGACAGTATGGCCAAAGAACTGGGCTCCCATCTCCTGCAGGTCAGTAAAGACCAACACCAAGTCCTATACAATATAAACATTCTTCATGTACAATTTACCCTGTTAACACTTGGCATTGCTATGCTATTCTAACGAAAATATTTATATTGCCTGATGATAATGATTATGAATATAATATGAACGATAAATTGTTCACTGTTGAATACATTAGCATCCAACAGAGTGGACTGGTAGTCATATATTATTTTGCCAAACTTTTGACTTCTAGTCAAGCAAATTTCCCAAACCAAATGGCTGGTCTAGGCTCTGTCTTGCCACAGGTTGTTCCAAGGAGCCAAGCTGTAGAATAGCGTATGTTCCATAGCTGCAAGATGGAAGGAACTCCGACCAAACGACAGTACAGCACTCAGTTGCAACTGCCATTTAACTGGAGGTGATTTCCACAGTGGCTAATAGGCCTACTGGACCAAAGTTGTTTGAAGTAGTGTGTTTTCTACCATAACAACAGCATCTCTTCACCCATATGCACTGCATATGTAGGCAATGTCCCCAGCTGACAGATGGCCTGGATGATAGCGTTGATGTAAAAACCCAGTCTCAACATAAGATCAATATTCAATAGCAGTTACAGCAGTGATGTATGTTGCTTTGTCATTTACTTACAAGAGGTGAGTCCTTCCAATGCCTTTGCAGAAGGGGCCTGGTCTTCGACCCTTGCCTGGCTGGTGGTTGCCTCTTGTTCCAACCTCTTCTTAAGGAGGCAGACTTTGATGAGCCACAAAGAGCATTGATTCCTGAGGCCCGTTTACGCACGAAGTCCGGTAGTCCTGCAGGAAGCATCTATGTCTCCTCTAGGGAGAAAGTGCATTAAGCAAGCAGAGCCGCATGGCTTCTGCCTCTTGGTGTAGCTCAGGGACCTGGCTACAACGGGTCCAGGAGGCTCCTAAAGACGCTCATCTCTAACTCTGCAACCTCTCCAACCACTCCAACCTCTCCAACCTCCTTCCTGGCTGAACACCACCCCGCAGCCGGCGTCCCTCGGCTCAAAACAATGGGGGATAGGGCCTTTAGTGCAACTAAAGCTCTATGAGGAACTGCCTGACTCCATCCGCAACGTTGAATCCACCTCCAGCTTCAAGGCACAGCTGAAAACCCACCTCTTCAGAGGTGCTTTCAGTGGCAAATAAATAACATAAGAACAAAATAATAAATGAAACACATGCCTACCTTTGTTAATGCTGGGGGCTACACCTGTATTCGTCCTACGTTGACACCTGTGTCAACGTGTGAAAAGGGCCTATCGAATTCAGTCTGTTACGTCCCTCACAACTGCAGAAGGCTCTTCTGAGGAGGACACATGAACGATGGCTTTGTTGCGCTGTTAGTAGGCCTACTGTCCCTACAATGATGTCCTCTGCGAGAATGCTCAGAGGAATACCTTTTGCTGTGTCAATGAGCCGAGGAGACCCAAGAGGCCTCTGATGTCATGCTGGGCCGAATGCACAGTACAGTGTATACAATATTATAGAATATAATGTGTCATAAAATCATTTCATATAATTAACATTATAAGTATAATATAGAATCTCTCATGTCCCCTGTGGGGAAAGTTTAAAGCGTGGACAGTTAAACCTAATAATGTACTCTGTTCTAAATCAAACTATGGCCTTTGTTCGATTCACTGGATCATCATGGATGGCTTGGATTCAACAATGGTTGCAGAAGCATTTCTTTTTGTTGACGTTGACTCAGCATCAACCCCGAAGTCCTGGAGATTTGTCCACTACGTGATAATGACGTTTGAATCCCTAAGCAATTCATGCATAGGCCTAAAATACGCCATTATAATTAAATAACAATTTATTGAATACTTTCTGCAGACCCTCGATGGATTTGTTTTCGTCGTTGCTCCTGATGGAAAGATTATGTACATCTCTGAAACTGCATCAGTCCATCTTGGCCTGTCCCAGGTAAGATTTCCACAAATCTCTATAACACTGCATCAGTTTATGTCCTGAGTCGAAAAAAATTATTGGACTGACTTGCAAGGCTGGAAAAAAAAACATAATAAATCTAGCGAGCTCTTTCTGTGCCAAACGTTGCTTCCTTAATTATAGTATGATGAACACGCATACTCAAAAAGAGAGCCCAAATTATCTTCGTCACATCGTATTTCAAGTCATTAAACAAACAACAAATATCTCCCGGATAGTTTGTCCTAGTACAGAACAATTTGCCCAAGGCACCAACCTGTATTTCTCGAAAACCAAATGTACAGAATGTACAGTTGTGAACAGTGTGCGGTGTGGTGTGATTGTGTGTGTTCCAGGTAGAGCTAACAGGAAACAGTATTTTCGAGTACATCCACCCGGCGGACCATGATGAGATGACTGCTGTTCTCAGTGCTCAGAAAGCCCCCCACTGCCACCTCTCCCAAGGTCCAGATCCCTGCTCCTATAATTCTCTCGTTCAGATCAATGTTTTCCTTTAATATCATTCTCCCCGTAGCTTGCTATGTATAACTTGAGTTAACAAAACAAGTTAATCTTGCAGATTCTCAAAAAAAAACATCTGCCATAGTATAGCCTGTGTCAAGTGTGTGTGAGTGCTTGCCCACTGCCCCAACAAGCACCCAGCTATAGAAGGTGGGCTGGAGCGGGCCAACGCCGATTCAACGTGTTCGCCAAGAAGAAACTTAATCCCACAGCCAACAACCACCAACGCGTGTGGAGCACTGGCCCGATGTTGGTGTTTGTTGGCGTTTGTTGATGTTTGTTGGGGCAGCGTGCAGAAATGGTCCACAAAAGTGTACCTCTCATTAAGTACTAGTACTAAAACAACCCCTTTTTCACTGGCAAGTTACAAGACAGCATTTTCTAAAGTAACTCCTTATAATTCATCCTGATGAATCAGGATGAATTATGTGCATATTATATGCATAATTATATGCATATTTATTTTGCATTTAGTCAATATTCGTTTTTTGGGGGTTTGAAGCGGCAGCTAATATGAAATGGCTAGTCAACGCAGAAAGAAATATAGCTCAATAGCTAATAGATTTTTACTATTACTGCAAGAACTATCATTGCAATTCAGTTGTAGATGACCCCCTATGAATCACACACTCTAAAAATTTAACAAATTCCCATATTCAGTGTTGTAAACGTATGTTGCAGTGTACCACCCTTGTTCCAGCAAGGAACAATATGCTCAGATGCACATGCTCGATGGAATACTGAAATTAAACGCATATCAAACCTCAAGAGTATACTATAATTGTTTCTGTATAATACTCTTCACTACTGTTTAGAATAGCGAATAATGGCATTATCTTTCTACGTCTTTTTGTGTGCACAGAGTATGAAATTGAGCGGTCTTTCTTCCTGAGAATGAAGTGTGTGCTGGCGAAGCGCAATGCCGGATTAACATGTGGAGGATTTAAGGTAGGCGACGCCCGCACTGAAACAGCTCAGAGGAGCAACCACAGTCATGACGTACACGCAAGACACACATTGCAGCCTCTGATGGGAACTATTCCACGGTCGTATTTGGTTTCGGAGCAGTGATGTGACAGAAGAGAGATTTCCCAGACACTAGAGAGTTGAGTTATGTGAGAACACGGCACAAACTGGCAGGCAGGGCTGGATCACGGTCTGGAGATTTAGGAGTGCAAATCCATTTAGCAGGAAAGGGATTCCAATTCTCTAAGGGGCTGTTTAGGGGGGATTTACGGCACGTTGAATGAGCTTAAAAAAAGCTGGATCTGATTTGATGAGAGGAGTGGGAGGTGATTGGAGAAAACCTTGAATTAAATTACATTTCTAAATTCATCAACAGAACAAGGCAGGTTTAGGAGAGCTGAAAAATTGACGTTTCTTCTTGTGCTATCGTTTCTCAGGTGATTCACTGCAGCGGCTACCTGAAACTGCGGCAGTACATGATGGATGTACCGTTATACGATGCCTGGTACCAGATTGTAGGCCTGGTGGCCGTGGGGAACTCGCTGCCTCCCAGCGGCATCACAGAGATAAAGCTCCACAGCAACATGTTCATGTTCCGGGCCAGTTTGGACCTCAAACTCATCTTCTTAGACTCCAGGTATGGACAGGAGATGGCAAAGATGAGAGGATAGGTTGCTGTGTGCCGAGGTGTTCCTGAGCCACACACCAAACCCTAACTGCTGCCGAGGAGCTGGCTGTTGCCCTGCATGGTTGACACCGCCGTTGGTGTATGAATGTGTGTGCGAATCACTGATTGTGAAGCACTTGAGTGGCCACATGTCAGAAAAGCGCTATGTAATTGCAGTCCATTTACCATTAAATAACATGCTACAGGAATATATCAGCTGTGAATAAGAGGGTAGCTAATACATATCGTCTCATTGGCTTAGATTGTATGAAAATAGAATCTTAAAATGGTAACGTGTGTTGTTTGTTCTGGCCCCTGACACTGTTTGACACAGGGTGGCTGAGCTGACTGGATATGAGCCACAAGATCTCATCGAGAAGACGCTCTACCACCACGTCCATGGCTGTGATGTCTTCCAGCTCCGCTCCGCTCACCACCTCTGTAAGTGGACCAACACTTCTCTCACAAGAGCACGTTCGAAAACCTATCTGGGTGTGTGTGTGTGTGTGTGTGTGTGTGTGTGTGTGATAAACATCATGACTGAAAAGAAGATAAGGATATTATGTTTCTGTAAGCATGCACAGCTCTATTAGACGTATTAATTATATTTTGATTCAATTCAATATCAATCATCACACATGCTGCGTGAATACTAACAAATCAATTAATAAGCAAATGTGCAATATTTCCTGTTGAGTGCAATAAAGTACAACACATCATTAAACAAGCTTTTTTGTTTGATTACTGATGTGTGTGAAACAGCTAACATAGGTGCCGCTGTTGTATCTTTTATTTACATTTCTCATTGTCTTTTTCTGTCTTTTCAAATGTATGTAGTGTTAGTAAAAGGGCAGGTTACCACAAAGTACTACCGGTTGCTTTCAAAGCATGGAGGCTGGGTCTGGGTACAGAGCTATGCCACCATCGTTCACAACAGCCGCTCATCCAGACCTCACTGTATCGTCAGCATTAACTACGTTCTCACGTGAGTTGATGCTAGCGATAGTTTCATTGTTCAAAGTATTTCCTTGGAAGCTTGTCTTTTGTGGTTTATATCATGAATGAGAAGAAGGCGAGTGATCATACATTGATGAAACATACTAAAGAAAAAGAAGAGGGCTTTTGCATCTTCATCATCCCATTCAACCAGTACAAGTAGAACAATGTGTCTCATTATATTTCAGTGACATTGAATACCAGGAGCTTCAACTGTCTCAAGAGCAGAACCAGGCCATCAAGTCTGGCCACAGCTACAAAAGCAGCATGGTATCGCCTCCGATGCATCACAAACAACTGAAAACCAAAATGCTGAAGGTGAAAACCAAAGTCAAACCCGTCCCGTATCCCCAGGTAGGACTTCAGTGCTCTTGTTCAAGTAGGTTTTAAACAGAAATAACTGTCCGTGCGCACGCGTGTGTGTATCAACCTCAATAATGTATTACAATATTACATTATTCTGTATTATTCCTTTTGAGTTTTCAACATTACACTGTATGTGGATGCTCGGACGGTTGGAAGACGAAGGTAGCTGATTGACTGAAGCCAAGTCCATACTATAACCTTTGCTTGTATGTGTGTGTTCTTTCATCTTACTCGGTTTAGAATAACTAATTATCTTCCATTGAAAAAAACAATACGTCAATCCACACTGAGCCCAAGAGTGACCCAAGAGAGCTTCTGTGTCTTGGTCTTGTCTTGTCCCTGAGCATCATATATTAAAACCAGGACTGGAGCATTTCCTCCATCAGCCTTCTGTAGATGAAAGTCCTTTTATGTCCCAATTATGCCATTGAAACATTTCGAAAAAGGTAGCATTTCTCCCTACATAGAAATACACTAGACTAGGAATCTTTTATTTCAATATTCACCTCTTCTTGTATCTACCACTCACCCTGCTGTGTGTTCATCATTTCTCCCTCCAGCCTGCCAAGCTTAGCTGCTCTCACAGGGAGGGATGTGGAAAGAGAGTCTGCACGGCGCCACAGTGGCCCACCTGGAGGAGGAAGAGGTGTGCCACAGTGTGCAGTACAGCCTCAACACCCCCCATGGTAAGTTGGTGAGCTACTTGGTCAAGAAATACAAATATCCAACACGTCTGGTTTCTACAATCACACGTTGGTTTAAGATTAGCATTTTGTTGAGTTATGGTTTATCTTGAGTTATATGATTTGACTTAAGTATATCAAATGTAAAGGAACCAACACAAGAACCAGAGGTGGAAAACATTGAAGTTACACAACTGAAAGTAAAAGTATATTTATTGTGGTGGAAACACAAAGGGAAGGGTTAGGGGACGTATGGTGGAGCCAAACAAAAGCAAAACAGAACTGCTACCAAAGAGTTGAGCTCCTACGAAAGAAAATAACCAAAACCCTGTACAGTAACAACAGTAACAACAGTAACAAACAGTAAAACAAAACGTACACGGGTGGCATCCACTTGTGTCTCCAGACAAGGGTTATCTATGTGGGTGCTATGTACAAGGTACCCCAAGTTTACCTAGTCCCCTTCCCAGGGAAGAAAGGGAGGTTAACACAATGGGAAAGTAGCACATGGCAAAACAACGCGATAATCTCGGATCCAGCAGTCCCACTCTGCTATAGCAGAACCTCTTGGGGGAGACGGTGCAGAGCCTAGGCCAGAAACCAAATACTGCAAGGGGCAGAGTAACGCCTTGTTTCCTGTTTCATTATAATACAGAGAAATTCTACCGAAGGCCAGACCCATTTTAATCTAAAGTCTGATTTGTTAGACTAGTCCTATGATGACCCCTCTGGGAAAAGCACCTATAGCCCCTCCCCTGGTTCTTATGTATTTTTCAAAAACACAGCACAGGCCAAGAATGGGATCAGACACGCAGTTCTCATTGGCTGTTGCCGTCTTCCTCATCAGATCCTGCGGCGGCGGCTCCTTACTGGGCTAACCCCGAGCACACCAGAGGCCACCACCTGCTCCCGAGCTGCACGGCACCGCAGCACAGAGACGGCATGTTAAAGCCAGAGCCCTGCGCCAGCCAAGCGCCGGTCAAAGGAAGGCCCACCGCAGGGACCGACGCACTCCACCCCTGCACCAGGGTGACCAAGGGGGGCAGCGGAGCAGCGTTCGGCCCGGAGCACGGCTACAAGCCCGCGGGGAGGGACTGCGAGGGCCGAGGGGGAGGCAAGCCGTTGCCGTGTCCTCTGTTCGGCAGCTTGGTGCTGAGCAAGGGCCTCTACGAGCAGCCGCGCTCCTTCCACGGCCAGGCGTTCCCCATGCAGCTCATGCTGGACCAGAGGAGGAGGGTGCCCGTGGTGGAGCCGTCTTCCCATTACAAGGGTTCAGGTTACCAACACCACCCCGCTGGGGTCGGCCAGCACGCCTCCCCCGAAGAGCTGGAAGCCGAGACGCTGGAGAAGGAGGAGAGGAGGATGTGGATAGGAATGGGCGTGGGCGTGGGCGTGGGTGGTCCCGCCCAGCCACCGTATGTGTCTTTGAACCTTCACCAGGTCTTCAGCAATCGCAGCAGCGCATTGAAAGCGCCTCCCTACACAGCGTTGTTTGCCGACGGTTACGGTTGCCATGGTAACGATGCCGTGTCCTACAGCGATAAGAGCCAAAGCCCCGCCCTCGGCCCCGCCCAAGGAGGACAACGAGAGATTCCACATTATATTGGTACATCTGTGATCATAACTAACGAGAGGTGACCGAAGAGGAGCGCCCTCTCATGACTAGAGCGAGATGTGGAGAACATCTACTCAAGTGTTCACTTATTTCAGGCCTTTTGAATATTGTTAATGTTAAAACACTGTTCCTTCTGTAGGTGAGGATTACAGGTGGGAAATGCTGTGGCCTTTTAGCTATTGAAGTCAGAAATGTCCTTCTTTAAAGGAAAGTTTGACAATACCATCGGATCCTCTTTTGTGTTTCAACAGACATGGCACATGTAGAGGCATGCATGAGGAAAACCTTCAGGATAGAGTCTGAACAGACAGTACATTTTATAGAACCTTGCAAACGTGAGAATACAATAGTACTAGCAGCATTAATAATGTAAGGATTTTGAAGTGTAGCAATATGTAAGATACAGTACATTGTCTTGACCAAAAAACTGGTTTTAATTAAATAGTTAACGTTAAAGATTTTTTAAATAGAAAACAGGTTGAATACCAAAAAGAAACATGATTCTAAGTAATGCACTTCTCTCTTGCATATATTGTATTTAACATATTTAATTTCACATTTATTAATATGACATTTAGTGAACGTGAATAGAACCGAACAAGCATGGAATTTCCCCTAAATAAATTTGACCTGTGACCTGTAAGAGCATTATTTGAAAGATTCTGTTCTGTTGAGACGTCTAACAATGTACCTTGTTGCTACATTCACCATCAAAATGTTAATCTTCACTTGTACACTCTCAATTCGTTTTTCCTTCCCTTCCAAAGACATGCACGTTTAGTTCATCTCAT
This sequence comes from Lota lota, assembly GCA_026745465.1. Classification (NCBI taxonomy): domain Eukaryota; kingdom Metazoa; phylum Chordata; class Actinopteri; order Gadiformes; family Lotidae; genus Lota; species Lota lota. The sequence goes on from JACYXH010000764.1 coordinate 2,913,888, forward strand.
CAAGACATTGTTTTGATGAGATGAGAATCTAAACAGGCTGTCTATTAGACTTGTTTATTACCCTTTTATAAAAGGGGATCCCGTTCCTTTTGAAGGAACAAAAGTCTGAGAAAACTCCAAACTCAAATGTGGTATGCGCTGAGCTATTGAATAATAAATAAATAATATCAATAAATGTGTTTTTTTTATAAAACAAAATATAAGCCAGCACCTTTAACAACGTTTTGCTTCCCACCCCCGCTTCTTTAGACTTGGGAGAAAAGTAGCCCAGCAGGCCTTCAACATGAGGTTAAACCAATAGGCTGTTGCATGACAGATGGTGACGGATCGCTGTATATCTGATGTCCCTGTAGAACACATCATAATGTGCTCAATTACTGGGGCATTCTAAGGATGGCTCCTCCCCCTTACAAGCAGGGTTGTAGCCAATTGGATGGCACCGGCCCTCCCTAAAATCTGACCGCTTAGAACAGGACCCGCCACCCCTATGAAAATCAATTTATGTAATTTTGTTGTATGATTTGACATTTATGACAGGAATTTAGTGGCAACGTCATTGATCAATGTTCAAAAGATAAAGGCCTAACATAACAATTCATATCCAGAATATTCTCCTTTAAAACTTTAAGGAAAGTGATAGCTATTTGATGAATTACACTAACCACGATGTATATATATATAAAAAAATTATATACCATCTGGAATGATAGTTACTGTAGGAATACAAAGTCCTGCGTTTTGCATTTTTAGTACATGTTAGCACAAGGAGAAAAGTGCATGAGAAGCGCATTCATGTGGATATTCATATGGTTGTTTGTTAGTTAATGGACCCGACAGGGATAAGCTCCTATAAAACATAATCAGACTTGTATTTACAGACTAAACAAAACTTAAAATGGTCCCCTTTATTTAGAATGAATAATTTCCAAAAGGCTAGTGGTTTCATGATAAGGTCCAATTCAGGAAGTGTCTCAAATGGCTTGCAGCTAAAAACATCCACATTAACGAACTGCTGCATTAAGTCACTGAGATGTGGATGTATGATCCTCCATTTTTTTTTTATTCAAGCTACAATGAGGAACGGGCCAGAAGAGCAATGGAGATTTTGAAAGTAACACTAAACAGCCTGGATTTAGTGCTAACGGTCTCACAGTATCTCTCTGTATAGGAGTCACATCAGGCGACTGTTCACTTCCATTTCCCCCGACAAAAGCAACAGAGGAGAGGCTGTTAAATGAGGTGCTGGGTAGAATCCTGCTCCGTGTATTTGTGTTCCTGGTTTCAGCTTCTAACTTGATGTACAAAGAACGAGGCAGAAGGGCAGAGGTGCAGCAGATAAATTAGGTGTTTTCCTCTAGGCTGCCTTAGATCAGTTGAAACTGAAACATTGCTCCTTTTCCCATCCCAATTCTCAGAAAACCAGTGTGGTGGGTCTCCTCTTTCACCTTAAACATCCAACTGAAATAAACTAGACTAAGATCCTCTTGCAACACTCCTCGTCACTCTGTATGCGAGACAGAGGTCCATTACGTTCCTGCTGCGATAGCTGAAGCACTTGCTAGTTTGAGGGGTTGTGCTGGTGGTGTATTCGAACAGTGTTATGTCAAGCAGATGTGTGTGGTATTGCCTACTTTATTACCGCGTTAAACAAAATGTAATCATCATGTGGCATGTATGAGCCACCCACATAACAAAGTAAATGTGTGAAATTCCCCAAATCTGTTTTATTGCAAATGCTCAATGATATATTTAAAAATAAATACAATTAGTAAATTTGTGTGTATTAAATGCATTTCAATGAAATGGTCTTTATTACTTTTGACGCAAAGAAGAACTCCCCAAAACCCTGTGGAAAGGAAGAATGCCATTATCAGTAAACTGCATTATTTAACTAAATGTTTGTGGAGTTGATGAACTTTACCAATACATATCCTGACTTATTAAAGCCAGTTGGAATAAATGGGCCAACAATAGCCAATGTTTCAATAAATACGGGACTTATGTTACAACAAACCATTCAATAGAGCAACCTAAATTAAGAAGTCTCTTCAGTCGCAAAAAGTGGTCCATGGTTTGTAATATTAATTCGCAAAAAGGATGCATTCAGGCAGTCAATGTTGTGTATCTCAATGTTCAAGAGATGTTCAGATGTAGGCTTAGTGTAGCAATACATATCCAGAATATTAACCACTAAAAGTTTGTTATAAATTAGGGAATGTGATAGTTATGTGAGGAATAATGATAACCACTGTGTTTACAACATTTTTTTGTAATGATATTTACTAAAGGGCTAGTTTAGAGCTTCAAGGAGATGCCATAAACTTAAAATATTTACATACAAATGCAAGATCCATGGAAACTTGAAATTGTAGTGTAAAAAGTGAACTGGAATCTTAAATTGAGATAGATCTTTGTTTGGTACACAGTACAAATCCATTGAATATGTGGCTTTGCATACAAACAGATAATGACCTCCCAATCCAAATCTGAGGTTCAACCTCATCGGTGCAAAAGACAAGTTGAGACCTGCAGGTTTCGGCAGCAGGTGTACACATCGAGCAAATACAATAGAACAAGTGGGATGTTGTATCATGGAAAACATCGTTCATCATTTGTGTGAGGGCCCTATCGTTGCTTGGACACCACCAAGTTCATTAGCATGTCAAAGGAGTTTCCGTCCGGTTCCACGGAGACCACGCCCTGCTCCTTGCAGTACACCTGCAGGAAGCCGTTGTCGTCCAGACCGACCACCTCTGCCTCGGGTCCGTCGGCACTCCACAGCCGCACCCGAGTTCCACTGGAGAGACAAGCAACACGCACGCACACATTGAAAGGGGAAGTGAACCCTCTGTTTCAGCTCCTATTCAAACACCGTGAAATACAATAAAAGCGTTTTGGGCTGAGAGTTCTAAGAAGGAGGCGGGAGGTGTTATCCCCATGGTAACAGCCCGCGGCAACTTTGGATTTTTCTTTTATAGCTAGTGCGCGTCGTTGAGTATGAGCGATGTTGTATATGAAATGCGCCACACACCGCGGCGTTACACTACAAGTGTCCAAGAAGCTAAACCCCCTCGGACGCAGCCATGAACGTTAACCGCTGCCCAGACGGAGCTCCCACATACCGCGGCAAAAAGCCACTTAGCCGTCATGAACAGAACGGGACCCGAGTTCGGAGCACAACGTTCGCAAACTGGCTGGAGGAGACCACCGTTTTTTCCTTCTGAATGACAGCATTATAGAACAGTGACAAAATAGCATTGTTACTATGTTAAGATAATAGGAGACACACTAGCATGTAATATAGCATGTTTTCCTTAAAGATCAGTGCAAATAATGAAAAAGAAAATGTACAGTGACACGTTTTTCTAATGCTATTCAATTTCAAAAAATTAAATTTACGTGTACCAATATGGTGTACACCAACAGCCGCAAAATGTTGCACTGCCACCAAAAAAGGTTAATAGAAAAATGTAAATGATTGAAGCATGATCCAACATTTAGTGTAGTGCGTGGTTCAGTAAAGTATTGTTCTAATTTAATTGTTCTAATATAATGGTATATTCCCACAAACACACCATAGACCACTGTCAAAATTCAACCTATCTGATTCAAGATAAACCCAGAGCAGCACATTTTCTATAACCTAGATAAGCAAAATAGATAGATCGTCTTTTTAAAGGCTGTGGCATGTAAAAGACCTCATTCCAAATATGCTTCTTGTGGAGATTCTGTGCATGCGCCAGACGCATTTAACTGGAGACAGATGATATAAATTAATAAAAGCTAATAGCTCTATTTTGAAAGTATCTGAAAACTGAAACAAATTATGGTTAGGTTGTCTTACATTAATCTAGCACTGGTTATGTTATTAGATGCTCCATTTACAACTATAACAATTATTTATAAATCGACAATAAAAGTGATTTAGCATTACAATTCAAAAATTGAACACAGAACTTCATTCATCTAATAGCGAGTGAATCATTGCCTCCAGTTAAATCGCTTGGTAAAAGTATCAGAACACATTCTGAGAATTACACACCAAAGCAGAATATATGTAAATACACATGATAAACAGCCCCGAGTTGCTTCCCAGTATATGTGAAAGTGGTGTTTCCACCCTGTACCTGTGCATCCATCTCTTGTAATAGATGGGCAGGGCAGCGTCGGGTCCCTTCTCCTGGACGTCCGAGATGAGGCCCTCCAGAGTGGAGACGGAGCGGGCGATCAGCAGGGAGTTGTCCAGCGGCGCCAGGCTGGTGCCGTGCTCGTGGTTATGCCGGGTCACCAGGTCGTTGATGCAGATGGTCGGGTTGCTGTTGCTGACGTTGAAGCCGCAGCCTGTCGGGTTCAGCAGACGGAAGCCATTGGTGGACTGATCCACTGGGCATCAACTCAGAGCTTGTTGCCTTGGTCTGTAGATTAGGCTCATCATATTTTTTATTCTTTATTTTGGCAAATGTTTTAGCAAAATCCCGTGGGCTGCTGTTTGTGCTTTTTTTTTTATAGTATTTTTCTTTTTAATGAAAATGTTGGCTAATAGCAGGTTCATTTAGTGTCACTACCACAATTTGTATTCAGAACCAATGAAGGTGTGCTTTTCTTTCGTATCGGTCCCGTATGGTCGACACCTGAGACACATTTGAAACAAGACAACTAAATAAATAAACAAACCTTACCTATTAGTAGATGGAAGTTTGTTCCCATGAGTGTGGAGGTAACCAGCACACCTCCAAGCTTGACTTTGTTGCTGTAGTAGATGTCATTAGGCCACTTCACTCTCAGGTCGATGTCCTAAAGTAGACAACATATCCACCGAAATTCATTCATTGTTCATCTGTAACTGTAATCTTTATTGAGCAGCAACCAGGAGTTAAGAATCACTGATTTTATCCGTGTATATAGAACTAAAGAGAACCATCAACCAACATTTATTTGCCCATACAGTGCCTTAAACACAACCTGAAATCTCTGGAGACAAATCCATAACAAACTGATGTGATTTCTTCTTTGAGCAGTTCTAGATAACTATGTAACATTAAGCAGATTCTCTACTATTTTGCTCGGTTTCCTCAATACTTTTTGCTCTTCTTTTAACATTGTATGTATGCCCACTCAATCCGATCCAAATTGTCATCCGAATCCAAATCATCATTTAGAATACCCTTGTGTTTACTGGCAAACTGAAGATCAAACAATTATCAACAATATATACCTAAAGAAGAAAGTATAGCTACATGTCAATTGAACGACCTTTGAATGACAAAGAAAACATTAAATTTGGGCGTGTTACATTATTGGTGATTATATTAACTATTTTTGGCAGACTGAAACAGCACAGTTAAACAGTTTTTAAAAGAAAAATAAACCTTACATTAATTACAAAGTAATGCCATGCTGAAATGCAAAACATGCATCATATATGCATTTATAATGTCCCATGTTAAAAACTGAGCAAAGCCCAGATAAACGGGCTAACTTATCCATTCTTGTTTACCACAACCGCCCCAGGAAAAGGCAATAAAACGTATCTCCAAGAGTATTTATTTGGGGAATTTGGACTTAATCAAATTTGTCATGTCAGTTCAGTTGAATTTCTTTGTTATACCAAACATGAATAAATGATTAGGTCTGTAAGCCTTGTACCAGACATAGATTAATTCATGGTGGCTAGAAGAAATCGACAGGTCTTTTTTCCCTAAACTATGGAAAAAAGGATTCCTGACGTGAACAGTTTCAACCCTAGGAACTGGATAACCCATTGATCAAGTGCAAGGGATCCTTTAGTTTATTTACTTGGTATCCAGGCAGGGTGCGTACGGCCTCCACCACTGCCAAGGCAGCCAGGTGTTGCAAGAAGGGGATTCTCTGACCAAGTCTGGAGCCAAGTGCCACCTTCACATGCAGAGTAAACATGGCACAGCCCAAAGGACTCAGCCATGTATTACCTCCCCGACCTGAAGCACCAAGAAACACAAACGCAGAGCAATTCAACTTTGGGAAACTAACTAACTATTAAACCTAATGATCATTCACATTTTACAATCATCAAATCAAACTGATCGATCAACCAAAACAATTGTGTAATTATTACTTGAAGGTGAGAGCCCAGAAGCAGACACCTGAATACTCACACTGCTCTGAGTAATAGAAGCAAGTTACTTGTTACTGATACATTTACTTTTATTATTCATATTATCGTTTGTTCATGGTAATAGAGTCATTGTTAGCCTTCCAAATGAGAGCAAAACATTACATGCTATGGATACGGCAAAAAAGATGGCAAAAAACGGGCCTGAAAATGACAAAACATTGAACATTAACACACACACCGAGTATTAATTCAAAGCCAAACCGTTTTCTGAATGGGTGATGTTGCGACGGGCGACACGTGACACTGTGTTTGTCTTTGTGAGAGCGTTAAAAGACTGACCTCTGCCGTGGCTCTGTCGACCGGCTACCGCTATTAACCCAATGTCCTCCGGTAAGTCCACTACCATTCTAGGGAAGAAAAGTCAAGATACATGTCAGAATGCACATGAAATTATTACGATGGAAAATTGGAACATCTCAAATTTGACAAAACACTATGTAATAAATCATAAACATGTTTCAGACCACATATATTCAATAAGACACTGCCAATAAAAGCAGTTGATTGCTCTGTTTATCTATGTGTGTGTGTGTGTGTGTGTGTGTGTGTGTGTGTGTGTGTGTGTGTGTGTGTGTGTGTGTGTGTGTGTGTGTGTGTGTGTGTGTGTGTGTGTGTGTGTGGAACTGGGTGGCTGCATGTGTGTCCAAGTCAATATAAAATGGCTCAATCATTTTGGAGCTGAAAATCTTAGAAAAAATCCATTCATTCATTCATTCATTCATTCATTCAAATTGTTATCTCATTCTCAAAAATGCACACTTTATAAATGCAACAATCTGACCACTAGGTAGGATGTGAACATTTGCAGGCCGATATTTGGGTGGTAGGACTTGCCAGCTTCACGCCTTGAATGAGTTAAGCCTTGCGGTGCAAGGGCAGTTAAAAGCAAACCTCTGCTACCCTCTGGTTGACTGCTGATTAGAGCCAGATGGAGACAGAAACAGCAAAGAGAAATCGCTGAAGACGTTTATACACTGGCCTGTATTAGTGAACAATTGGGAGATCTGCATCATAGTTATTTTCATCTGCCAATCCCTTGGATGGCTACTTTATTTAAATACCTAGCAAAGGGATCATTTTGACCGAAGCCGTATTGACCGATGCAACCTCTTGCTCTTCCAGTGGCAGTTAAACCTATAGGACTGCATTTTAAAATTAAAAGATTTCATCTGCTACTGATGCTAATTGCCAAAACAGGATTGCCTGTTCATAACGGTGTTTGCATTGATCATTTACCAGCATCAAAGAGGTAATCAATATAAGAAGACAAACTAAGCTGTAAATGCGATTAAACTAATCGTGTTAACTGCAGAACAGAATTTTTTTGATTTCCATATAAACCTATACTGGAATTGATCAATAACATAAGCTTTGTCCATTACTCAGAGGCAGATAATGCACATGAACAAGGGTAGCGTCTTTCTTCAGCTCTGTTAGACACAGCTAGACTTGACAACAGCCTGTAATAGAGTCTATGCAACAACATTGTTCGAATATTGACATTCAGCAACACATTTGTCTAAATTCCTGTCTTGCATAGAAAAAAAGAGACACACTCCCAATGACCAATTAATGACATTTGTATAATGATTAGGATGGTGAATGTATTGTTGTTCCTTTATGTGGAATTGGTCATTTAAAAAAGAAACAGTGTAACTTAAAGTGACCTTTTTTTGCCAATGGCCTATGCCCCCCAGGGTGAGTGTCTAAAGTGACCTAAGGCTAGTGTTTTTCTCACTGAGGAAAATAGAAGGAAAGTGCAATGCACCACATGTTCTAGGATCAGAAAACAGGGGTTTAAACCATCTGCTTACAATCATATAATTGGAAGTAGAGCAAGAAAGGTCAATTGGACCAATTTAATTTTTATGTGCAAACCTTTTGCTGAAGTTTTGAGGCTTCCAGTTTCTCTCCACCAGATCCCCGTTTTCATTCAAGGGTTGGTGTTTTTCATAGGAAACAGGATCCTAATTCCGTACAATGTCAGTTTGAATACTGGAATTCATGTCAAAACAAACACTGATTGCTAGGGCTTTGGCTGTACAACTGGAACAGCTTTAACAAGAGGACTCCCTTGTTAAGTAAGTGTTACCTTATTTGTATTGATGGTGTTACAATGTAGTGTTGGTTTAACAGTATTCAACCATGCTTGGAAATGTTTTTTTACTAAATGGAATTAAACGTTTTTTGCTATAATTTTTAAATACTCTGAACAAGAATGATTTCAGACTCTAGTATGACCAAGAACGGAAGGGATGGTATAAAAATCAAATTACACCAGATAAACGAGAGAATTGTCTGTTGCATTTTTGCACTGAAAGCTGGATTGTTCAAGCTGTAAGTGGATTACTTGGACTCTGGCTAAGTGGTGTTTTTTTTTTAAACTGCTTCCCCAACCTTGTTCTGAAAACAGAATTGATAAAATATGGAAGACAAGCTAAACTTAGAAATGTAGGGCAAGGATAACGTCAAACAAGAGTCATATAGTATGAAATTAATTGAATGCATTTTTCTTTTAATGCAGATTCAAGAAGAGCCTGCCTCACTGTCCAAATCATGTACTTTTGTAGTCAAGAAAAAAAATCTGATGACAAATGGCAAGGATTTAGTCAAAACTAGTTACCATGAAATGATAAAATCCTAAAGGCAATTGATAGAGTTCTCTTCTTATTGGATGACTGTTAGGCATTTGTTTTGGTGATTGCAATGTTACCTCAAATACAAGCTGCTAGATACACAGTCATGGTTTTGCTGAGAGCAAAAACTGTTTGCATGACCTCAATAAAAGTTCATTTTCTGCACTGACACTTCTCATTTCATGTAGAGTTTAAGGATATGCGAGCACCGGTAATCACTTGTAATCATAAGTGATCCGAGTTTAGATTTGTTGAGTGCTTTTAATGTTTAACCATCAGAGAAACATTATTTCTATCACAAGATATATAGCGGCGGAAATTGGAATGTTTAAAGTTGACTATCGACTAATTGCTTAAAAAAAATGAATGAAATAGTACAATTGCATTCATCCCAACTCCTTTAAAATAGCAATTTTATGTACAGTAGTACTGCTATAATAAAGTGTATTGCATGGGGGGGGGGGGGATACTGGAGATTTTATAGCTTATCTTTATTATTGCGTCATTTGACATGAAATACAATTTTATAGACTACATCACTTCGCTGCAAAATTTCAGACCTACAAAGGGGCAGACTGTTGAGAATACAAGCCTCTGTGCCACCACTAGCCGTTATTAGCAGCTCACCACCTAACAAAGCACTAATACTCTAGGCAAACAAGCTGCCTCTTTGGCCATCAGGCCTCAGCCTTAAGCCTCTGCACTCAACTGTCAATATAGCAGTGTTCTCGCCAGATCCCTGAGTCCTATAGGAACCATTGGGGACTGACCAATTCTCTGTCTGTTTAATAAGATCTCCCTATGTGGTCTATTTATCCGTAATATATAATAAACCCCTTCGCCATTGTTCATTCAAAAGCCTAATAACTGACTGATCTTTAGTGCAAAATCTGGTTGCGTATAAGTTAAAGAAAAAGTGAAAATACGAAGAAAAGTGATTCTCTAGGGATCAAACAGTCTTACTTCAAACGTGGGTGAATGGTATTTCTTTTTTAAGATTATGAAAACGAATTTAATAAATAAAGTAATTTAAGTTATATTTATACTAAAAACATTTCAACTTCTAATTGCTACTTATTGTAATGTTGTTATATACAAAAAAATTAAAGGCCTGATTATAGAGTCAACAGATTACGTTTGATCAATTTAATTTTTATTTAATGTTAACTCTACAATCAGGTCAACATAGATAAATATAAGGCTCACGTATTTTAAGTTAAACAAAGATATTTAAATAAAAAAACTATAGAGTAAGAGGTTTGTAAGTATTTCTATCTACTTAGAAAGATCCATCATTACGATGGATTCAACAAATGTGCTTCTAAACATTAGCCATTAACAGCAATGCATATAAGGAAATGCATCAAAATAAACACAGCTTTTCTAAGGCAACAGTTTAATCTAGTATTATTTGAAGGACATTGCTTAGAATCAAATATTAAGTGGAAAATCGCACTGGAGAGATTCTGTTTCTGCTTGCTTGGCCAAGTCATTTAGCCTACTTTCCTTACGATATAACCCTAATGACAACAGTGTCAAATCCAATCAGTCCAACACTGGTCCACAATCCATTTTTCAATCTTTATGACAGCTCTAATAGCTCCCACCTGTTGTGGGCGTCCCGCCTTGAATGGCAAGTACCAAGAAGTGAGCATGTTTGGACCAAGACAAAGACGTCTATTAGGTGAAACTTGCCTCTCCTACACTGAGGTCACTCAAGCACTTAAAATTAGTTCCAGCCCAACCAAACTCCCCTGCAACCCCCTCCACACACACACACACACACACACACACACACACACACACACACACACACACACACACACACACACACACACACACACACACACACACGCACGCACGCACACACACACACGCACACACACACACAGCTGTGTTTCAACAGCCAACTTCTCAATTAAAATGCACAATGCTCTCTTGCTTGCTTTCATTCCTGTGAATACATCTCACCACAGAGACGGTGCAAGATGGCCAGTGGGGGGGGGGGGGGGGGGGGGGGGGGGATCATTGTCTCATGTCTCATGTTATCATAGCAGACTCGGCCAGGGTGAATCACTGGTCCCATGCCAATACTTCTTCTACTTCATTAATACTTCTCAAAATATCTTCAACATGCAATCAACCTTTCGTGTCATTTTTGTGGAATTGTACCTTTTTCGCTATTTCCTCATTTTGTAAAGGAGTCAAAGGAGCCTTCCAGCTTAGACTTCGTACAAAACCCTCACTTTCACCCACCGATAAAGTGAACATTACCCCATTAACAGACCTGTATAAACCCTCACCCTCCCACAGTGTACATTACCCTTCAAACAGACCTGTATAAATCCTCACCCTGCATCCACCCACAGTGTACATTACCCTCTAACAGACCTGTATAAGCCCTCACCCTCCCATTGAGAACAAGTGTACATTACCTTACAACAGACCTGTTTAAGCCCTCATCCTCCACCCACCCAGTGTACATTACCCTTCAAACAGACCTGTATAAACCCTCACCCTCCACCCACCTACAGTGTACATTACCTTACAACAGACCTGTATAAACTCTCACCCTCCACCAACCCAGTGTACATTACCTTACAACAGACCAGTATAAACTCTCACCCTCCCATAGAGAAAGAGTGTACATTACCCTTGAAACAGACCTGTATAAACCCTCACCCTCCCATAGAGAACAAGTGCACATTTACCTTCAAACAGACCTGTATAAACCCTCACCCTCCCATAGAGAACAAGTGCACATTACCCTTCCAACAGGTCCATTGTAGTGGGGATCACGTCAGCGTAGAGCACGGTGTGCCCCAGTATGCGTGTGCGCAGGTGGCTCTTGTAGGTGTCCAAGCTGAAATGGTCCCAGCTCGGGGGTTCTGGAGGATGGGTAACCAACGCCAAGGATCCTGCTTCTAGTACCAGGCCATCTTGTTCAGCAATGGACACCACTTTGAGAGACACCTTTGACAACTTGAGATACAAGTCTTTGTCCACACAGTTATGCAGCGTCTTGAGGAAGCTGGCCTTGCTGTCCTAAGAAGAGAACGTACGGAGAATTAAATGAAAATAAATGCTTAAAGACCCATTTATTTATTATTATCTATTATTATTATTTGTATTATTATGATGGAATAAATATTGAGAGTCCCAACTTAAATACTCATCCATCAAACTTCTAAAATAATAATACAAACATGTGACATGGATATCGACTACAGATTTGTAGAGAATATAAATCCCCTAAACATTGAAATTGTCAATACATCCATACTGTAATTTGTACTTGTCATTGGTATAATTACTCACAATTACTTTTAACTTAATTTAAACATAATTGGTTGTCTGCTCTTTGAATAGTGAATGAGTCACAAAAGAAATTCATGTACGTTTCTAATTTGAAATTTTGCCGATTGCGCATTGGTTACTTCTTTGTTCAAGGTAAAACTTAAATAATAAGTGAATTGATTCTAAATACACTCAATAGCTTCAAATAATATACATCTTTCTCCCTAAAAACACAGCTTCATTATTGACCAACAGATCGTACACAGAAGAAAATTAGTCAGCAATGTGGAGTGTGGATGCCCCCTTGTGGTATGTCTTGTAAAGGCACAAGCGAAGAAAACGAAAGCTGAAGCCAATCCAATACAAATGTTAGGTTTTAAAAAGTACAAATGTGTCCACCCCCATCTCTGAACAAGATACTGTATTTCTAATGCCACACATATATAAATAAAAAAAAAGAAGTATATGTTGAGAGGTTAAGATCAGCTAATTCCTCCAATGTATCCCACAACTTATGTTACTAAACAGAGCTAATTGATTAAGCCTCTTACACGTGATTCAACATACAACCATAATGTCTGACTATTGTATGGATATCACCATTGAAGTATACAGGGACACCAGTGGGACTGCTTCCTGAATGCCAACTATTGTATATTTCCGGTATAACAGGTGTAGCACGGAAATGATAAAATGATGAATTGACAAACTGGTCTAACCGGTGAGGTGGAAAGAAGGTAGACTGGACTAGACGCTGGGGCTTGGTTGAGCTCACAGTTCAAGCCCAGGGAGGTGAGGATTTCAGTCAGGACCTCGTAGCGCCTCGCATTGCTAACTTTTAGCTCATCAAAGCATTCGGATGCCACAGCTTCACAGTTAGGAGCCAACTCCAGGTGTACCTGTAGTCAAACAATATCATATGTGTACAACAATTATATATATATATACTGTATATATATAAAAAAGTATGCAAATCTGTTGAGAATTAAAACAAAATAAACATCAAATGGATACACATATTATCATACTAATTTTAAGCTGTTGCATAGGACCTATTCTACAGTATCCACTTCAGCATTAAAAAAAGTAAGTTATTAGCTCTCATCAGATTGGGTTTATCTTGTTGTTTACTATTTCAGAAAGTCCAGTCAAATATGAAACAGGCCATGGCCTGATAAGGCAATGACTAATACATTACATCATGGGGCATGTCTCCTGTTCATAATGGGCTCAGCGCTCATCTTCCACATAATTGGTTTGTTAAGTTATATATATACATATATACATATAAGACTATAGACAAAAGGAGATGAATGAATGCATACATTGTCCACGTAGTGCAACAAGCCAAATCGCATGCCGTTACCTGACACAGGACAGCTTCCCCTCCGTCGTCACCATGCGTTATCCTTATAATGACCATGTCGGTCCTGCCATGCGAGACACCCCCCTTCAGCTCCCCCCAGAGCTCTACCTCACCCCCACCGACCACGTCTCTTACAAACACACTTCCGCTGGTGAGGACACTGAGTTCCAGCTCCGTGCTGTCCTCCCTGGTGAAGCTCAGCGTTTTCAGCCGCCTGCCGTGCCGCCTGTCCAGGGAGAGCCCCGCGGGGCACAGGGTGGAAGAGAGCCCCAGTACCCGGCCCCCCTGGTCCAGGTAGCTGAGGAAGCGGGCTTGCAGCTGTGGGGAGAGAGGTTCTTCCTCTGCTAGCACCAGGAGCCTGGTGCTCTCCAGCCACGGCTCGCTCAGCACCTGCTGGGGCTTGAGGGGGTACACCACATGGCTGTCCATGTTTATGCATTCAGTCAGCAGCTGGTGGATTCTTTGGAAACGTTCCCGGCACCCGCCCGTGTACACCAGCACGTTTGGGGGTTTGCCACCGATCATGCCATTGTGACTGGGAAGTCCCTCCACGTCATCTTCAAATTCGTTCAAAGTCTCAACGCCACCGTCCACGCAAGAGGACTCGTCGTCGGGTAGGTTGGGAATGTTCTCGGCTGAGGCGAATTTGACAGAGAGGATTGTGCTGTTTTCCAGCTCCAGACATTCATTGCAGCTGGACAAATGGAGGTGGTGGCCATGGCCGTCCATGTGGCCGTTGTTCCTCAAGGAACGACCCTCCTCCTTGACGACGGATCCCTGACCAATGGAACTACAGAGTGGCTCCGAACCTCTCCTGTCCTCCAACCTTTTCCTGGCCTCTGGGACTAGTAGAAGGCTCCCCTTTCGGCACGTTTCCTGCTGGTCCTCGACTAACCTTTTACACGATTCTGAAATCAGTGTATTGGTCGACAAGGGGCTGTTGGAACGCTGTTTCTCTAACAGCGTGTTGATGGTGGACTCTTGGAGGATGACCGCTATAGACATTTTTAAAATATACATCTTCAATCAATAACTCTACTGCCACTTATTTGCATAAGCATGCATGTTTGTAAAAATACATGTACACTGACAGACAGATGTGTGATAAAAAAAAATGCATTCAGTCCAACAGGGATCGATTTTTACTTACAGACAATTTTTGAAGGCATGAGACCATTGTCGAGCCGTAGACGATCTTCCATGAAGGCCACTCCCAGACGACTGAAATTATCCACACTGGCTTGGGCCACAGCCTTGAATGGTGGGCCAGGGTTACAAGCCAAGGGGATACAGTAATCAGACCACTTCAGGACCTGAAAACAAGTGCACAGGACCTGTTTGATGGCATGTCAAATCAATGCACATAACACTGTCAAGTTATAAAACACTATAGAACACTTTGGAATACAAACATTCTGAAAACCAATAACCGTTAGCAGCTATTAAGAATGTTTAACTCTCAAGTCTGAGACAACACTAGACTGACGAGACCTTTGAAGGGTTATCATTATATGACACATTGTCATACATTGGTGGCTGTTGCTATCCAATCACTCTTCAATTTCAGGATGATAAGCAAAACTACTTGAAAGAGTCATCATGCTTTCATCAAGTATGATGCAAGTCAACAACATTAACTCTAAAGCGTATACCTGCAGTAAACTATGCCTTTAACAACTAAAAATCCAAAACAGTATTGCTGTGGAGTGTTTTTCGTACTTTATTATTGGATGTCTGGGGAGAAGGCTGGACAACATCCTTTCCCAAAGGGCCTTCTACGATAAATGAAATGTCGTCTATCCTTTGGCCACCCACCATAGCGGACCCCAACAGTGTCCACCTGCTGAGGTCGAGGCATACCTGAAGACAGTGCATGATGGAACAGAGATCCAGATCTTCATTAAATAGTATTTTAGTGTTTGAAATAAGTCCACAGATTACATTAAATTCATAAATTTAAGTTAGTTATTTACATGATGGTAAAAAATAGTATCATGATAAATCATCCGTACTCGGAAATATAGCATTGAGATACGCCTCCGCAGCAAAGAGGTCATCTAGCGGTGTTGCTAATTTAGCACAGCTTGAACAGAATATCACCTGGTGTTCGGTTATGTATACAGCTTTATCCCGTAGCTTGAGTAATAATGTTTCTTCTGGCAGACAGGGCTGCTGGTGTGTACGCAAACCACTATCGCGGGTCGGTTGTGTATGTAATGCCTGGTCGTAGTAGGTCGGTGGTCTTTTTCCAGGGGACCTTTCTGGCTTTGAATTGTAGACGGAGAACGTGAAGCTGATCGAACTGTTATCCGCCAAGTGCCTGCGCAGGGTTTTCTTTATTACCACTGAGTAACACTTCTGAAAGCGCACCCAAAGATATACGTAACACAATGTTATTAGCATTTTACGGACTTTCTTTAGGAAGCCACTCTGGTTAGCATTGTTATCGACCCCATAGCAGGCTAACTAGGTTATATGTGTCAACAAACACAGCGAAAGAATTACTTCCGATATGTCACGTTTTATTTTTCAAATTAAAAGCCCCATGTCCCCCATATCCCCAAGTGTGGATGATGACGACGTCCCGTGTTAGCAGGGTAAAAAGCCAATGAGAAATCCGTTATTGCTTGTTGTCTGGATCAAGTAAAGAATGTAATTGGGTAGAAGGAAGTGAAACACCTTTTTTCCTGATTGCCATGTTTCCTTTTTGGGATATCATTTTCAATGGCAAAACCAAAAGGAGGACCAAAGAAGGCCTACAGCACAACCTAGATCTTCTGCACAGTCTCACTCAAACCTGGGCCTTAACAGTGAACACCACAGGAAACTTCAACAAATCTGTGAATGCCATGAGAGACAAGGCAAGGAGGGCCTTTTATGCCATAAAAAGAAACATCAAACTAGACATCCCAATTAAGATCTGGCTTAAAATCTTTGATAGAGTTATTGAACCCATTGCACTCTATGGCTGTGAGGTCTGGGTTTCACTTGCTAACCAATATTTAATAAAATGGGACAAACATCAAATTGAAACTCTACATGCAGAAGTATGCAAATATATCCTCAGAGTCCAAAGAAAAACACCAAATAATGCATGCAGAATTAGGACATGCAAAATCATTATTAAAATCCAGAAGAGATGGCTAAAATTGTATAACCACCTTAAGGAAAGTGACAGCAACATGCTCCATAATAAGGCCCTCACCCACAGAGAGTTACATCCAGAAAATAAGCCAGCTTGTCCTAGGACTCTGTCCAACACACAACAACCACCACATCAGGCTAAACCTAATTATAAGAAAACACAAAAAGAAACTAGTTGGCGCATTGTAAAGAATCCACCAAAAATCGGAGTAAATTGCCACGCTACTTGTCCCTAAACAGAGAATACACAGTTGCAGAATACTTGACCACCTAAGAAAACTAAGAAAATCCTTGACCAGGTACAGACTCATTGAACACAGCCTGGCCATCGAGAAGGGACGACCACAGACAGACCTGGCTCCCAAGAGAAGACTGTGCTCCCACTGCACACAAAACCATCTCGAAACTGAGCTGCACTTCCTAAATTCCTGGCAGTCATACCAAAACATCAGGAACGCACACTTCCCACGGATTACACAGACATGCAAGGACTTTGAAAACACAGATGCTAAATAACTGCCATATCTGTTGGGAGACATACAACAATGTGCAATCACAGCAGCCAGATTCATCACCTGTTGTGATGAGAGAAGGACCTTAAACTCCTCATAAACAGACTCATCCCACTGGACTTTAACCACTAGCACACCTTTGTAAATATGAAACTACACTTTTTGTCTGTACACAATGTTTGCACTATTGCACATTTCCTCCACACTGTAAATACAGTGTAACTTTAATTTATCTGTTTATAGGAGATAATAGACTTTTTATACACTCTTAGTATTCCACATTTGACTTTTTATTTGGTATTTAATATTCGACTATTTGATATGTATATATATTAACATTTTATATTTTGACTTCCTTATATTTTTACAATGCCACTAAAGCTTTTTTTGGAGAGAGAGAGAGAGAGAGAGAGAGAGAGAGAGAGAGAGAGAGAGAGAGAGAGAGAGAGAGAGAGAGAGAGAGAGAGAGAGAGAACTGTAATTAAAAGGTCCCCTAATGAGTCCCAACCAGTCGACTTCCCCGACACGTTTTTTTTCTTCTTTTGGGCTAAGTAAACCCCAAAATCCCTTTTTTTTTTTCAGTTGAACACGATTCTGTATGGGTCTCAAGAAGTGATTTCTGTGTTAATTTTGCCTTAAATGTATAAAGTTGTTAAATGTGGTAAGTTCTCTGTAAAATTCAGAAGTCTGCTACTTCCGGCTAAAACCCCTTTTCCAGAGTGTGACGTGGGTTTAACAACGTTGGACAACTCCCCTCGCACTTGCTCCTTTGGAACCTAACGTGTATGTTTCTTTAGAATACGTTTTTTTAACTCATAGGCGGAAGTTATCCTGGTAACCGGGTGTGTAAGGCAGGGGCGGGGTTAAAATATATCTTCATACGAAACAAAACCGAGACGACGGCAAGGTAGGTAGTTTAACTTCCGCCCTGTAGTTGTACAAATAACATGATCAAACGTTTCGAAGTGAACTATTTCTTCACACCGGAGTGAACAGGTAAATCATCTTATTAATCGACATTATTTGTATGTTTATATATATATATATATATACATACAGCTTAATTTGCATTCCTTTCTAAACATTCGCGTGTAGGTAGCAGCTAACATTAGCTCAGCGTAAAAACGAAGCGAAATTTGGTCATTACGTTGAAATGTGCTTTGTAATACGCCTCTACAAAAGGTGAACTACAATGGGGTAGTCCCTCGAATGCATTACACGCGAACAAAGACCATGTTGGACACAGTGCGACGCACTCTTTATGTTTTCTACATCACGTACACGTGTCGAATTGTTATGCATGGTTTTGTTATTGTAGCTAAGTTAATGCGATACATTTACCACAGCAAGTACAAGTCTGACATCCAATCCCACGTCATCGTTTACTTCATCATCAATCATTCCGTTGGTCTCCTGTTGGTGGACAGGCCAATGTGAACCCAAGTGTATTCACACGTCACATTTGAATTGTACCCTGACACAGCAAAAGCTGAGCTCAAATACGATGTAACGTTACCTAATATAAGCCTACAGTTTACATCGGAGAAGAACCTCTTTCTGACTTCAGACTGTGAAAGTTGACATGAGAGTAACAAGTTAAATGTTAAGGTGTGGTAGGTACGATTTTAAGAGGTATTTTTTTTTATATCTCAAATATGACCTACAGCAGCTTAAATACTGAAATACACACTGGATATTTTTTTTTTAAATCTTTGCTGTAGCAGATAAACTTATATATGTCCTTCATATGTTTTATTTAGGCTGTATTTCTCTTGTTTTTGTAACAGATTGTCAAGATGTCAGATTCGGACTCCGGTTCTGAATCCCTTGATTGCGGGGACCTCAGAAGACAGACACAACATGTAAGTTATAGTTAATTTGACTACTTGGATTTACCCGTTTAGCCTATTGACCTACACGAGTATATCTGTGATTTAGCCATTAAACTGAGCAGTGAGCACCTAAAGGCTTTCTTTCCCATCTGTGTCCGAGCATAAGGGACACCTGGCTGAGACTTGAACTATAGTCCGATCAATGTGCAATGAATGTAGGATGGATGTTTACCCAGAATAAATAAACATATGGCACGATTGCAAACCAACCCTGCAGTATAGTGAACACATTTGAGTGAAGGGTCTTTGTTGTTAAGTGGCAGATATCAAATCACCGGGATCCATTACAGCTCAGGATATGGATTAGCATATGGAGTTATACTTGCTTTAACCACTTTTTATTTTCCCACACAGATATTTGGTCATGACTTTCCAGTTTTAACCCTACATCCGTCAGGTGTGTGTTTGTGTATTTCCAAATATTCTTAATGAGCATCAGTATGAATACTTTCTAATTACTACTTTCTTTCTTTTTTTATATATATAGAGGAGACGTATGCAACTTGGAACAGCATTCCTTTTAGTCTCAGGATGAAACATGGCAAGGCGCTGAAAATTTGTTCCTTCTGGCTCCCTATGGTGCTGCAACGTCAACGGGTCAACAGTACTACCCGTTGGGCTATGCATGTCGGCTTCATAGACACAGTGTAAGTATCTAGTTTAAATTACATGATTTTTAAAACATGTATATGCAATTTAAGGTGATTGGCCTGGTCTTCTAAAGCAATCGCACTCAGAGAATTGGATTTAGCCGCTAGCATAACTTGGGTATTTGACTAAGTAGTAGTGACTAGGCAGTGACAATAATGCTTGAGCAGCGATGCAGTGCCAAACGTTGAAAACTATTTAGCTCACAGGTGCTGATCCTTTTAGGATGAAGTTAGGTAATTTCATAATTTGTTATTAATATAATATTTATATCCAGATTTAAGAAAAGAAGAAATGTAAAGGTTCATGGGTCATTCATACTGTTATTGGGGACTGAATCCAAGCCCTTAGTTCAGGTTATGAAATTACAAATATAATGTGATTGTATTTTTTTGTTTTTCTAGTGAAAGCGACTTGGAATTGACCCACGTGTACAAGATAGAAGTACTTGAGTCTGTTCTCAGAGCACTGGACAGAGGATGTGTAAGTATTGCAAATTTTGGGAAATGTTGAAAGGTTAAGTGATTGAGATGATGTTCTCCTGTATCAATGTAACTGGTAGCCTAACAAAGGCATCTTAAATCTCGCGAGCTCAACTCCAGTTTGGCCTCAAGATATTAGTCTGGAACCAGCCCAACACAGTTGGGCAGTATGGCTCTGAACAACATTCTGTCTGCCAATTAGCAAACCCAAGCGAGTGATGTCAATTATTTATTATGCTGCTTTAGAATTAATTGTATTTGAACGTAATAAGTTTCTACTTCAATGAAACTGGTAGTGGTAACATTCACTAGTAATGTTTACTTTTGATTTATGGCACTCGGGATCCTCAACACACACTGCCGAAAGCTGACTTTCCAGATCCTATGAGCGAAGCCTGTGTCAAATATGTTCCTTAACTTTTTCATAGCTGAAAACCACTGATCGTTATTTGGATCACTGATTAGCAATGGCTTATTCAAATTCATTACTAGTAAATTACAATAACGCCAGTCAATTGCAACAAAAATTATATATATATATATATTCTAATTTATAGCCTGTGATCAACGTAGCTTATGTTCTGCTCCTTTCTGTTATAGTTAAGTTTGGACCACACAAAGCATCTGATCTGGATAAGCAATAATTTGAACTTGGTAAGTTAAACTAATATGACTTTATGGCATTTTCTTTTACCGTATACAGAGTGTACTCTTGTAATGAGAGACAACTATTCTTTTGTATTTGGAAGTATTAATTGGGTTGACATTTGTTTCGACCCAGTTCCAAGGAGGTAACCAAGAGATTGTCCAAAAAGGTTAAGCAACACCAAGTGAACATAAACAATGAATATTGCAATTTTTGAACTTGAATTGCATTACTATGTGCCAACAGCATGTCCCAGAGGTACTTGATGATGCACTACAGTGGCTGCAGCGTACAGGAGAGCCTAACATCTGCCAACAAATTCTGGATCTCGGCCCCAAAGAAATCTGCTTTCTTGCAATACAATACATCTTTGCAGAATGTAAGCATTGACTTTTACAAATCCCTTCTTGGGTCATTGTGTACACAATTGATGCCGTGTGTGTGTGTGTGTGTTAGTGTGTGTTTTCTCCCCAGTTCAGTAGCGCATGCTATTGGGTATGACTGAGTACCCCTCAGTCTTGGGTGTTTAAAAAATGTTAGATGTGCAAACTAATTACTGCTACATTTTAATGAGACATCTAGTTACAATTAACCACCTAAAGGTAAATATACAACAGTAAATTGAAAACATTCATCCAAAATGATACAATATCTGTAGCCTTGGATATAGGTATACCTTCTTCAGCCTTTGATATTACTCAAGTGTGTGTGGCACATTTGTAATTAGGTAAAAAAAAGAATGTTGACGGAATACAACATTATCTAATCTCTTTGACCAGATGCTCAGTTCGTTCAATCCATGGGCGTTAATGCAGAAGGAATGGTGAGAGCCTTGACTGTCCATCATAATGAGGCCGATAAACTGGTAAGATATATTAGGATGACATGACACACAGCGTAAGGTTGCACGCTGCCACAATGTAGCAATTCTATCTCATGTTGAGTTATTTCACCTTGATCGTCTTGTTCGTAGCATGACAGATTTGTTAAGAATTAATTTAAGAAATATTGCAGCTCATATGGACTACCTATGGGGCTGTTGGACTTTAAAGTATTTTGATGAGTTGTATTGTTAAAAAAAAAAAAAAAAAAAGGAAATACGATCTGGTAAAATGTGTGGTTCTGCCTTCCCTGTTTTTTTGTTTTTCTAGAAAAGTGACGAGATGAAAAAGAAAGGAAATACATTCTTTCAAAATAAAGAATATGGGGCTGCTATTAAGTGCTACACACAAGCCATCAGATATGCGTAAGTCGTTTTCTAAACATTGAGCCTTAAGGTCCTTATACATCAGACACGTAGCAAATTAACGATACGAAAAAACTTGGAGGAAATAATTGCTTAAAAACTATTTACATCAGTCGCGACACGAATATGCTGCATAAATTATCGCACCGGTGAAAAAGACTGATGGATTCAATGCTCAACCTTTTTATGGCCTGGTGAAGACAAGCGTCCTTTCACCAAAATATCCTATTTATTTAGAGGATTCGATCCTCTAATCCTCCAGTGGGATTAGAGTTATTTTTTTTTTATCGAAGTGTAAAATTGTATAGTGAATGGTAGTTGGCAGATGAGGGGGATTACGATAAATCGGTGTGCATTCTTTAATACAGCCATGTTTAGGAGACGTTACTTTTTGAGGTCGTTTCCCTGTTCGATAACTAAACGAAGGCTATTGCTCATTCAGAGAAATTTGTTATCCAAATGAAACTGTTGCAATACAACTGCATCTGCCCCCCCCCTCATCTGCCACTGTCAAGTTATCAAAAGCAACCTATATTCACTTACCGTAAGTAAACATTGGCTTGTAGCGCCGACTGCTATCAATATAAAGGATAATTATAGGTCTATGAATGTATTTGACCACTATGGATGCAATAAGAGGACTGTTAAGAAACTTGAACAGGCTATTCTCTCCGTTATATCCTACACCATGTAAAGTGCCCATGGTGATTATGACGAAGATACTTCTTGTGTTTGGTTAAACGGATTTGGTTCGCAGACTAGAGCCAAAAAAGTATTCTACCTTGGTGCAAAAAATGCATTTTCTCCGCAAAACAGAAATTGCGTCGTATGTGTACAGTTCCATTCGGCTGCCATGAGAAGTAATCTGCATTTCGCGTTCAATGTAAAAGGACCTTTTAGTCTGTTGTTCCCCTTCAGATCATGTTGCCCGTGTTGTCACAATCATGTTCTCACAATTGACTAACTCCCATTTTCCCAAACAGCCCTGAAAACCACATGGTTTATGGAAACCGAGCCTTGTGTTATATCCGATGTGAGAAATATTTGTAAGTACAAGTGAAATGGTGCACATGCCATTTAGTTTATGTGGCAAATTAATATTTTGTGAAAACATTTATTCATGATCAGAGCGCTATTTCAGCCATTTCAAACAAAATAATATTTAATTATGAAACATGCATGCTGTGTTCCATACAGAGCAATAATCCAAACACAATTCAATATTACAGAAAAGCTGTTGGAGATGGAAAACGTGCCACTTTGCTTGAGCCATTATGGGCAAAGGTATTTATTCAGTACAGCAGATTTGATTAATAATGTACGTTTTGTCTTTTTATAAGACATACATTAATTAAATGCAAGTGTACATGCATGCAAATACTGAAAATAACCTTTTTAATTTTATTTCCAGGGTCACTACCGTTACTGTGAGGCATTGTTCAACCTTAAAGAGCACAGAAGGGCCATTGACGCTAATGCATTAGCACAAACAATGTGCATACAGACCAGTGATGGTTTGAAGGACCTTGTGCAACAACACAAAAGATTCATCGCGGAAGTGACAGAAAAAGGTAATTACTATATTGTCCTGTGTCATCTTGACATGAATATTACATTTTTGTTCCCTACGTGTACAGTTAATTGACCAATACGACGTAGCCTTGGGTCACTGCTGATGGTTATTTTCCGGTGTTGCGTTTCCCAATCACAAGAGACTTGCGCCACGAGTTCAATGATGCTTTAAGGTCTTGCAGATGATAGACTGGTCATTCAGACATTAACAATACCGACTGTGTTTGCAGCTGTTGTCTGCTGATGGGTTAATACCCTAAAACAAATGCATTCCAACACTGTTTTAAATACATGCAGTATCTTCTAATTTAATATTAAATATCCTAATTTGCTGTCCTTCTAGCTGGACCACCGCCGGAAATCAAGAATAAACGGTATGAACCACCACATTTTTTATATATATATATTTCTATTCTGAATGTAGTCCAACATTATAAGAGTACATTTGTATATTTTATTTTAGACAAGGTATTAGCGTCAAGACCAATCCTGCAACATCGCTACCACCTACAGCAACGCCTGCAGTTAAAGTCGACACAAAACCGGTCTCTGGCAAAGTCCCACATGCCAAGGTCTGTAGATATTGCTAGACTTTAATGCAACCCACTATCCATATTCAAAACAAAGTAACTAAACAATGTTCCCAGTCAGTTGGACTTGGACTTTTAAGAATAACACAATTTATATTCCTTATCTTTCAGGTGAAAAGGACCAATCCAGGTGGGTTTCTTATGACAAATCAATTATGATTGACTTGTTTAATTCTAATAACATATTCTGATAATGACTCAACTACTTTAAATTGTAATTTAATTCTGATTATGACTGAATTTTTTAGGGGTGAAGGAAGGCATTACACCTGCAGTGAGCAAAATCAAACTCCCCAAACAGCAAAAAACGTGAGTGAAAATCTATGAACCAACAGATACCAACACTCGTTTTAACAAATGTCGTTAAAGCAAATGAACCAAATCAGTTTGGACTGGAATGGTCTTATCATCCACTTGGTAAACCTAATATAAGTGTATTGACTATCTGTACTTTTAGTGAGACTGATCAGAGTAAGAACGAAGGCCCCAAAGTCGTCATAATAAACAAGTCCAAGAATGAAAAGGATCATTCCAAGGAAAAGGTAACATCTGAAATATTGACAGTTATTTTATGTATTTATTTCTTTTCCTCAGAACTGTGGACAGCTCTTACTGTCCTTTTTTTATCAGACGAGTAGCGAATAAACAAGGCAAAAAGATTGTGGATGAAATTGTTGAAATCAGCTGCGACAGGAATATGTGGCATTTTCCAATAATACTTGCAATGAAAAAGACTGGATTCAACGCTCAACCTATATAGCCTAGTGAAGATGAGCTTATACTCCGTCCTTTCACCAAAATATCCTACGTGTTTGAAGGATTTAATTATAA
The DNA here is from genome assembly GCA_026745465.1 of Lota lota. Taxonomy (NCBI): domain Eukaryota; kingdom Metazoa; phylum Chordata; class Actinopteri; order Gadiformes; family Lotidae; genus Lota; species Lota lota. Next base: position 2,938,904 of record JACYXH010000764.1, read on the forward strand.
TTGAGTTTTATAATAAGTGTAAAATAGTGCGAGCATATGGCCGTTCACGGTGAGCGGGTTATGATAAGTGGGTGTGCGTTCTTTAATACATCAAAGTTTTGGAGACGTTTCTCTGTTTGATAACTAAAAGTAGCCTATCACTCCTTCGGAGAAAATTGGGTCTCCAAAACGAAACAGTTCCGACACAACTGCACACTGTCGTGTTATTCAAAGCAACCTACGTACCGCGGTGCAAGTAAACATTGGCTTGTAGCGCTGACTGCTATTGCGATAGTGATAATTATGGGTCTATGAATGTAGTTCACCACTATAGATCACAATAAGAGGACCCTCTATCTCAAGCACTCCGTCTCGGATATATTGAACCTGAAAAATGTGCGTTCGTGACAGGCCTCACAAGACAGGCCTCACAAGACAGAGGTGTTAACTGATGGGATAGAAGAGATCCCTGGTCAAGTCCTAGCGGGCCTGCCTGACGTGCTTCAGAGTGGAGGCTGCCGGACTGCGGCACTTCCCGCCGTGGCCACTTAGGGGACATTGGGCAATAATGAGACTGGTTGTTTTTCATTAATAACTCACAAACTGTTTATTAATATTTTTTGCCTTCCACCAATGTTGCAAAATTATACTTCTGAATCGACATAATGCATTTTAACCTTTTTTTTAATGTTTTACTAAAGATTTGTGTCTCTTCCCTTAAGAATGTACCGAAGAGTACAAAAACTAGCATTGCCTGCATTGCCGCCCTGCGGTCGGCAGTGCAGGATGGCTACGTTGCCTTAGCTGACCTCAGATGCTGGCTGGCAGAGAAGGCCTTCTCCCAGGCGCTTGTCTTGCTCCAAACGACTACACCCAAGGTACAATTACAGGAAACGACCTCTTTAACCACCTTGCACTTTGAACGGTCCGGTTGTGACCAGACCTTTTGAATGGCGGTAGAATCAGAACAGATTTACTTTATATATTACATGTCTTCAGGATCTTGGAATCTCCACACTTGATGAAGCGGTGTTGCACTATGGCCGTGCGTCCGCCCTGATTGAAATTGGCCAACCACAGGTAACCTGTAACAGATGGTCTGAGGAGGGGTTGTGGAGTGTTATTTCATACAGGCTGCCCCAGGGTTGAAATGAAGCAAAACCAAACTGAACAGATCTCTGGATGAAAGCTAGACATGTCTATTATTCTTTAAAATGTCACCAAGCCATTAGTAAATCTAAAAGCATCTAATGGCAGGAACCGTAACTTGACAGTCTTAAAAAGCAATACTTTACTGATAGAATGGCATTGCAAATGTGTATATTTCCTGGGAAATCGAATGGGTTCATAGTTGATTAACATTACATGACCGTCCCCCTGATCTATACATTCAATAAATACATGCCAATACATTAATTCATAGAAAATAGGCTATTATAAAGACCAGAGGGTGTATTTCCTGTTTGCTCATTGGCATGTTGACAAGTTCACATGCAAGCAATGATGAGCTGACCCCTGGGCCGGCATATAGTGCTTTGTTGAAACTAGCACATGCTAAAGGGGAAGCTAGTAAATAAGCTTATGGGCTAACTCATGCATGCAAGCACCTGTGCGTGTTGCCTTGCAATCACACTAAAACGAAATGCAATGTTTTTGACTTGCTGACGGTATTACCATTTTTTTTCCACAGGAACTTGGAGAGGCATTAAGAGAATTTGGCATTATCAAATCCTTTGAGAAGCGGACATTTGAGTGTCTTGTATACTATGGGATTGGCAGGGTATATTTTAAGGAGAACAGGTAGGCATATAAATATGACCCATACATCTGACACACCTTGGGTCAAAAACGGGTCATATTTATAATGAAATGTCATGTCTTTCTCTTGCAGGTTTAAAGATGCACTTGCACATTTCACGGACTCAATGCAGATGGTCAACAAACGGATCACTCCTGGAAAACTCACTTGGCCATTGACAAAAGAGATTGTCAAAGAAACCCAGCTGGACTACTTTAAGGTACAAACCTAAATTCCCCAGAAATGTTGTACTGCAGTCTGCCTGATCTTCTAAAAATGCAACACTACCTCCTATTTGTACAAAAATAGTATAACATAATTGTGTAACACTGCAGTGAAGAATGTCTGTACGTATAGCATGTAGCCAGTTAAGATTTATTCTATTTTGTCCATTTGTTTCTATGTAGGAGTCACTTTTGGAGTTGATGGAGTCGTGTCAATTTCCACCTATGCCAGATGCAATTTGTCGCCATGGAAACTGCATTGGTCACATAAAAACTGCTATCTACTTCACGGATCCAGATTTTAAGGTAAATGGCAAAATTGAGTTTCAGTACACTACACGATTTTGGATTAGTACTGCGATTATACAAACCATTGCAATTTGATTCTTAGGGGTTCATTCGACTAGTTTGCTGCCAAGGTTGTGTTGTGGAGTATCACATTAGCTGTTGGAAAAGCCTCAAGACGACTTCATTCTCCGATAGTAATGAAAAGGTATGTGTAGAATAAAAAAGCAAACAATATTCACTTGTACAGCAATTAACTAAAATATTGTACTTTGTGTTGCACAGGATTTTCTGCAACAGGACTGTTTTACTCCGGACTGCAAAGCGGCAATTTGTAGTATACAAATCTATGGTTCTACTGGTCTAATTAAGTGTAAGGTAGGGTAATTGTATACTTTAACTATTTTTTTTTAACTGTCCAATCAATTTCGCTATATATATATTTTCTATAGAACAACATTTACCGACTTCTTCAATATTCGATTGGGAACATGGTGCGTGTGTAACCGTGGGACATTCCATTAGGAGATGGGGGTGCTAAACGACATGGGGAGCGTGTGTAACCGTGGGACATTCCATTAGGAGATGGGGGTACTAAACGAGTGAGGCCTAAGCATTGCTTGGCTTCTACAAAGAAGAGCCTATCAATTATACAGTGGTTTTATGTGGGGGATTGAATGTTTTATGTGTGCAATTTGCTGTGTTATGTTTCGCTTTCAATAAATGTCCTTATTGTATGTTTGATAACACCTTTGTGTAATGGCAGAGGCACTATCCAATATATATATATTTTTTTAAAGTTTTGGCCTGAATAGTGGGATTCATATATCCCTAGCTCTATCTCTATATATCTATCTATCTTCTAATATGCATTTGTCCTCTTTTTTTAGTTTGAAACGGTCATCAGAAAACCTGAGTGTCCGAAGAAGTTCAGAGTGAATCAGAAATGTACAAGGTAAACAAGTTTGTCATTGGCAATTCAAGCCATAGCAAGTGTATGCATTGTAGAACAGGTTTAAAGATTAAGTTACTCCTGAACACATTTTAATCCAGAACTCGCTAAACTAAATCTCAATATATTGCTCTGAGAAACATGATTGTTATTAAGTAAATTGGGGGGGAAACGGCTGACATTTGTTGTTGACTTTTTAGTCTCAAGAAGCTACAATCTAAGGAAGAGCGAAAGCTCAGAAGAAAACAAGAAAAGCAAGCATCCAAAGACGCAAATATCACCGACTGCAACAATTGCCAAGAGGAACAAGATGCAGCAAGAGAGGAGAAGCAGTCCCAAGAAGGTTATTGTCTTTGGAGAAAAAAAAACTTCTCCTTGATCGTTTTCTTTTGCCATAAACTCAAACTTGAGGTCCAACATACATTTTGTCCTATTTATCACTTTGCTTTTACATTCCTTTTAAAAAAAATCACCAATAGGCTTTTTTTTTTTCATGTTTATATTTAAACCACTGCTATAGAATCCTTTTTAGCAAAGAGCCAATGTGTGTCACAAAGTTATACTGTGGAATACCATTTATCTCAACCTGTCTCATCCAAACTTACTCAAATAAACTTGCCTTACTGGTTAGTCACCTTTACAGCTTTGTCACCATTCTGGCCAACTCCCAGTTCTAGGACTCTTATGCATGCGGGCTAAGATTATTAGGTCAGCATATGTTCAGGTGTTTATATTTACATATTCAATGTTTGGTCCTATTTGGCATTTTAAAAATTATACTTGAACTTTGAAAAATGCAACACAACCGTTTGTTTGTAATAAATGAATAACCCAATAACATAGTATACAAAAATATAATTCTGTACTACTGAACAAAAGTAGAAAAAAGGGTGTTGTCTCTTTTCCTCACCATTGAAGCTATAGGTCCCCCAATACAAATAATAATGATAAAATGTGTAGGGAACAAATGTTTGGGTGAAACGTGTTTGAAAACGTGTGTCGTGTTGTGTGTCGCATGACAGCGGGACCCAGCACCCTACCTCTGCACAGGGACCGGGTGTTGTTCCAGATGGAGCAGAACCGAGAGCTTCTCAGAGAGCGCCGGTGCGACGACCTCCCGGCCCTGGTGGCCCGCCTGAAGCCCTGGGTGGAGCTGGACAGCTCAAAGGGAAACACGGTGGCGGCAAGGATCATGGCCATGGCTCATTCACAGGTGGAGACGCTTGGGCAGGTAGTGGACCTGCTGCTAGAAAGGAGAAACCGAGTGTGGGCCCGTGTGGTCATCGAGTTCCTCAGCAGCAGTCTGAAGTGGGCCCAACAGCTGGACAATGAAGGTGAGCATTTACCCCTCCATGGCTCTCTATAACATTGCAATGTGGTGTTTTATGTCTCCATGTTACATCTGGGCCATAGTAAAGGTCATTCCAAAAGCATCCCCATAGGATGTAAAGACTTCCCATTTTCCACAGGTCTGAATGCCGCCAGTGTGTTCATTGAGACGCATGCTGGGCATTTGGAAGAAATGGACCCATCTTGTCTTCTCAACTTTGCTCCATTGCAAGACGTGCTTGTAAAGAAGTTTGATTCCAGGCCTCAACTTCTAAGTCAGTCTGGCATTGCTTTGACTGAATACCTAAAACGAGCCCCTGCACAAGACGTGAGGATTTTTATCTGGACTCTAGAGGAGCACCGGGATCAGTATGACTACTGCCACACTATGCTCGATGAGTTTTTTGAAATTCTGGGTAAGAGATTTGGACAGCGTCTACATTCTGAGACTGATTTGAATTGGGTGCTTGTTTACCGTCTCCTTTGTTCATTTCAGATGGCGATTGCCTCGTCATGAAAAAGTCTGATAATGTAAATGAAAATGTGAGTACAAGATTTTCTCAGCAGTCAGGATTTCTTGAGGGTGTTAAATTAATGTATCTTTTGTTGCATAACCAAATACTTGCGATGGTTATGTTACGTTATTGTTAGAATTGATAACTACATCGCAAGTCAAACTAGAATAATGGTTATATGTTTTAGCTGCATTTTCACATCTTACTCTGTTCCATGGAAGACCTTTCCATGGTTGGAAAGTTGATATGAAGATACGATATGAATGCCTAATTTAGTCGTTTCAGTTGGTACCTAACAGGCGGGTTGGTTTTTGTACTTTTTTCCAAAATACAGAACTCTCCCGTTAAGATTCGTAACAGAGGCCGAAAAAAGAAACCAAAAGACCAAAAGGTGTGTGTGTGTGTGTGTGTGTGTGTGTGTGTGTGTGTGTGTGTGTGTGTGTGTGTGTGTGTGTGTGTGTGTGTGTGTGTGTGTGTGTGTGTGTGTGTGTGTGTGTGTGTGTGTGTGTGTGTGTGTGTGTGTGTGTGTGTGTGTGTGTGTGTGTCAACCTCAATAGTGTGTGTGTGTGTGTGTCAACCTCAATAGTGTGTGTGTGTGTGTGTCAACCTCAATAGTGTGTGTGTGTGTGTGTGTCAACCTCAATAGTGTGTGTGTGTGTGTGTCAACCTCAATAGTGTGTGTGTGTCAACCTCAATAGTGTGTGTGTGTGTGTGTCAACCTCAATAATGTGTGTCTGTCAACCTCAATATTATGTGTGTGTGAATACCATTCCTGCATCTTGGTTGAACTTAATTACATTTTCCCAGGCTGTTATAGTCTTGTCGGGGATGAGAGGTGGCACGCAAAGACATGAGCAGGACTTCTTTGATGACAATGGGGACTCTTTGTAAGTTGTTTAATTCACGCTGGAAGCGCATTTGTTTTTCAACTTAAATTCAGATATTCACATACCAGTTCATCCATCACTGTTTAAGAAATGTTATGTGTTTTAGGTGTTGGAGGGTTTATCATTATGGGTCAAGTATTTACTCAAGAAATGTAAATTACTTAGATTTGTACTTGAGTTGAACCATAGGATACAACTTTCATTCTGTAATGTTCTAACGAAATGACATTCCCCTCAACTTGTATTTTTATATTTCTAGATCCTACTTCAGCTCCAGCGATCCATTCAGTGTACCCGATCACCTGCGAGATCAAGTGGCGTCTTTTGAGTCCCTCTACAATCCCCCCACCCATAAGACCGTTTTGGACAACAACCCTGACCCAACCGAGGAGAGCCTGTATGAGTAAGTTGAGTCTGGTTCAGGTAAGAGGCGGTTGGACACTGTGCACAACCCAAAGTTTGACCTTTTCCACTGGGCGCTATGTGCACACGGCGGTAATACTTGCCCAATAGAACACTTCAGTTTGGTCATATACCTGCCATTTTGTTTGAGAGAACCCACCTTTTCCATGTTGTTTTCAACATGGCCTATACTGGGGCCATACTAGGCGTCATGACATTGTCATGTAGCCGCAAAACCCACATTTGATACATACAGGCACGTCTCATTTTCTTCTCACTAATGCGTTTCTTCTTCTTTTTGTATAGTGATGGGTAAGTAAATGGTGTAAGACTGTGTAGAAGATTCACAAATATCGCTTGACAGATATTTGAGGAAAGAATATGCTTGGATTCTCCCCCCCCCCCCCCCCCCCCCCAAAAAAAATGCTCTCTTGAAAGTGTAATAATAATTGTAAAAAAAAATCTCTACTTCTAGCTACTTTGCCCAAATCCTGGAGGAACACGGTCCCCTGGACGCCCAAGACCCCCTGCTGGTGGGCCAGCTGGTCCACTTCCCCCCAGAGGCTCAGCAGAAGATCGAGCAGTCCGGGGGCTTCAAGTGGTTCCTGCTGCAGTCCCTGCGCTTCATCATGATGGGAGAGCACATTGGCCTCGCCAGGCACGCCGTTTCCCTGCGAGAGGCGGGACGCAGTCTGGACGACCTGGACGTGCTGCAGCACCAAACCGCAGAGCCACCTGCCGGACACTTGCCGTTTCTGTACGATATATACGAACACTGGATGGACCTCCCGTGTCCGTACCCTTATTTTCCCGCCCAAAAGCCAAGTAGCACGATGGCGAGCATGGATTGCATTTCAAACTCCTCCGGGACTACTGGAAGTGATTCAGTGGTAAATACCAATCATGTCAATAACTCTTCAGGCAGTGACTTCGGGAACTTGGATCTTCATAGCAGTGAGGTAGAGGAAAAGGTTTGGGCAGATATGGTCTCTCCAGTAAAAAACACAGAACTCGTAAATGCAAAGGTGTGAACCAAAACGTATTATTATTATAAGAATATTGTGAAAACCATGAATTACATTGAGCCCTATAAACTAAATGTGTATCCCATGTTTCTGTAGGCCTATCAAGGGGACAGAGGGGACATGGCGGTCAATACCGAGAATGAGGTGAGTTCGACACATCACTGAATTTTGGGACTTAAATGTAAAAAAAAAAAACTTGTTTTCCTCATGTCTTAAAATAACCAACCTTGTTCCAAACCAGTGGGAATTCAGCAAAGTGGCGCAAATCTACAGGGATCTAGAGGGTCGGATAGAGAACCTGGTGAAAGACTTTGACGAGAAGGCTGTCCAACACAAACGCACAGTAGCTTCTCTGGAGAAAGAGATTGAGGAGACCCACACTAACATACGAGTAGGTCCCGGTCACCTCGCCAGAAAGTGCTTACAAGTCCAAATGACCTCTCCAGTGCAATGAAAATGTCTCACTGTCTGTTTCTCATGAAGATTACCAATAAAGAGGTGGAGCTATTCCAGCAGAAACTTGAGGAGATGGTCAGGCGAGACCAGAAAGAGAAGAAAGCCAATCAAGAGGAGCTCAAGGCCCTCAAGATGGAGATTGAAGAGCTGGCAGGGCAACAGGCCAGGTAAGAACTAGCTTCCATCCATTTCAGGGCTCCTAGTGGCATTTGTTGATCAGAAAATATATCATGGCTTCTGAAATTGACCACTTATCATACTTGCTGAGGTATTACCATAATAGAGCTCCCACCTTTTGTAGAACCATCCTTTCCCTTTACTTCTCTCCAACCATTATTCAATGATTCCCAGTCACCAGTCCCACTCAGGGTTTCTCCTGAATTAGCCATTTGTAATCGCTTATTCTGACTACTGTGCTACACACAGGCTCTCCAGAAGTCTACAGGAGAAGCATAGCAAGCATGAGAAACAGCTGAGGGACTTCTGTGATCTGAGGTAAGTTGCAAGGGGCTCAGCCATGACTTTTTGCAAAGTACCAGTATGTGCCAGTCTGGTGTATTGTGCTGCTGGATCCTTCCCTGCCAGCTTTGAGTAACTTAGCCTACCGTTTCCATAGTAACCAGTCGGCAGCAGAGAAGATGAGCCTGGAGGATGAAATAAAACGATGTCGTGATTTATGTACCAAAGCAGCTGCAAGATCTCAGAAAGCAGAGGTAAGTACATCTTATGTACATCCTATTTATTTATTTTATTCGTTTTAACAGCAATTTGGCCTTTATATTATAAACATGAGAATATTTAAGGTATTTTTACACAAAGACATTACTTACTTACTTTTAATGTTGACAGTGTAAAAATATTTCCAACCAAGTTACATAATCTTCTCCCTCTGTGGACAAACACTACACATTATTGACCTGTGCCCTTTCATCCCTCTCCTAGCTTTTAACATTGGAAATCACTCGTAAGCAAAGCTTGTACTGCCTGCAGAAATCACTGTCGGACAGCCGGGAGATTCTCCTCAAACTAGAGGAGGTAGCACCAAGGTAACGTACAGGAACCAAACCACACGCTCCACATGGTGTTGGCTGGAGTAGCGCGGGACCAGTATTCATACAGATGTCGTCTTGCAGGTACCCTCCCCAAGTCATGGCTGTGTTCCAACTGCGCTGGAGGCAGTGTGTTCAGGAGGCCACAGAAAAGATCTCTATGGTTGAGGTTTGTAGGAATCAAAAAACAAAAAGTGTTAATATTGTAACCAATTGTAATCATAATATTGTAACTCATTTGAACCATTATTATTAAATGGTGCAACATTGCTGGGTAAGAGTTTAACTCTGTTGAATTTGAATCAAAGAGGAGCATTGGAAAAATATTTATCATTTGAATGTCAAAGCAGACTTGGAAAGTTATATATTTTTTAATATAAGCCAGATTTTAAAAGCATGTATTTATAGACCCTTACAATTTAGGTGGAATTGACAAGGATGGAAATCAATAGCTGGATGACTTCATGTGTGTCCTCTGCAGAGCCAGTACCAGGAGCAGATTGAGCAGGTGAAGAAGGGGGTAAGGCTCAGTGCGCTTCCCCAAGTTCGCGTGCCCAATGCCCCAGAGCCACCCGTCGCTGTGGTAAGACCCTACGATCACAAACTGATCTTAGCCGTTTATTACTCTACAACCAAGCATGTCACCCCGCTTTCGTGTCAGACGTATGGGCTTAAGGCTCAGGCGTCTCCATGCTTGTGTCTCTCTCCCAGACGTTTTCATCCATCCAGAAGTTATCTGTCGTTGACGTTGAGGCCCACAACGTCCACCTGGCTCGGAGCCAGCATCGGGCTGGAATACCGGCCCAGCCCTGTGGCCCGTCACTAGCCCAGGCTGCTGAGGCGCCGCCCCAGGCCCCCATCTATCCACCACCCAGCCAGAGGGTTAGGCCCCTGGAGCCTCAGCAGGCCACCAAATTTGACAAAATCCTGGAGCAGCTGGGCATCATGTTCCCCGACTACAACAGGTAACCGTTTGTTGGCTTTTTTTCTTTTTTTTTTACATAATGCATTACATTTGAGCAGGTTCTTTTGTTAACCCTGATGTTTTTACGTGTGCGTGTGTGTGTGTGCAGACAGGACTTGATTAAGTTTGTTCAAACATTTCGTCGAGTCAACGGCGGTGCTCTGACCTCCGTGCCCTTCCAGGAACTCATCAACCGTGTCGCTCAGATCATCCTCGACCACCAGGTGCGGTATCTCCACACTAAGCCCTTTCTGCTCGAATGTGAACAAAAACTACTTGTGCAAGAAATGTCAGGTCCTTTTGTAAAAAGTCAGCTTAGAGCCCTGTATTCAAAGGAAGCATTTGACCACCATTTAAGACATCCACATTCTGAATATAATCAAAGACAAAATGTTGAAGGATGATAATAAAGTCAATCTGTGTGGGGTAAGGGGGCGGATTACACCACCCAGCCCCAGCCTCAGGGAGCAGAGTGTGGCAGCAGAACGGTACCTCCTCCGCCCGGGAGGCTGCCATGGCTCCCCCGCCCTCCTCCCACGTATGGCTGCCACTGGGACCGCCGAAACACTGCCCCACCAACGCGGTGAGTCTGCAGATCCCCCTAATGACTCGCCCCATGTTATCCCCATCCATTTGGACTGACACTGTGTGTATGTGTGTGTGGTCCACTGTAGCTCAACATGGAGGACCCGTGTATCATCTGCCATGACGACATGCCCCCAGAGAGTGTGTGTGTGCTGCAGTGCAGGCACAGCTTCCACAAAGACGTACGTGTGGTAGAATCCTTATTAGACGGCGCTGGAATTTGAAAGCGTTTCGTATTAGTGCGTGTATGGATCGACTTAATGAGCTTGTATGAATCGACTTCACCGACGTTTGTCTTGTAATGATGTAATGGTTTCCCGTGCAGTGCATCAAGTCGTGGCTGAAGGAGCAGAGTACGTGTCCGACGTGCCGGAAGCACGCCCTGCTCCCCGAGGACTTCCCCGTGCTGGCGGGGAGGTGGCACACGGGACGCCCCGCCCCTTCCTTCTCCTAGGCTCAGCCTATAATCATGTCTGCTTTATAATCTTGGCTGCTTTGAAGTGTCAAAATGATTGCATCGTATTTGCTTCAGGTTTTTTTAATCAATCAAGCGTATTGTTTTGCATATGAACATGTATAAACAAACATTTTCTCACTGTTAGTTTAGATTCATCTTGAGTCCTGCAACAATGCAGTTTTAGAAATTTTAATTTGGTTATACATTGTTTTCTTTATCTGATTTGGAAACTGTACTCAATGTTTCAGATGCAAACATCTGTAATGCAAATATTGAATAAACAAACGCTGAGTGGTAAATTTCCTTCAAAAATGATTCCCTGTAGAAATCACCCATCTAGGAATTAAAAAATTAAGCAATGTTATATTTCCATGGGCACATAGGTAATAATTTATCACAGAAAAAGGTATGCAGTGCACATTCCAAGTAAATGACAATCATTACATAGTTGGTTATGAATCATTTTTAAAAAAAGTTTATTGAAACAAATGTTATATAGAAGATAAAAAATATTTCTTAACATGACAAATCCAGAGTTGATGGGGTGAAATTGTCCACAGAATTAATTACTGAAGCGTTGGTCCCATGAGTTATTTGATGAAGCCTTGCCTGACGGAGGTCACAGCTCCAGAAGGACTTCCATGTCAGACTCTGCACAACTTCAGCGGAAAGTTCTCCGTAATCAGGTGGTCATCATGGAGTACTATGACGACATTGACCTCAAATTCTAAAAAAAACAACAAAAAAACGGAGAGAAATAAAGTTGATAAAACGTGTGAATGGTAAACTGCAAAGCTAACTCCTGCGATGTAATGCTGGGTTCACACACAGGCAGTAGCAAACCAACTGTCCCTCTACTGTACTTCGCACTAGACACCAGAATTCTGTATCAGACCGATATGATACTGACTGTACACTACTGTTAGATGATTAAACTGAATAGCTTTTACTTTATCTTTGTAACCATACTTGAGGAGCCAGGACACATTTTACCATTGTTTATGTCTATAAAACGACTACATCCAATAAAGTAACTGAAACAGTGACATAAGGCCTAGCATGAAGATTACGGTTAAAGGATAGGGAAGAAGAGTTAAGTCGCGGTGAGTGAGATCGCCACTGAAAAATCGAGAAAAACACCAATCCATGTGTCGACGAGAACAAAAACATGCAACAATTGAACATGGATGTTTGGAGCTTCATCCTCGTTTTTGAGCAAGTCAGCACAAGGAAACATACTTACCAACTTTGAAGTTGGTGGTCTCCAAGGTGGGACAGGTGAAGAGCCTTGGGAACACCATGTAGATGGGGATGGACAGTCCATGGCAGACATCGCCCTCCGCAATCTGGATGTTCTGAATCTCTGTGGCATCTCGTGCGTATCCCTCTGCGCACCCTGGAAACACGTTGGGAAAAGAGAACTCTGAAGACTGGGACCGTTGTTATTAATGGGCTGTCAAATCGATGCAACAATTACTGTTCAGTTAAAAATGATGCTGATATCTATAGAGAGCCCTGGCTTCTGCACATTCTTCATTGAAGTGCTTCAAATTACACAACTTTTCAAAGCAATTCAGAAAAGGTGGAAGGGGAGGAAATCGAATGAAACATGGTGGGATGTGGGTGTTATGTAGCAAGACATGCTCACCACAGGTCTCGACTCGAACAAGCTGCAGCTCTATGCTTTTGATGGCCACCTGCGAGTTCTCCACCATCAGCTCCCCAGTCAACGGTTCGGTTATCACACAGTTTGTGGCATTCAGGTGACCCCTAATCAGGAAACGAGGAAGCAGACTCCTCTGGATGAAAGAAAGAAGACAAGTTCACTTGTGCTCAGCAACACTGGACAATTTTAAATGGGCTGTTTTACATTTCTCAAATGACTTGTACCCACCTCCTGGACGTTCTGCAGGGTCTCTGGAGTAATGGTGAAGTCTACAGGCGTGGGCACCAACTTGGCTTTCTGTGGCTGAGATGAAGACAACACAACAAGATTTATCACTTACCAGCCATTGATACATTTCATTTTTCAAAATGACCCAATAAATACAAAGGGAAACACGTTTGCGCTTGCTACTAGAACTACTTTCATGACCGTGGGTGCATTTCAAAACTATTGAGTTCGCTCAAAGCCCTTGGCTTTAAGCAGACATCTGTATGGAGGTGTAGCTGTCTCTGTAAGGCTGCTCTGCTTTGGACAAGGCACTTTGGTCACTGACTACATAAATCCCCTAAATAAATACTCATAGGGGAATAAGGAGAAACACTTCCTTCATTCTTTATTCCAATAACAAGCCACTCAGGGACAGGACAACCTTCCAGGGCATTCCTAACACACTCTCCCAAAGGAGTTTAACCACAAATGCAGCATCAGAACATGCGATAATCAGAGGATCTGGGACTGGGAGAAAGGTAATCTGCAGAGCACACTAGTCTCTCTCTCTCTCTCTCTCTCTCTCTCTCTCTCTCTCTCTCTCTCTCTCTCTCTCTCTCTCTCTCTCTCTCTCTCTCTCTCTCTCTCTCTCTCTCTCTCTCTCTCTCTCTCTCTCTCTCTCTCTCTCTCTCTCTCTCTCTCTCTCTCTCTCTCTCTCTCTCTCTCTCTCTCTCTCTCTCTCTCTCTCTCTCTCTCTCTCTCTCTCTCTCTCTCTCTCTCGTAGTCACTACTAATAACTTAACTGTAAACTTCAAAGTCCCAACCCGTAAAATTGAGCCCCTCCCAATTAGTAGGGAGGGGATTATGGAAGAAATGTACTATAACATCTAATGGAAATATATAATTATTATCTTGCCTATACGCTATATGAATCAAATACGTGTGGAGAAAAACATTGAGTTACAATGGTTTCACTCTCCCCCAGTACAGATGCAATATGCTACCATAGTAGTTACCAAGAGGTGAATGGGTGCAGTCAGCTTGTTGAATGTGTGTGTGTTTGGATGGTAGCTTGAATGTGTACAGTTAGCCTGTTTCCATATATGGTCTCACAGAAGCCGAGAGCCAAAATAAGGGAGCAGCGGATTTCCACATAAGGAAATGTAGTGGATTTCCGGATAAGGTAACTACGTATGGATGACGAAGGTGCAGAATGGGGATATAGGCTGGAGTCTGGGGAGAGGCTAGTAAGTTATTTTGCAAACTAACTCAGGTTTTTTTGTTACTCGTTACAAGTGACAATAAAGTATTTTCTTTCAATCTTCGGTTTTCCCTACCCCTCTTATTTTGTTAAAGTGTTAAAGTAAAGTGTTTATCCACTACAAGACTTGCAGAATTCGAAGAGCTCAATAACCGTGTTCTGTCCACTCTAACTGGCTGTGCAAACTAGCGTAGCTCGGCTGGCTAGGTGGCGTGAGTGGGAGAGGTTTTGGGAGTGTCGATAGTACGATTCTTGTAAACAAAGAGGTATGGGCTGGCCAACATTTTTTACTTGTAGAATATACCAGTAATAGGATGGGATTTTATTGATAACATTATTGAAATAAATATTTATCAGCATTGACTAGCGATGATCGTACATTGGTGATATAATAAATTATTTAAGACTGTTTGTTTGAACTGCGCATATCTTTGAAGTGATTTTATTGTGTTCATTGATGCATGCATCTTTTGTTTATAAATACCTCGTCATTCACCCATTTTACTTCAGTTACTTTAAGTCAAAATCATTCCACATTTTTGACCAAAGGTGGTATATTCATAGCAACAAGAAACAAAAACATGATTTAGCTGTGCCCTGCAACACCTGTAGTAAGACATGTGCATGGTGCAAACAGCATGGCATCTTACCTGGCAGTGCACCATGAATTCAAATGTTCTGTTCAAGTCTTTGGCCAACAGGGAGCGTTTCATGTCGCAGCGCAGGATGTACTAGAGACAGGGACGCGTAGTCACTTGTTAACATCAATTCATGGGAATATCTCCATTCTTTCCTCCCACAATATTTGTATCCTCAGGTTGACCCATAAATACTTTATTTCTCATTTTTTGTGTCTATTACTTAATTTCTTCATTCTTTTTTTTAATACAGAAGTGTAAATGTAATCTTAGTAAAAGCGAAATAATTGTGCAGTAATTAACTTCCAATTCAAATTCACCAATCATGGGAATACATTTGAATGCACTGTGCATATATAAAAAAAGAAAAAAAAAGAAAGACACGCTAAAGATATATAAATCACACCACGTGTAATATTGTATCACAATATCATCAGATTCGATTTCGGTCCTTACTTTTAAAGACACATGGTACAAAATAAAACAGTCCCCAACCTCCCTCTCCCATGTTTGGCTTTGTTTAAACCGTGAACCACTATGATGATTTTGAAAACAATCCCACAAAGTAAAAAGGCCTAAGCACGGTGTGCCAGTTACCTGAATATTGACAAACACTCCGTGGTAGGTCTCATACAGAACCTTGTTGCCCTTGGTACTCAGGGGGAACTCAAAGGGGATCTCGGTCTTGCCTCCGGGGATTTTGCCAGCTTTTGCCACCTCGATGTTGGAATTGATCAGTTGAATGGGCTGTTAAGGTAAACACAACAATAGAAGAGGAGGTCATGGAGACGAGTAAGCACTTTGAATACAAGTTGAATGCAAGTTTCATTTATGTACCAATACTTTTATTTGAGTAGAAAGTTACTTCAGTAACCCAAGTTTAAGTAATTTTCCCACCACTATGTGTATTTTGTGTGCAACTATGAAGCCACGGTTCACCTTGACGGAGTTGTAGAAGGCCTCAAAGACGCCCACACTCTTGGAGCTAAGCTGAAGGTTAACCACCCCCTCCATAGTGAGAGAGATGCCCTGGTGTTGCACTGCCTCCTTGCTCGCCAGCACTACGACACCCGCAAGAACTTCCTGGGTAACAGACAATTAAAGACATTGTTTTAGACCGTTTCTATCAAGTTGACCAAAATGGTCAACTTGGGGTCTTGGTGTGCTCATGAGAAGCTCCTGGTGAGATCCTGATGTACTGTCCACTGACATATTGGTAACGAGAAAAACACGGAATTACACCGATCCAGAGACACAAATCCCATAATAAGATGAAGGATAAAGGATACAACTAGCAACACGAAAGTGCACTCAAGCATTGTGGTGATTGTCTTTATCACCAGTCGATCCTAATAACGTCAATCATGATTAAATCATACAAACTCGTAGGGATATTTCTTTTATTTCACTTTGTCAACATTTGGTAATCCAGTCTAGAAATGACATTGGCGATACAACGAATTAGGTGGAACTACACACGTTCTCAATTGCATTCGTTTGTTACTATAATCAATCCAGTTTTTAAAAAAAGACGCCTGTATCTTCACATTTATCTTCATGCTAGCGTCCCCAGTAGGGGACCGACAGTCACGAGGGAGCGCAGCTAACATGTCAGGTGACATTAATGCTATTTCGGCTGTCTTTTCCCTGACATTATGTGCTTATCCAACGCATGCAGCTCGAATCGTACTCATAGTGCTAAACTAGCAAATACTGACTGCATTTCAACCTACCCCTTCATGGTAAACTTTGTTGGCTCTTTTGAGTCGTATATCCAAAGTGATGCTCATTGTTGACTGCTTAACATTTAAAATGTACTATTAACTCTGGTATTTAATGAAGTATTCTTGACTCAGTTCATGTTTGACGGATGTCCTACATGGATGTGCGTGTCGATGTAGCCTGTATCAATTATGCACAATTACAGGAGTCATCCAGAATAACTAGGTACATCTTTGCATGAAAAATTAAAATATAAACTTCCGGCGTCAAAGGTTCTGTTTCTTCAAAATAAAGGTTTTTCTTCTTCTTCTTGTATTGTGGTTGACGATACGTGGGTTGCAATGAGGTGCATACAGCATACCGCCACCTACTGAGCTGGAGTGTGAGGTCATATCCTACCTATTCTGAGTTATGTGATTTTATTGATAACACTATTGTAATCACAATCTATCAGCATTGACTACAGAAATGTCCTGGTTATTTTAAGAAAGAAGCTAGTTGAACTGTCACACATTGTGACTTCAAATAAATAACAATAATAATTAACTGTGAAAATGGTCTTGATCCCACCCATCCTTTCATCCCCATATTATCCCAGGCACAACCTCCTCTCCCTTACACCTCATTTAATCCGACCCCTCTCTCGCTGATTTATGTCGTCGATAGTAATGTCTCCCCTTGATCCCCCTTTCACACTGTTTCTGCCAGTTGTCCTTTGCTGCAATGATTGTTTTCATTTCCCTGCATCCCAATGGTATTTCTATGTAACATCTCTTCTGTCTTCCTGGCCCTCTGAGCCACTTCATCAGCCCTCTCATTACCACAAACACCTGCATGTGCTGGAACCCAACAAAAACACACTACCACCCCTATCCTCTCTAATCCCATTCAACATCTACTAATAGGTTGTCCCTTACTGACCTACCTGACTTAATACTGCTCATACTGCTGCTGCTGAATGTAAACAGCGTTTTCAGAGGTTTAATCTTTCCTACCCATCGTATTCCAATAATATTGGCATATGTGTGTAATGGTGTAATTCGGGTGTTCCAAACACTTCCATGGCCACATGTGTATAAAATCAAGCACCTAGGCATGCCACTATTACTGGCCACTGTTACTGGGAGGTCGAGTGGGAAGGAAATGCTTCTATAGAGGTGGCGTACAGAGGCATCACAAGCAGAGGAGGGGGGGTTAAAGGCTGGCTTGGAGGGAATGACCTGTCCTGGAGTCTTTATTGTTTTGACGATTGTTACAGTGCCTGGTACAATGATAGAGATACATCCATACGTCTCCCTCCCTCTGGCTCTAACAGAGTAGGAGTGTATGTGGACCGACCTGCAGGCACTCTGTCCTTCTACAGAGTGTCCGCAGATGTAGGAGGGTCCTTGCACACACTGACACACATCCACACCTACAAGTCCACATTCACTCAGGACCTCTACCCTGGGTTTGGGTTTTGGGATTATGGTTCAGTGCCTCTGTGTTAGCTGTAGCCACGCATGCACGGACGCACGCATGCACGCACACACACACACACACACACACACACATTGTCATGAAATAAATTATCATAAGAATTGTATCAGAAATTACAGTATATAACCTTTACTTTATTACTATTAAATATGAATAAAGTCTGATTTGCGAGACCACCTTATTACCCATTCATTTAATATGCCTTTGTATAAATTGTCCTTGCACCTAAAAATAGCTCCCTTCCTCTCGCCTCAACAGAAGGATTGCATGTCTTTAGCATTTGTGTTTTCACTGCAGCCAAGAATCCTGATACTGCAGCCATGCCCTACAAATCCAGCCGTGGTCAATCCCATGGTTTCTTTATTGTGTATATTTCTTTAGCTGCCTTCCGTTCTCCATACATGATCATGTCCCCCCATCTGGATTCAGAGTGTGGTTTTATAACACCATCAATGTTTTCCTATCAGATTCATGCACAGCTGTTGTTTCTCTGAACAAGCTTGGAAAAGGCTGTCTGTGTATGTGTGCCAACTGTCTTCCTATGATGATCCACCATTAAACCAAATGCTGTCAAGTGTGTCTTAGAATATATTATTTGTAATCTTTCTCACATACACACACACAGAGGAAACATGATATGCCTAACTTAAGAACATTACAATTTAATTGATGGAAATGATGTATCACCTAGTGACCCAGGATGATGAGTTTGGCCTTTAAGGAGTCTTTGTTATTGTAATGTCAAGGGACTGGTGTCCGCATCCAGGGTGGGGGCATAGCATTGATCAGTGTTGCAACCCGAGCATTGACCAGTGGGATGCACCAAGTCATCAGCCTTTCATTGACGCCCTGGGGAGACATACACTATATTGCCAAAGGTTTTGGGACGCCTACCTTTACATGCACATGAAGGTTAATGACATCCCATTCTTAATCCGTAGGGTTTAATATAGAGTCTGCCCACCCTTTGCAGCTATAACAGCTTCAACTCTTCTGGGAAGGCTGTCCACAAGGTTTAGGAGTGTGTTTATGGGAATCTTTTACCATTCTTCTTGAAGCGCATTTGTGAGGTCAGGCACAGATGTTGGACGAGAAGGCCTGGCTCGCAGTCTCCGCTCTAATTCATCCCAAAGGTGTTCTATCGGGTTGAGGTCAGGACTCTGTGCAGGCCAGTCAAGTTCCTCCACACCAAACTTGCTCATCCATGTCTTTATGGACCTTGCTTTGTGCACTGGTGCGCAGTCATGTTGGAACAGGAAGGGGCCATCCCCAAACTGTTCCCACAAAGTTGGGAGCATGAAATTGTCTAAAATGTCTTGGTATGCTGAAGCATTAACAGTTCCTTTCACTGAAACTAAGGGGCCAAGCCTTGAAAAACAACCCCACACCATAATCCCCCCTCCACCAAACTTTACACTTGACACAATGCAGTCAGGCAAGTACCGTTCCCCTGGCAACTGCCAAACCCAGACTCGTCCATCGGATTGCCAGACAGAGAAGCGAGATTCGTCACTCCAGAGAACACGTCTCCACTGCTGTAGTGTCCAGTGGCGGTGTGCTTTACACCACTGCATCCAACGCTTTGCATTGCACTTAGTGATGTAAGGCTTGGATGCAGCTGCTCGGCCATGGAAACCCATTCCATGAAGCTCTCTACGCGCTGTTCTTGAGCTAATCTGAAGGCCACACGAAGTTTGGAGGTCTGTAGCTATTGACTCTGCAGAAAGTTGGCGACTTCTGCGCACTGTGCGCCTCAGCATGCGTTGACCCCGCTCTGTGATTTTACATGGCCTACAACTTTGTGGCTGAGTTTCTGTTGTTTCCAATTGCTTCCACTTTGTTATAATACCACTAACAGTTGACCGTGAAATATTTAGTAGTGAGGAAATTTCACGAATGGACTTATTGCACAGGTGGCAACCTATCATGGTACCACGCTTGAATTCACTGAGCTACTGAGAGCGACCCATTCTTTCACAAACGTTTGTAGAAACAGTCTGCATGCCTAGGTGCTTGATTTTATAGACCTGTGGCCATGGAAGTGTTTGGAACACCTGAATTCAATGATTCGGAGGGTTGTCCCAATGCTTTTGGCAATATAGTGTGTATATATATATATATATATGTATATATACATGTGTATTTATGTATATATTTATATATTTAGGACCCTAATATACATAGAGAGAGAGACCCCTAGAAAGAAATGTATTCTATCCCTTATACCCTATGTGTATGTGCTGAACTTATTAATTTGATTATTCATGTTTGCCTCACAATGTATGAAATGATAGGCAATGCAGTTAAAACACCTTTAAAGTAATTACTTTTAAAGTAATTATTTTCCTTTACAGTGACATTGCAAACAACAAGCAGCTACAAGTTGTATTAAGTCAAATGGGTGTCATACGATTTTAAAAAGGTTTTGTTTTGTGTTCATGTTTCGAATGCAGTCTCGTAGTTGCAGAACAAATTCAAACTTGTTCCTCATTCGATCTTTACAGTCCAGCGTTTCCTAAATACCGGTGGATGTGGTTTGTGTTGCAGTACCACAGTTGGCCACCAGGCAACCCTTGATGAAGCCGTTACTAACTGCACGGGCGAACTTGGATCGACACGACCATATGACCATTCGTTGTATTTCTTTTTTATCTGTGTGTGCGTGTGTGTGTGTGTGTGTGACAAGATTCAAGACTCTCAGGTATGTTGCTAGATGTAGGTCATATAATTCAACGGCGTTCCTAGTGGTAAAAATGACCGCGGGACCGCAATGCATCGTGCACCTGCTCGAATTACATCGTACGAACCAAGCGCTTCATCGCCCCAACTTAGTCTCAAGCTATCTTCATCATCAGCTGAGTTAGGAGCTGAAGCTAACATCAGTTAACAGTTACAAACCGACCAACACAGTTTTATTTTTGATCAGAATTAATCAATGCGACAAATGCTACCTACTTCAACCATTGATTAATACATCATTTTTTATTTTAGCTGAATATTGTAAATCAAATTTACAATATTCAAGATGAATGCACATTAAACAATAAAACGCATCACGTTAATGACATACTTACAACGATGACATATTCGGTTACATTTCTCACACATAAATTGTGTAGAAGTCCATCATATCATAAAGTCATAGCCTTAAAACATTAAAACAAATATAGTGTATCCATTATATGAATTACATTAGTTAGTTTTGGTCCCTAATATAAATATAAGGATTTTGTAGCCTTGGGTATTTACAGGGAACCTTCACGATGACAACATTACCCTTTCCTTGCCCTGTGAGATTGGGATTCATGAAAAGTGATGGCCCAGAGGCACAGTTGCACAGATACACAATGGAGAAGAACCTGACCAAGATGGAGAAATTATTAAGAAAGGGTAGGCTACTCTTCACATTATCTGCAACAGATACGATTAAAATGAATGTTCCGTGTAAAGCATAGAGGCAAGTGTTCATGTCGTCCCGTGATCTAGGGGTTGATGTGGACTGTATCAATCACTTGGGTCAGACACCACTATTTTGTGCTGCCCTTATGGGCCATGAAGCAGTTGCTGAGCTGCTGCTTCAGTATCGAGCTGACCCCAATCAGTAAGTCCTGACTATATTATTTCTCCAGAATAAAAGTGCTTCTTATTTCATCCAAAATACCTCCTGCACTAATCATACATATGGAGATTTAAGTAGGCAAAAATAAAAGCCCCAAAAATGTGGCTGCAAAGTTTAAAAAATGTTCTAGGCACTGTATCAGTTCAAGACAAGTAGACTGGTCTTCCGTGTAAGGATTTAGATACCATCCAAGCAATCCCACTGAGAACTTAAAGTGGCTTTGTTACTGAATTGTGTGCATAGTACTTGTATCTCTAATCAAATAAATCATACGCTCTCAAGTCGCTGTAAGGACTGGAGCACTCCCGTCCACGCAGCTGTGTTCTCCTGTAACCCCTGGCTGCTCAGCTGCCTTCTGGATTCAGGAGGGGACATCAGACTCCATGACCAGGAGGGCAGAGTCCCTGTTGATTGGCTTACAGCTAATACTCAGGAGCATAGAGTCTGTGAGGTGTGAGAGCATGATGAACATGAGAGAAAGAAAGTAGTCATAATTATTCTATGAACCAGTGGTTGAGTCGGCTGATATAAAACTGCATGCATCCTCTCCTCTGGTTTATGTTTTTCAGATGACTGAGTTCCTGAAGAGCTGTACGTCCCATGTGCAGCAGTCTTACCAGAGTCCCGGGATTAGGGAGCTGAATCAAAGCACACACTTTATTTCTACTTCCTCTAAGATCTTGTTGCGAACGTCCTCAATGTTAGGTCTCATAAAGTCACGGTAATGTATGAAACATAAGAACATTTGATAGATAATCTAATCCATTGACATTTATTTTGATAGATACTTAATTTTGACTGTTTGTGTTTGTCTGTGTTCACTTTATTTGACTTTTTAGTGGATTGGTTCAACAGCTCCACAAGAAGAGCTACAACAAAGGCTTATGTACAACAGCTCAGTGTTTTGGCTTTGGAAAGGTACCTTCACTCACCTAGCACCAGAAATGCAATATACAAAGGACTCTAAACATAACTGATGTCTGAACGCTGTCATCTTTGGTGTGTTTCGTCTTTGTCTAGGTGTGTATAGACAAACCATGCCAGTCACTAGGTGTGCTAGCATCTATTCCATTGATCAAGGAGAGTGATCTCACCCAGGCTGATGATGAAACTCTTTACTCCTTCAACTGTGGTTCTTTGATATCCATGACCAAGTAAGAATACAAAGACAAAATGTAAAATAATCAAAGTATGTCAGCCTAGAACTGCAAAACCCAGTTGAGACATTGGCATTTTATAATATTTTCAAGCTATCAAATGATATTATCTAACACTACTTTGAATTAGTTATTACTTATAGTTAGTAATATATATATATAGACTATTTACTGTGAGTCCGTGTGTTTTGGATGTGCCAGTTACAGCTGGAAAGGCTCCAGGGTGACGGTGAAACAGATGAAAGCCTCAAAGGCAGCATACAAAGACCTGCTTCTCACTGAGCAGGACTACTGCAGGTGAGTTAAGGGCAACCATTTTGGTTAGGGCAGAACCGCAAACATGGTAACCAAATACGTTGATATTTGTTAAACTTTTAAATCAAATGCAAAAATAATTTAAAGGGCCAGGGGCGAAAGATAGAACCAATCCAATAAAGATGTTGTTTTATTTTGGTCTCCTCATGAGGACCCAGTTTTTGTCCAGGGTCCTCATTTGTTGACAGGTCACTGTGACAGTAATGTATAATGCGGATTAGGTATTAAAAGACTACTCTGACTTTTTAGGAAATATGGTTATTTTCCACTTACCCATAGTCAAACGAGAAGCAACGTTACTGACGGAGCTAGTCTATCTTAACTGCTTCCATTGACTTTGGTTAACTCGGTCAGATGCTGACTCGGTCAAATCATGTGCTGGGCTGAAAAAAATGGTACGGCACTTATCGTTTGACTATAAACAAGTGGAAAATATCCTTATTGCCTGAAAATGTCTGAGCATTGTTTTTTAATAACTATGTTTGTGTCCCGCACAGCCAGCTCTTTCACCCCCACCTGCTGCAGCTAATGGCAGTGAGTCTATCAGCTGACCTTCTGAAGACAAGTCTCATATTTGAGAGGGTCCACGTTGATTCCCTCCACAACCTGCTACATCACAAAGTAAGGGAAGAGTTTAGCAATAGTCCGTTGGGATATCATTATTTGCTTATTTTACACATTTTACATTGGCCAATGTCTTAATATAAATTGGGGATCCACCCCAATCGTTTAATTTCATTGCTCGTGGAAAAAGGGACTTCTTTCAAATTTGTTTTATTCTGAAGACTGAACATTTAGGGGTGTCAATCTTTCACTATCTACACTGAAAGACAATCTAAGTTCACCACGATTAGAAGCACTTCGCTTGAAGCAAAGGAGATCACAGAACTAAACCAAAGCTATGAAATATTGTCTGGTAGACTTGATAGGCTCCGTCCTCTCATGCGTATACGATCAAAGTACTGGTAGTCCACGGTAGTAGCACCCCTGCCGGGTTGGGTGACAGAGATCTTGTCATGAGTTTGAGGCTGATGTGGAAGATGCTATGTCCATGAGCCTCACAGGCCAGCTATAACAGCTCAAAAACAAGTCCCAAAACAAGCCAGCGCCATGAGATGTAAATGATTGAATGTCAGTTTGAACCTTGCAATTGCCACTTGCGGCTATATTTTTTGTCTTGTTTCCAAACAGCGAGCAGAGTTCCCAGTACTGCATATCGCATGGCTGCTGCCAGTGTTGTTGCAGGTGTGTGAAGGAGTTCTTTACCTCCACAGCCGTGGTCTTGTGATAAGATCCCTCTCCTCCCACAGCATTGTTCTCACGCATCCGGGATTAGCCAAACTTACTGGGTTTGGCTTTATGGTTCATAGGTAGGTGGTAGTGGCAATAACACGACAACTATAAAGCACCGAACGCAGTCTTAAATAGCGCCCTATTTCTACCCTGTGTGCATGTGTGTGTGTGTGTGTGTGTGTGTGTGTCTTTGTGCTTCTTAGGGAGGGTACCTGTGTAAAGCCTTCAGTTCAATTGGACATACCCCCCAGCTTGTACAACTGGGCTGCACCAGAGGTTGTCAGGAGGAGAAAGTGTACAGAAAAGGCTGACCTCTACAGCCTGTGCACCATCATTCAGGAAATGTATACAGGTATACCACCAAAGAAATGTCAAGAGTGCTTTATCCCTCTCAAATCTGCCTTACCTATTCGGAAGATGAACTCAAGATTTCAATTTTCCTTTTAGCCAACCCCGTAAGACTTTTTCACTCAAATATGCGAACCCGCTTTTAGATAAAACGGAATGTAAATGTAAGTAAATAGTTGAGCATGCTGAATGCTTTGCTTGTAGACATGGTGCCTTGGGGAGTTGTGGACCAGCACTGGATCAAACAGGTTGTGGAAGGGGGTCAGGCTCTGCAGGCAGACAGCCGCGTCCCAGAGCCTTACTATGCCCTAATCTGTGTGGGACTGCAACTTCATGCCACGGACCGAACCAAAAGTGTGCAGGACCTTTGCGTCACACTACGGTCTGACATTAAGGTGTGTTTCCCCGCTTCTTGTCTTTATGGTTTTCAAGCCAAGCTAATGTTGATTCATTATTAAAGGCCAAGATCACCTCAAACAAAATATTACTAAACATTTTTGGGTCACTTCTCTCACAGTTTAACGATTACAGGTGGCTATGTTCAAATTGTGTTAGATGTAGTGGTATGTTTCTCAGCTTTGTATAGGAGGGCAATAAATAAATATAAGGAGGGAATGGGGAGGGAATCAACAACTGAAAATGTTAAACAAAAATACCTGTTTGGTTTTATTCGGTTTTGAGTAGATTTCCTTTAGATCTTCATCAAGATCACTGGGCTACCCTTCCATCAGGGGTCTTGGGAACTCTGGCAAGGTCCCTGTCCATTTGAGTCCCTCTTGCCAAGTGCTCTGCATTAAGTGGCGCCTCATCCAGGTTGTCAGTCATCAGCGCGTGTGTATATACTCGGAAACTGATGTATATTCAGTTTCAGAGTATGTCAGGTGTAGAGAGCGCCCTTAAGTAGAGCCAATTTGTACTCCAATTGTAAGCCAAATTGGTTTGCGGTGTTTTCCTCTACGTTGGCTAGATATAACAGACGTCTACAACAGTTTTGCTTTGTCATTGTTTAATGGACAAAATATATATATTTGTTGGTCCATTGTGTCACTCTGTCAGGTTATGTTGGTTGTTGGTGATGGTCACGCTCCTATAACATCCATGGGTGAATTATTATCTTATTATCTTAGAATAATAAGATTAACCATTTCTAAGATTGATTTCGAAATTAAGGTGCACTTCACCTGTAATCTCTATCAACAGACGTTTGCTAAAGGTACAATCTGTAGGGTAGGCGAAAATATTTTTGTTTGATTGAGCATTGTAATGAATGTGGCGATTTAAACAGGATGTTGTGATTGTTTGCAAGATGGAAGGATTCATGTGGGAAACGAAAGAGTGTGAAAAAATGTAGTACCAAAAGTATCAATGTGGGAATTGACCAACAGATAATGTAAACAATTAAGACTGATTCCATTTTTCTTTTTAAAGAAATTACCATTAATACATTTTTGGAGTAATAAAGTACCATTTTATCTTGTTTGGATGTTTCATAGAGTCTATCGCCCGATTGGAAGTTAAGCTTCTCAGGAGACTGTGGAAACACAACAGGTAAGAAAGGGGAAAAGCTTATTGAAGGAGTCGCACAAACAGGGTTACAATTCAGCCTAAAGTATCAGCAAAGATGCAGATCGGGCGCAGCTCACATTGGCAACCGGGCTCCATGTCAACAGAAGCATTTAACTTGATGCAGGTAACCTTGCACTATGCATGCCGTGCCGCGTGGTCTAGCATTACGGCTGCGCTTTCCTCATTGTGGCTTCATCCTCAACAGACTCCTGGAGATTAAACCAAAAAATCAAACTTTATTAATATTGCTTTGTAATAAACGCATATACATATTATTTGACTATACAAGGGCTTAACTAGAGGTTAGGAAGACGGCGAATGCTGGCCAGGAAGTGTGCCCTGATGACATGAGATTGACTGATTGAGACTGGTTTGGACCATTTTTGCCTTTCGATTAAAACCAATTAAAGAATAATAGAATACCCCCAATATCTCAATGTCGGTTCCCAAATAGTTGTGATTCAGGCTGCTATGATTTAGAAATGTTGAACTTTCATGAAACCCTCCATTCTCCAGATCGCTATGTTCTAAAATAGAGGTGAATTATTGGCCACTGTGCATTTCTGTATTCACCAAGATGCAAGTTATTCAATGCACTGTGGCAGCAGCTCTTGATAAGCTCTCAATTCTGCCTTTTTCTTCTAGCTGCCCCTCACACAAAGCCCTGGCAAATGGTGAATGAAAAGACTCACTTAAAATTGGCCAGTAAACGGGCCAGGCAGCAACCAATTCAGCACAGAGGGATCAAGTCAGAGGAGAAGAGGGAAGTAAAGATAATCGAGCAGCTGACAGAAGAAGGTAAGGACGATGAAAGTCCTCTGATCTCCATGCCCATTCTCCATCCTGTCCTTTCTGTCAATGACGCATTACCTTTGGATGAATGGCGCGTCTCCCCCACTGCACCATCTGTCCTCCACGAAGGCTCCATAAGCTCACACAGTGTTGAGGACTACCTTGAGCCAGAGAGCAAAGCAGCCACGCAGATGGACCTTCCGACTGGTGGCCTTAGGTTGTCAGAAGTGAGACAGGAGCAGATCAGTTCGATTGTGCTTAATCTCAAAGTGTCCCAGGTACTCCTGCAGCAGGGCAATGCCAGTCTAGATGTTGTGGAAAGCTATCTCCAAAACAGGGAAGGGAACGACGAGGTGGACTTTAGAGAAGCTGCCCCCACAAATCCATCCAAGTATAGGATTGCTGTTGGCCCGCCTTCAACTTGGTACCATCTGCCACCTCGTCCTTTATCGAAGAAACTGGAAAGCCAAGTACATAATGAAGAGAAACTGCAAAGTCAGGAGAGAGAGAGAGAAAAGCTGGCCTTAGGGATTGCTCCTTTTCCAGTTTTGAAGAATGATTGTCAGGAATTTAGGAAGAAGGGATTACTCGATATTCATCCAAGATCAAAGCATGAGGTAAGTAACTGTTAGTTGAAGGCATTAACTCAAACTCATATCCAATATACATTTTAATATATACATTTTATATTGAATTTCATCTTCTTCACTCAAAATTACAAAATGTTCATATTTTAAATAGGTCTTATCAGCTGTAGTAACTAAACAGTGACTAAAGCTGTAGTTTCTATGGTTGTTGGTACTTCTAGGAAGTTGGAGGTATAAATTCCAGAAAGAGGGTTTGGTCCCACCTTCAGCATCTCCCTGGAACACGGAATAGAAATGAACTCATAGAGAGGTACACACAACTACCACAGCGAAGGTCAAGGACCATCAGCAGTTTCAAGAGTACAGCAAGAGTAAGTGTATTTGTTTTCTAGGTCATGCACATCACCAGACTTTCTGGAAGAGGTCCAGTCATCTCTACAGCAGATGGGCAACCAAGCCACAGCCACGGCGGCTGGTAAGTCCACAAACCTGATGCATATTTACTGTTTTAGGTTTTTGGTTGTTCTTTGTCGACAAAGTAATTGCTGTGCCACAGAGCCTGTGCTCTCTTGGGCTGCTATAGGCCACTCTGGCCAGGAGAAACCACTAGTGTGCAAAATCACATAATGGGATTATAAACCTTTAAAATTAGGAATGCAATGCGTATTCATTGTATTCATATATGTTGGTTGCCATTGTCTAGTGCGGCTAACATTAGCAAACATTTTGACGAAAATGAATGGTATAAGGCCAGCCCGGGCTCGTCTTTAGGCTCGCTTACAACGATAAACAAAGCCCTCTGCCGCCTGTGCTCCTACCTCTGCTTCCTGTTCAGGGAACCCGTTTGGCTGAGATTTGTCAGGGTGGAAGCAAAGATAATGTAGCACTTTCTTTGGGCCGTGATTGACCCTCTTGGTCTAGCTGTTCGTCGGTTGAGTTGGTACGCAGGGCAAGGACTGTTGACACGGACCATGGGGGGAAAGGCAGCACCGTCATCACCTCAGCCGTCATTCAGGATCCCCCCCCCCCCCCCCCCCCCCCCCCCCCCCACACACACACACACACACACACACATACATACTCAGGACTCTAGTCCTGACTCACTTTGGATGAAACGATTTTCTAAATGACAAAGACAAAAGAACAATACAAAAAAGTAAGCTAAACATAAAAATAAGTAGACGCTAGAAGGTGTGTTCATTCTGCCCCTATTCACTGATGCTGAGGTCAATTGCAGATAGCAACAGTGAGAGTGAGTCGGACGGAGATTTCCACACAGTCAATCAGACCTTCGGATTAACATCTAAAGGTTGGGACGATGAAGATTCTACACAGGTACAAAGGAGAGCAAGCCTAGTCAAACCTAGAGTGTTGACAACTTGAAAAAACACCACGCAAGCCATGACATGTTTGATTGGGTTTCCAGGAGGAATCCAACTCTGATGTAGACCAAAGCCACACTACACTGAAGCCATGTCCTATAGTGCATAACCCCGATCCAGAGGAAAAGATGGACCCTGCTACCCAAAGTCAAGTAAGGAAGTCATTAATCCCCAAACAAATTAAAAAAACTAAGTGTGTTGTGTTGTGTTGCAGCCACATGAAATCTTCCGGATGCCACAGAATATTCTGTGGTATGGACAAGTGTGTTGAGTGTGCTCACTTCCCTTTTGAATCAGACCCAGGATCCTGGCTCAGAAGAGGCTGGAGATGTAATCCCAGTGGTGTCCAGACCAGAGGCCATTGGTAGCACACCAGGGATCAACATCAAGCACAGTGGTCAGACATTTGTAGTAAAGCCCATTAACTATTATTAATCTAACCGATGCACAAAGACAATAAACTATATGCGTATGGATTTCAAGTCAAAGATGAAACAATGGGTGAAATCGTCCTCATTACTCTTTATTGTATTATTTAATATTATCGTTTTAGTAGACAGACTCCCTGTTTTGTGGGAAAAGACGTATACAGTTTCCATGGAAGGCTCTCTGGAACAAAATAAGAATAGACTTGGTTAAGTATACAAATACTTCATGTGAACCAGTTCCAGTTCATAATATTTAAATATCAATACAAAGCAATGAAGGCCAATAATGCTCCTCTCTAATTGCTTGCATACAGAGGAAGAATGTGTTTTGAGTGACAAGGAAATGCCGTTCAACCCGGTCTCTGCTGGACCAGCGCTGTCAAAAATCGAGAATACAACATCGGAACCAACATGCCTGACACAAGTGAACTCCGACATGTAAATGTCCAAAAATATATATATATTTTTAATTTTTAATTTTAAAACTCCTACTTGAAGCATAGTTAACATTAATGAAGATGCTAAGATGCATAAGAGGCCAACAAAGAGGCCTACAAAGACCCATGTAAAGGTCTTACTTCTGTGACAAAATAATTGTATAAAAAAGGAAGGCTTTTATAAGCCATCCTTTGTGGTCGAATAATGACATGATTTCTGCTGGTCCATGAACAGGCTGCAAAACTTTGCAGAGCTGGCTGAACTCTCTAGCATCACATGCTCTCCTCCCCAGCACCAAGACGGGCTCTATCAGACCTCTCTCAGCAGACCTCCTCCACCATACAACAGCACACCACGCAGCCTGGGTAAACACGCTGTCCCTCGTACTTTAGATTTGCCCCTTTGCTTGTTAGAGTAGCTTGCTGAATGTCCAAATCTTTTTTTAAGGGCTGAATATTATCCATATTTTGAATGGCTACAACAGTTGTATCTATTTTGTTCCTTTGCTGTTTGTGTAATATAATTCTATGGACAGCACATTTGAAATCCAACCCTATTGGCGCTGTGGTGAACACCAGCCTCAGCCTGGAGTCTCCAGGAGTCCAATTGGCTCCTATGACTTTGAACTCTGAGGGCTTTACAACAGCTGCAGATGTTTCAGGAGACAGCCTAGTAAGTTGCCCTGTTGTCACGAGTCCAAAACCATTCAGCTACTTTTCTAGTTGAATGTCAAATTCTGTGATTGCACCGGTTAATTATCAACTGTCTTCTTCAAACTAACCTTTTATCTGTTTTTGACATTTTGATGCAACAAAACAACCAGGTGACCACAAACGTTATTCAGTCTCCATTCTTTAAAGTCGACTCTGCCCTCGAGCATCCTAGTGGCCTCCTCAAGAGCCCTGACGTGACCCTCGCTGGCTCCACGGGCCGGGCACAATGTGCTGGGGAAGAGCAGCGAGGAGAAGGAAGGGAAGCGGTGGAGGGCATGCAAGAGGAGCAACATGCCCAGGAAGCAGGAGTGTGTGCAGAGCTGGATGAGGGGGATAGAAGTGGACAGCAGGGGGACGGGAAGACCCACTGTGTGGAGGCAGCAGAGCATGCAGGACCGGAGCACCGAAGCACTGCTGAGCAGCCTAAGCCTGGAGCCTGTGGCGGTGCTAGTGTTATGAACAGAGGTGGGCAAAATGCCTAACCCGTCACTTGAATCAAAGTGTTGTTACTTCTGACAAAAACAATTATTGTAGTGGAAGAACTTTTTAGAGGAAGGTATTGGCAAGATCAGGACACATGGACCTTTGCATTTGCACTATTTATAGAGTGCTATGGTTGATAGTTACTGTACAGAACACAAACGCACACATTCATCACGTGATGATCCCATCTGAATGTATATAGTTATATTTACTCTCCTTGCATGGCATTATGTGCCATCACTTTGTAAATAAAAAACAAGTAATTTTCTATTGGTTAATCACAGTGCAGAGTTAATGCGACACCTTGCCCATCAACTCTTTTGGGCAATCTCTTTTATTAACTTCACATTTTTGTGATCAAATGTTTAAACAAAAACACATATTCCCCCGCCCCCACCCACATGACTTAGCGTCATCGTATTAACTTGTACCCTATCCCCAGAGTTCGCACCAGAGTTGAAGGGGCTGCTGGACAACGATGATGAGGAAGCAATCCACAAAGCCTGTGCTGACGAGTGTGGTGAGCACACACACACACATTGGGTTCAGTGGGCGACGTGAGAGGGCTAGTTGATTAGTGTTTGTTCTTCCACTGATAATGAGGACTCCCTAGGTGACCTCGGTTTTCAACCAGTTGGAGGTAAACACACGGAAGATCCCAGCTTACTGGAAAGGACTGACAGGTATGTACCCATCTTGTACAGAAACAAACACGTGTTAAAAGGTGTTGTACTATAATGTGATTGTTATTGTTAGAAATACAATAGCCATCTGTCAGCTATTAGTGAGTGAAATGCACTGTAAAAATATGTTTGTAGTTGAATGCAACTGCCTCTGTATGAGGCAATTAAGATTTGAGACCGCTCCCGGCTTAGTTCTGACCAATCAGGGCATCTCTTGCCTGATTGGTTCGGGAAATCAATCACTATTGCTTGAATGCAACACTTCCATTGGCTTAGAAACATAGGGAGAAAGGGGGCAGAGAGGGAGAGGTGAGATGAGACATTCTCACCTCTCACATATTTTTTTATCTAGCTCTTATGCTCTCAGGCGGGAGGATAGAGTGGGTGTGTATTGTAAAAGTTTCACATCTTTTTTTGTTTTATATATAGTACTGTTAGATGCCAAAAAAAGTGAGACTTCTGAGTTCATTTTATTTATTAGTTATTTCTTTTTTTAAGCATTATACAGTGAAACAGAAATCAAGTAAATAGTATATTTATGGAATATCCACTGATTCAAACAAATAATTTGTATATTTGTTTTGTCGTATGTATCTCAAAGAGCATTGTGGGCATTCAGATGTATAAATACACGCCTCTTTTCAGAGCTCACTCTACTCTGGACGAGGCCCTGCAGGTAGTAACAGAGCTCCCAGAATACCAGGGCCGGTTGTGTACGAGGCGACGGTGAGTTAAGTTCAATGAACAGTGTTCACAATTTGTGAAAATGAAATTGCTCCAACAGTAATATTTATAAAGCAGGGTGAATGGTCAAACAAAAAAGTGGTCCTTGTCCACAATGATAAACATAATCACAAATGTCACTGCATTTTAGACCATACAGAAAATGAAGCTGCCCATTGCTGTGGTTAAGTGTAGAGAGCAAGTGTAATGGGTTTCACCTTGGTACGGGTTAATGAAAGTATTTGCACCCGGAATGGCCAGGGAAGCAGCCCCCATTGAGGAAAAAGGAGCCCCAGGTGGAGACCATGCAGATAGGGATGAATACAAGGTTAACACTTACAACAGGAAACACCACACCGGCATCTCAGATGACTGAAGACGCTGCCTCAGGAAACTCAAGTCTTACGTAGTTTATTTTTTAAGTCAGAATGTTGGAGAATTATTGTTGAAAAAGCCCAACTCACAATTTTGTATTAACTTTTAAGTACAAATGATTTCATTGTTGTTCTCAATGTCTAAAATATAAGTTATTTTACAATTCTTAAAATATGAATGTTATTGACTTTGTACTGGTATTGATTTGGCAATGTTCTGCCCAAATCATTTGTTCTGCAACTGCTGTAAAAGTTAAGCCATTAGTAGTGAGCCACAAATAGTACATTTTAGAAATCAAACAATTGTTTTTTATTCATTTATTCTGAAACTGTATGCATTTAATAGCACGTTATCAGTAAATTGTTCCACACATGTTTAAGTCCAAATGGTTGTCTCATCCTTAGCTTTAGAGCAATACAGGAATATTACAATGCTACATCGTAGATCTTGTATTGATGTTCAGGAATTCACATGTTGTAAAAACATAATTCAACCAAGTGCCAACTTTTATGTATGGAAAAGCATGCTATATTCATGTCCACACAAACTTTGGGACTTGTGTGTTTAAATATACAATGTTGTTTGTGGAATGTAATGGTTTTGCTGTGGTGTCTCTAAAATCTATTCATCCATCGCATGTGAAAAAGCGAACCTGGCTTTTCTTATCTAGCTCTACTAAAGACAGGTGTTGCAGGACCTTTTTTTCTCGCTTCATCTTCTGTAGGGTAAGGTGGCCACTGTAAAACAAAAAAAAAGAATCATACAGATAAGTATAAAACATACTTTCAACAAAGCCTTCACAGCCACAAATGTGCAGTGTTGCAATTTTCCGGCACATTTTCTTGAGATTGATCTAAAACAGCTAAAACCTGTTTTATGTGAACATCACTTGAATGCTGTGCAATTTAAATGTAGGGTTAATGCATTGTTATTTTTCTTTATCTATTGCATGAGTCTTAAAAATCCAAGACTCATGTAGAAACTACAGCAATTTCATATGAGGCAAGTGATCATTGTGTTCAAAAGCCACTAATATGCAGCTGGCTGACGTGCCAGATCTGGGGAGAGCATCTTTTAATGGAACCAATGTCAAACTCTTTAACAGAATCTGAATAATATTTGCAGATTCAAGGAAAGTGACTTGGTTAGGTTGGTGCATAAAAGACAAAGCACCACGATTTAAGGATGGACTTTATAATTGATGGACTCAATGATGGCCATGTACAACTCGTCCATAATTTTCTGCAGCAGGTTGAATTTCTTCAGCATCTGCAGGAATAAAACCTCCTCTGCTGGGCCCTCTCAATAGTGGAGGCGATGTTCCCCAGCCACCTGAGGTGCTGTGAGATTATTGTCCCTGGGAATCTGAATGGCTCCACAGTGTTAACTGGGGAGTCACACATGATGAGGGGGCCGATTGGGGCTGGGCTCCTCCTTAAGTCGGCTAACATCTCTATGGTTTTCATCGTGTTCAGCTCCAAGTTGTTCTGGCTGCACCAGAAAGCCAGGTGGTCAACCTCCTTTAAGTAGGCGGGCGTAAACATCAGCCAATTCCAGGTCAGGAGAACAAGCACCCGCCTTGATTCGTATAGAAACAAATCCCTTTACCTTTTGTGTGAACATTTCGTCTCGTGATCCGGGTGACCCGAAACATTCACATGAAAACGCATCAGCAATTTTGATTAGCTAGTGTTTTAGTGTATGCTTGTGGAAAATCTCAGACAGAGGGCATAACTTCAAACCTAGGAGTAGGCCCACACAGATGGCCGTGTCACAAACCTGTTTTTAAGGGGACAAATGCTGGTGGAGTAGAAAGTGTTGGGGTCAGTCAACTAACGTCCGCGAATCGGTCTGTCCTAGATGCTTCTGCGAAAAAGAGGAGCAGGGAAGGGAATTGTCGTCTTTGGTTTGCTATTAAATGCGAGAATTTAGACATTTTAAAGTTTCAAAACAAGTATGCAATCAGTAAGGGGTGAGGAGAGAATGTTTAAATGTTGCGTTGGCATTAAATGTCATTACAAGCAAAGTACGTCTTTGTTAAAAGGAGATAAATCCTAGATGCAGAAGTCTCCCATTTCCTTTAAATGTCTGTTAAGCGACAGAGGAAATCTACAAATCCATAGGCATGCTAGTAGCATATGTAATGAAATCTTGTTAAAGCACAAGACGGGTTGATGAACAAAGCTGACAATGCTCATAGCAGTTCATTAGGAATGTTGGGAATACAAACTATAATGAACACAAAATATGGACTCACTATGTTGCTGCTGTTGGTTGACAACTGGTATAACCTGTACAAGCAAGATTAAATGATCATGAGTTTAAGTTTAATTTAATAGTGAATTACATTTTTGGACATAGTTTGGGAAGGATATTCAGAAAATGCATCCAACAATTCAAGAACACACACACACAGGTTTTGTCTTACATCTGCCATGTTTTGCGAAGGAACCTGGGCACAGAGTTCTGCTGCTTCCTTCTCTGATTCCGTCAATGGGGAGATCTACACATTTCAACCACAGCATTTAGTGACAACAGTGATGCCTAACAGAAAAAAAAAAATCAACCTTTTATATACAATTTGCATTGTATATTACATTTATTAATGGTTGATCGTACATCCAAACATTCTACTGCTAAAACCCCTTCATAAAAATGTTAAATCACGGTTGAATTGACCAGCAATGTATTGTAAACTTAATACAAATTCCAGAGATAATCTATTCAAGTTGATCATTGTATTGGGGATTCATGTAATTTAAGGGACACTTACCATAGAATTGTCAGTCTGTTGGAAGTGCTGAATGAGTTGTAGAGTACCATCAAGTTGGCCTCTGATACAATCCATGGACTCCTTGTGTGCGGCTGCGATCTCCTTCACCTGTGTGGACAGGGCTGCGTGTTTGGCCTTGATAGGACCCAGGTAATCCAGCAACCCAGCTAGATTATCCTGTTGGAATAAAATATATAAATAACTACACACTTGCCTACATAAGTGATTTTTCAGGTCTTGTTAAATATTATATTTGGCATCTTCTTTGTGCACAGTACTTTGAATCATACATGAAACAAGTGTGTAGTTTAACAGTGAGATAATTCTGCATTATTTAGTTTTTGAAAGTAAAAATATATTTTAAATGCAGCATGCATAAAGATGGCATCAGGTGAGGGGAGTTGAGCACCTCTGCTGGGACACCGTCTCCTGTGTTGTTGGCGTTAATGAAGTCCAGCTTCAGGCGTTTCTCCATGTAGTCCAGGTCCGCCTCAGACTTCTGGAACTGAACAAATAGTTGGTTTACCTAGATGAAACTGTTCCGATACATTCATTAGCACATAAGCTGTATATTAAAAAAAGCTATCTATACACATACAAACTACGAAAAGAAAAACCATGCTCACTAAAGCTTTTGACAAAACCAAAATAAAAATAATTCTCATTTTGAAGAGATTTGAAATCATACTGTCATGGCAGTTACTCTTCATATTTGATAGACTAATAAAATTGCTGTCTTTTAGAAAAGATGTGGTATGATTTGACTAGTTTTCTAATCTAAATGTGGTTAGGGCAGCTACAGAAGCAGCTGAAGGTATATGAACAATTAGGACCCAATATCTAAGTTTCAGGCAATGTTGTAGGATAAAGTACAGCTAAAAATCACATTAAAGTTGTAATGAAGTGTTCACTAAAGGGGACACGGGTGATGCATTCTTAAAACAAATCAGATACCGATATTGAAACCATACGTATTTGCAAACAGCGATTGCATTCTTTTTTATCTCAAACAATTGAAACGACTACGCTTCTACTTGGCTTTACTGCGTACTGTATGAGCTCCAAGGGATGTTTCTGCATAACGTTTCAGGGGGAGATTCAGTGGATCAACTTTTCTTATCTGTTGTTTCTTAACAGCCCAATGTTTTTTGACCAATAATCAAACCAGTAGTAGTTATCAAACGTATTGTTTATGTGCTAAAGTCATTGCATTTGTTTTAAATAGTCTTCAATTCTGGCATCTACAAACACATTTATATTCGATGAATGTAGGCTTGTGTATAATGGAGCAACACTGATGCATCAATGCTGTGGAACCAATTAGAATAATTTGACCTCACACAGTAACAGTACTTGTTATCTTAAAACAAGAGACCAATACTTTCCCGTCTCGGATTAATAAAGTACCAGCTATTATCTCATGATAATCATTTCTGACAAAAGGCGCAGTGCATGTGCACACTGGGTTCAATTAACCTTAAAATCATATTTATTTTGTATTCATTTTGGTATGAATTCATGCATATGAAAATACAAAGAACCAGAATCTTTAAAAATTGTTTATTTTTACAAAAAATAATAATAATACATACTAGACCAGTCACTGCATACTGCCATGAGCCAAGTTTTAAGACCAACACTGAAACCCTATAAGCAATATTGCACTACTCTGAACTCAGTGGACAGCAGGGGCAATACTGATAGGGTTGCAGGATTTTCTGGTTAATGCAAGTTTACTGATTAACGGCAGCAGGACACCATCTTATAGACACACTCTTAGATCCAGAGAGCCATTTCAGATACATTTAGTTGAAACGGTCTTGTCAGGGAAAGTTGATCTCAGCAACCATCAGATGCTTTGACAATACTATTGCACTGCTAGCTGTCCAATACAGTAGTGCAATGAAGTCAGAGCATCTGCCAGCCACATTTTCAGGAGGGTTCATGACAGATGTACAACTAAGTTCAATTAACATCTGTCAGTCCATGTTAGTACATTGTGTTTAATTGAACCACTGATTGGTCATATTCAATTTAAACAAATGAACACAGCCTCTACATTAAATATATATATATATATATATATATATATATATATATATATATATATATATATATATATATATATATATATATATATTATACCATAACGTTACCGTGTTGTCTCATCTCTTTGAATTAAGGTTAAAGCTTGGTAAACAATCAATTGTTACGCTTGACCCATGGACGTGGGCAAAGACCGAACATTTAGCAGATGATAATACTAGAGTATCTCCGATGCTTTTACAATTCAAAGCATTTTATTTATTTATTATTTCCTCTGAAAATACAACTAGCAATTCAAGTTCCTGTAGCGCAGTGTTTTGTGAATGTTTCAAACAGGTCGGTAGATAAGCAACCCTTCTCCCACGGAAACAAAAATTGGTGTTGCGTTATCTACGTCGACGTGCACATTCTGGTTGTTAGTTGGCATTCTAGCCACATAAAGGCTGCCAGTGTCCGTCACAAGTTCGGCCTTGAAGCTTCATAGCGAACCTGTCGTGTGTGGAAAAAGAAGCATTTTGCGTAAAACAGCCTAAACTTATCCCAAGCATCAGCGGACGAAAACAAACACGAATCGTCAGTTTAGGACACCTAAAAAGGACATGTAAACCGTTTGCGTTTACTCCCGAGGGTAATCAGAATTGAGACCGTGTTGTTTCAGTTTCGCACATGTATTTGTCTCTAAAATGACGTATAACCCGCTAATAGTAAACTTTGAAATATTGAATGTATTCAAATAATACGTATTTGAAATAGCACTGGACAAAACCACCATTAGAGGCAAATAGCTTACCATCGCCTCTAGCTTTTCGACTGTGGTCTCCATGTTGAATAGTTGACATTCCTCAGACAGGAAACCCATAAATATACTGCCGCTGCCGTGCTTTGTGATTGGCCAGCTATTACGAACAATCTCAGCAGATTAGCCAATAGTTGGCAAATACTCTGCGCTCTTGCTGTTCTCATCATAAACCGTATCTGAATTAAAATCATAGCAATAGGAATTTGTATTAAATGTAAATACTTGTCAAACTACCCATTATCCTCTCTAAATTCTGTCCGTTTCAAGCATGGCAACCTTATTTATATTGATGTTATAATTGCTGTATAATTGCTGTATAATTTATATTTATTTGTATTTAATAATCAATAAAGTCATCTGTTGTTATGCATATTTAGATTCTGTGCATAATTTAGTTCCAAACTGTATTATGGAACAATTCAAATGTCATTTATAAAATCATCCAGGACCCTGTTACCCATGGCAACACACTGACATACCTAGCAGTTACAGTGGTATGATAACAGTGACATACGTTGTAAACAGCCCAGATAAACAACACAATAACTGACGTTACTCTAATAGTATCTGACATTCTAGGTTTGCAACAATACATTGAATGTTATAACTAAAGCTGATCACTGGGGGGCAGCACTACACATTACAGGGCCGTTTGTGCAAACGACACAAGAAGAAGAAGAAGATTAAGTCCAAGTTGGATGGTGAAAAAGTTTACCTGCGCTAAGATAATATAACATTTAATTGGGACAGTTAGCAATGGCATCTTTTGTCACTGAGGTGCTTGCGAGCTCGGGAAAACTAGAGAAAGAAGACCTCGCTGGTAAAATATGCAAGATATCGCGCAGGGTGGAGGATACGAAGGTAAGGCGCGAACATAGCATAGCGTCCCCTCACTAGCATTCAGACACGGCTCATACATCACTGTTTCATCAACTTGAACCAAAACGTGTTTACCTAACATACCAACACACTAGTTCGTGCCATAGTTGTTAACACTGCGAGGTTCGCTTTGTAGTGAGTTACGTTTTAACGGTGTTGGCGCATATCGTTGCCCCTACATTTAGGAGATGACACGTTGGACATTTGTATGTAGACGTCAGATGACGGGGGTCGCAAATGAATAATAGCGATGCGGTGATTCATTCGTCCTTAACAAACCAGACAAAACATTGGAACCTGGTAGGATCTAACCCGCAGCACCTCACGACATTGTATGTCGATAGCCGTCTATATAGCCAAATATGACTTTCCAAATAAACAGTAACACCTTGCAGCTGTAAAACATGCTAATGAACTTGGCTCCGCGGCCGCGCACTTATAGAAAGAAGCGTGTTTATCATTTTCTCCCCCCTTTCAGAAAATATTAATAAATGTTCGTACCCGTTCTGCTTTACTCGATTGAATATTTTGACAGCAACATATTCTATTCTTCTTATGCAACTGATCAGCATTATAGCTGATGCTCAACGGGATTTACCAAATATTGCTTATGTCAGGAAAGTGTAGTTGTAGTGATAGATGTGGTTCACAATTTAGAAAGTGTTTTTATGAATTTCACTCACTGTACATTTTTATAATTGTTTTCTGTATTTTATGTCCACAAGGAGGAGGTATGTGACATGATAAACAAGCGGTACAAGGAGTTCCTTCCTAGTCTTCAAGCATCTGAGGAGCTGATGGGACAGGTGGAGAAGATCTCCAAAGAAATGGATGCCCTCAAAACCTGTATTGAAAATGAAGTACGTGTAATGATCAAGTATATGCCCCAACAAAATGTTCTAAAGAAGTGGTTGATTTATCAGAATACATTATATTTCAGATACTCGTTATAAAATGCCAGTTTTCACACTAGGGAATGTAAAATATGTATGTTTTCCTTCTTTCTTAACTTGTATACAACAAACTAAGAATACAGTGGTTAGATGATTATGGTAGATTTCCTGGCACATAGAGATATTTAAATGATAATATGTAAACATGTGGATGGATCAACTAACTTGCTGATCACATTGCAACACAAAACCATCAAAGTAAAGGCAGGGATTAGCAGGGTTTTGAAGACAACTCCCGTCAATTCTGCTTCTATTTATAGCATGACAAATTTACGCCTTTGTTGTTTGTGGTGTCCATTTCTCCAAAAAGCTGGCTAATGGACCTTAGTCACCTAGCGCCATCTTGGTTCTGAATCCTTGCTTGGGTGGGGGGAACTGAATGGGGAAACAACATGTCCGCTTGGGCGAATGAGGCCCATGGCCACTACCATCCTACAAGCAGAAGTTGCATCACAACCCTTGTATTCATCCCATGCGCTTCTTGTGTTTGTGTTTTTGTGACTGCATCTGTGGCCATAGGTACAGCAGAATATCCATTGTTCAATGGCAGAGTATGCCAAAGTGAAGCAGCAGCTGGAGAAAAACACTGTCATATTGACAATGCTGGGACACTTAAAAGAGGTATGCTTCACCGAACCTTTTACCGACCCATTAAAACAGACAAGACAATATTAATGGCTGACCCAGACCTGGGCAAGGAAGTAACAGCAGGATCATTTTCAGCTACTCAGCATTTTGTGCAATTGTATAAAAGCCATCGTCTACTTCTAATGCTTTTGAGTTTTTATTAAAAGCATCAGAAAATTCATGCAAAACATACTTTCAGTTTTCATTTTATATTGCCAGACAAAATACATACACTACTACGTAAGATGCATACACCACTTGCAGATGAATTTTCAAACTTAAAACATTGCAAACGTTTATAATTATGGATTTGTCTTTGTCTTTCCAATCTGATACAATGTCTGTCTATTATCTGGGTTTAGTTTTAATTATGACAGGATTCTCTGTTCAAGGTTAAATACCGGTCATATTCTTTGGCCAATTTACAGTTTTAGCATCCTCCTTAAAAGTTTTTATCTTCTGGCCTATTAATGTCTTTGTTTTATTTCCATGGTGTTTACCCATTCCCGGTTGTTTCTGTGTTTGTAGTTTCACAATGCAATGGAGGAATTCAGCAATGCCTTTGCAGAGAATAGATATGTCGATGCTGCCAAGCTGTTAGAAAAGGTAAGAGCATCGACAAACGCATCAAATCTTGGAGACAGTCGCATCCCTGAGGGGGTTTCTTACACTCTTAAATCATGAGAGATGAATAAACTCATAATGAATAACTGATTTGTGATGCCGTACCATTCTCAGGCACAACTGAGTGCTGATTCACTGAAAACATGGAAGAGTTCAGAGCTGCCACTTCTGCGTGCACTTGGCTCCGAGTTGATCGTTCAGAGGGAGAACTTCATCTACCACCTTGGTGATGAGTGGAAGCGTCTGGCCATCTGGAAGTTACCATCTTCAAAGGGTAAGACATGTTTAGGACGGTTTCCCAAGGGAAAAAGTCGCAGCAGTATAGTGGTCATTCACCTCCATGGAATTTGTTGTTGTTAAACTGACTTTACCCAGGTCTGCCTTAAGCACATCCCATTGGTCGTTAAAACAATGGAGAGATAAATGTTTTTTTAAATTTCAAAACAAGACCAAGATTCTTTATAACAATCAGTCCTCCTACGGGACTGAAAGTAGCTAAAAAATATTTGTATTGCCCGAGGTTAGATTTACCTCATTTGAGGAGCTGGTGAGTACCAGGCCATTTTTTTAAGAATGTGTTGACGTATGAACCCAGGCAATTAAAATAGGTACTGTACTAAGTACTTGTTGCCCCGATCCAGAACCCACCAACCCGAGATGGTCCCTGAAAACAGAGCTGAAGTTAACCCTCAGCTGCAGTAAAGATGGCGACCCCAGTTGTCCTGCTGAGCTCAGCTCCATCCTCCAAGCCCTGGCTATACAAGGAGACCTTCACTACAAGATCAAACTCTTCAGTAAGACGGCTCAGTCAATCCCTATTCAATAAATGTCTGCATGCCAATAATGCAGCTCACACAACCGGGTGGGAGCTGCACCCGATTGGTCTACCCGGCAGCCCTGACTGCAGCGACTGCACCCTAGTTCTGCAAGTTGTAGTAAGCTAGGTGAGCTTATGCGTTTGCGTGTACAAGTTACTAAATGTCTTAGCATAGCATTAAAAACTATCCACCCACGACTCAATCAAGCCAGGGAATCATGCTCTCTCATTCAATTTCGTCTGTGGTGACTGGCGACCAATGACGGGAAAATACAATGAGAGTACGTGGCATCAAAACTACTATTTGGTAAAGTGGACATAGTTTGGAAACCTAACAAATTAAAAGGATTTGACTCTTACCTGGCAGGCTTGTAGACACGGTTTGCCACTTTGTAGTTTGTTTTGGTCGTTCTCTGTGTGGACAATGTCACTGTGGTGCTAATGCTCTCTTGTGCTAACTCTGGCCCTGACATGCTGCTGGTGTGCAATGTTACGTTGTATCTTTTCAGCTGATTTTTTAAATTAAAGTTTTTAAGTCAGGATAGATTCTGCATTTGAACTTTGAACTCTGCCTTTGAATATCCAAGATAAACTGTTTTGACCTATGGCATTTTAATTTTAATAGAGTAAGCAAGCGTTTTTGAAAGGTTGCATTCAAATGTATTTGAATGCAAACTCCATGTGAAGCAATAGATGCTTCATTAAAGGTTTATTTTCATCAGCTAACCCCCCTCTCTCCCCCGTAGGCCAGGTTCTGTTGAAAAACATGCTGAAGCCACTTATCATCCACCGGGGTTTATCGGTGAAGGTGACGGAGCACAATGACGGCCCCACCCTGACCGTGGAGCATCTGGAGTCCGACTACCAACAAGAGCATTCCACCCCCTCTCAGGTGTACACCAAGTTACTGCTGGTGCTCAAAACGCTGCACTCTCATCTACTAGGTAAGACCAGGTCATGCGTAACGCTAGCTTTCAGTAATTATGACATTTGAAACCTGCTATATGGATCATTTGGAGAGCCGTGCAAATCGTTAGGTAATTCATTTAGATCAATAATGGAAGAAGCATTTATGGAAAAACACTAAACAAATTATTGCATCAGTCCACTAATACAAATCAAGTAAAAAGTAATGATCAATACTTATTTGCAAGTAATTTGTGGCATTAACAAGGCAAATAGGCGTGTGTCGCCAAAGAGCATAATTGAGTCAGGTGGTAAAGCAAATTTGAAACAACAATTTCAACGGTTTAAACTGAAATTCATCAATCATTTCAAATAATGTAATATTTTTTAGATAATTCAGGTTTTATAAATGTATTATGAATTTCCCCAATTAGGTTTCAACTTAAGTGTTTTCATGTATTTTCTTTATTAATACATTACTATTATATTTGCCATTCGCATGGCTTTCTTGGTCCTAGGATACTGCAACTAGTTGGAAAAAATATCTTTACAATTTGTCATCGATGTGTAATACTTTTACTAAATGGAAATCCACCCAATTAATTGGGCCACGCTATTCTTACAAATTCATTGTAAAAGGTCTGCATGTGTTTGGTCTCAGACATGTCTGTGGGTGAGAAGAAGCTCTCTGCTATCCTGGGAGAGATGATCTGGGAGGAGCTGTCCCACTGCATCATCCATGAGTGTCTCGTCTACTCTATTCCCACCAAGAGCAGCCAGCTGGAGAACTACAACGCGGTATGCTGCTGTGGTCCAGGGATTTCCCCTTGATCAATACCTCAGTCAGCATGTATGTGATGAATACAAAATACATTGAATGACGTACGAAGAGTCCGCAAACTGTTTATTTACCGTTTGCGGACTCGACTCTTTCATACGTATTGTTACCTAATCTGTCCGGCACCTGCATAAAATTGGATGTGCGTGTGTATCTCCTTCTTTATCCAATGTTTTTTATTTTTAAGTATGGTTGATCGTGCAGGAGTTCCCTCCATTTCATGTTTGTTCTCCACTCTGAAGGTGATCAAGGAGACGGAGGAGTTTGAGAGTTCCCTGAAGGA
Organism: Lota lota; assembly: GCA_026745465.1. Lineage (NCBI taxonomy): Eukaryota > Metazoa > Chordata > Actinopteri > Gadiformes > Lotidae > Lota > Lota lota. The sequence continues at coordinate 2,983,231 of JACYXH010000764.1, forward strand.
GATGCAGTACTTGCAGAGTGACTCCACAGACCTGCTCAAATACGCCAAGGACGTCAACTGTCACTTTGCCAGCAAGAAGTGTAAAGACGTCATCGTGGCAGCACGCAAGCTCATGACCTCCAAGATGCACAACACCGTCAGAGTACGTTTGAACGTGTGTCTGTGGTTCTCGTATTCCAGTTAAACCGTTTCCGCTAAAGAAACATCCCAGGTTATCTGAATGTAGCGAGTGGAGAAAAACCAGTGTGTACCAGAAGTCGAACCCAAGGCATTTTCTACATCTTTATTAGAGGGTGGTGACTAGCTCAAACAGGGTATTTGGTTTTCCTTTCAATACTTGGTGTTAGTTTTTTTTTTCTCGCATGTGCCTATTTGTTACCTTGTTATTGTTGCTTGTTTGGGAGAACGTGTATGTTTTCATTATTGTAATTTTTAACTGCAAGACATACTTATACATATTATTTCTGTCCGGTGTCCAGATCAAACCAGAGACCAAGCTGACCCTTCCCAAGCTGCCGGCTCAGGGTTCTGAGGTCCCTGGCAAACAGCAGAAGATGTCCAGCGAGGAGGAGGTGAGGCTGGACGGCCACCAGCAGCTCTCCTCCAGGACCCTGTGTCTCCCCGTCTGTCGCATCAGCGAGTCTGTCCAGCAGCTGATGGAGCTGGCGTTCAACACCCTGCAAGAGGCCGTGGGGAGCTCCACACAGTGGTAGGCTGGGGTTTCTTTGTTGGATGCTGCGGGTCTCATTTCAACCAGTGCTAATTGTAGCCGACGGTAGCACCAGCTTGCACCCATGCTGGCGAAGCCCTTCATGTTGCTTCCTCCCCGGGTAGGCCACCTTGGGACTCGAACCCGGTTCCTCTTCCCTTCCACCAGCATTAGCGCCAGCGGCATAGCCCACCCCAACATAGGGAAAGGTGGCAAATTCCCGCAGTCAAAGCGGGCTTATTAATCTTCTTGCGTTGTTTACTTGGAGTCTTCTGTGCAACTTAAGCGTACACGCCGTTGCATTATGGTGATCACTGGTTGAAATGGGAGGATATGCAAGTGTAAAGATGTCATCCCTATGGGCAGCTAAAGTGTGACTGTTTTTTGTTGTTGTTGCTTTTTCAGTGCCATGCAACTTTTCTTCACTGTGAGAAACATTTTCCAGTTGTTCTACGACGTCGTGCCTACTTACCACAAGTAAGATATTCATGATCACACTCATGCTAAATGCGAACATCTGTGCTTGAATTATATTGCTTCTTATTTTTGATTGGTGTTGCAGCACTAATTAATTGTGTCTAGTTGGTAATAAGGACGTGAACATGAAACCAGCAGATGGTAAACGATCTGAGCGAGACGATAGTCTAAACAGGTATAGGTGTAAAAATGGGGTATAATGGGCTCTGTGACAATATACAATATTTACTTAACACTTAGGATAGGAACAGTGGAAGGGAAAGGACCGAAGGTGGTGTCAAATCATTGAACTTAATGGAACAAAACCAGACTCCATATAGTAGGGTCTTATCTACAAAGTAAATGAAAGAAAATGCTACACTATACTATATCACTGTATACACTACTATATCCATATATACACTACTATATTACTGTATACTATATTATTGTATACACTATACTATATCACTATATACGCTATATCAATATATACACTATACTATATCACTATATACAATATACTATATAACTATATACACTACTATATCACTAAATGCACTATACTATATACACTATACTATATCACTATATATACTATATCACTATATACTATATACACTGCTATATCATTAAATACACTATACTATATCACTATATACACTATACTATATCACTATACTATATAACTATCTATACTATATCATTGAACAACAAAAGAACAGCTGCTGGCACGCAGCTCTTAACTGTATTTTAACAGTCTCATATGTGATGCTAAATGTAAAGGGTGACCCAAACCTACCTAGTCCTTTGTTAAAAGGGAGAACATAAAGATCAGGGCTATAAACATACACTCTAGGTTGGTTTACAAAGTAAAGCTCTGCGTTACAAGAGATTTGGGCTGTCCGCAGTCAAGAGCGAGAGCATGAGCACATGAAAAGGCAGACATTTCTTTAGTGGTGTTTATTGTGAATGGCTAGCTTGAAGGGTTTCGGATCCGAAATCTGCGCGCTGTGGAATGCCGACCAATCATATGGATGGATCTGCACGGAGAGAGCTCCAGAGAGAGAAAGAGGGGGAAGAACAACAACAACAAAGACGGAACAAATGCATGCTAATGGCACTCTACCCAACACCCCTAGCACACTTAAAAACTAAAGTTCTGCTTCTCCAATTCTATTGCCAGAGTATGTCTGCCAAAACAGACCTCTGAACCTCTCTTGTGCCTAATCTCCAGATTGTAGTTCTGGACAATCGAAAACAAAGGATTGTGATCCGTGTTGACCACCACAGGTTAACACTTGACCCCACATAATCTGGAAATGCTGCAGGTTAAACAACGAGAGCCAATCTTTCCTTTTCAATGGTTAAATACTTAAAACGGTGCTTGTCAAACTTGCGTGAGAAATAACCCACAGGATGATCAAGTACTTGTTCTTCATCCTGCTGATGGACGGCGCCAGCTCACATGTCACCAGCACCCACCTCCAAGTTAAAGGCCGTAACACATTTTTACACTTTTGGTTTACCTAGAGTAGTAGTGAATGGATCACGGCACACATTTCAAGTCAAAAGTGTTTTCTGGGGCGTGTTTTAGAAAGGGTCCATCAAACCTTGAAGGCAATGCTGCGTTAACACTGTCTTGACTTGTCATGTCACATAGCCAATTTACATAAGCAAACCCATATGTTGAAGAATCTGTCATGCTTTGGTATCTAGTTGTTTTCTTTTGTAAGGGCTGGGATGAGGGTGTGAGGGTTTATTTGGACATACGGTCAGACCACCACTCAAGGTGCTAAAGGAAAAGCTGGTTCAGCCTGTGGATTGTGTTGACAAGCTACCTGACTATGTCCACCAGTTTAAAGCACGTTTGACTGGTGCTTGCTTGCAAAGGATGCTTTGAGGTCTCGGTCGAGCGCTGCACTTAACACTGGGCGAGAAAGTCCTTCCACTAAATGCTTCGTCCCTGACTAGTGCTGTCTCTGTTTTGTCTCTGCCGTATTTAGAGAGAACCTGCTGAAGTTCCCTCATCTCGCAGCCATCCAGCACAACAACTGCATGTACCTGGCCCACCACCTGCTCACCCTGGGACACAGCTTCAGGCCCCACCTGCCCCAGCCGCTCAGCGACGGCATCGCCACTTTTGTGGACATGGTGCCCGGTTTCCGGAAGCTGGGTGAATGAAAATATTAATCGTTTTAGGAATCAATCTCACTATCCCGTGTTTTTACAAAACTTCAAACGTATTGCTTGGATCAATGCAGAATGTTAGTCATTAAGGTCCCATGTATGTGCCCCCCCCCCTGCGCATACGTGGGACATGGGGCATGCGTGTACAGGTACTCACTGCCGTCGTGTCGATTGTCCCGACCAACGTGACAAAGCAAGGCTCTGTGACTTGTGTTAATGTATATTTGGACAGCAGTGCCACCCAACTGAACGTTGGCAGCCATTTGCCGATGGCTGGAAAGAGCAGAAGTAGGGCTGGGCGATATGGACATAATGGATTATCATCACGATAATCATGGGCAATATTACACGGTATTGATAAATATCACGATATGCTTTTGAATTCAACCGTTCTTAACAGTCTGAGGGTCAATGCCCTAATTAAATAAATAATAAAATACAAACATTAAGTACATGGGAATGTAAAGTATGGTATCTGACGAAAACTAGTTTTCCTTTCTCTGATCATATTCATTTAGACTATAAAACTGGGTATCACGGTGAGTTGACTTCATTTCATAATGACTCATTGCCATTCAAAGACAATAAACAACCACAGTGCCCAGTGCTGCAGCACAGCTGAACACCCAGAAGGCCTCTTGTTGACGCTGTGTCGTGCAGGTGCCCAGTGCTTCCTGGCCCAGCTGAACACCCAGAAGGCCTCTTGTTGACGCTGTGTGTCGTGCAGGTGCCCAGTGCTTCCTGGCCCAGCTCAACACCCAGAAAGCAGAGCTGTTGGAGCGCCTGTCGACCGCTCGCAACTTCTCCAACCTGGATGACGAGGAGAACTACACCGCCGCCAGCAAGGCAGTGAGACAGGTAAGGCCTTTTATGCAGTGACTATTGTTGGAACATGTATTTCCTCCTTTGTTGAAAATGTCTCACTTAGAACTAAATAAAAACCAGCATTTGATCAGACGGATATTGAACTTTGGGTTTTGCCTCTAATATCAGTTTGGCCTTGGCTGTGCAACAATTATTTTCCGGCATATGGGTGCGGTGTTACATTGTAAAAAAACAAATTTGGCTGGAGGTTGTCTTGCCAAATTTGGTCGTAATTAAATCCAAAACATATTCTCCAATGATATAATCCTTCCGTGCAAATTTCTGTTCGCTATGAATTGCATTGTGTTTAAATGGTGCTGCCTCTCCTTTTAACATCCCCATTGGTATATTTGTGGTCAAACGGGTCGGATTGCTCCGTCGATTGCTACTTTTCCCTCGGGCACTGCCATTGTTTTGGAATTCTGCAGACTGCAGCGTTTCTTGCTTCGTCATGGACTAAAACTCCCCTTAGCCCTGATTGGGATGCTTTCAATGGGCTCGAGGCCAGACTGATCTGCAGAGAGAAACAGAACTGGAACTTTCGAGATCAGGAGATTCTCACAAGGCTACTTTGGTTGCCTGCAAGGTGGTGGTGGTTGGAAGTTTGCCAGAAAGTGCAATTTGGTTAAACTCATATTGAACACTTTGACAGCCTATGGGGACATGCACATTTGAGTTTCGTTTGAAGTATATCGGGTCCTATATTTGCATCTGGGATGAGTTTAGTCAGACGAATGTGATGGGGACATATTGGTACACAATTTGATGGCTGTTACATTTACCTGAATGTTTGTTTTTTCCAGGTCATTCATCAGTTGAAACAGCTGGGCATTGTGTGGCAAGATGTGCTCCCAGTCAACATCTACTGTAAAGCCATGGGAAGTCTTCTCAACACTGCCATTTCTGAAGTCATGGCCAAAATCATGATGCTAGAGGTGACTTTTGATTGTTTTTTATATTGTTACCAACTGTACCCTATCAGTCTCTGTATTTGTAACCCAAGTGCCATGGTTTTTGCCCCCCGTATCATGTTTCTAACACCATAATCATATTAGAAACCAGACTAGTATTCGTGTAGGACAGCTTCTTGAGGCTGTACTTACTGTTTCAGAGAAGTTTGCACTATCCAGCTGTCCTTGTGTTTACCAACGGCTGTGAAGCGCTCCACGTTAAGTATTGACATGAAGTGTACATAATCCGTCATACTAATGACCTGCAGGACATCTCGTCTGAGGACGGGGAGCATCTCCACACGCTGTGCCAGACCCTCATCGAGGAGGGGCCCCTGGTCTTCGTCCCGCTGGCAGAAGAGCGCAAGAACAACATTTACCAGGAGGAGGTGCCGCTCTTCGTCAAGAAGTGGACGACCTTCAAGGAGCTGGTGATTGTGCTGCGGGCCAACCTTCAGGAGATCGTCAACAGGTACACTCCTTCACATTATAGACTCTTTTTCTCTTGACGTCATGATTGCATTACCGTGTTTGCTGGACTCAAAACATGGCAGCCGCTGGAGGCAAATACAAATCAGCCCAGAGTAGTAGTGGGCTGCACCACTACCGAAACGATGTCATCTTGCGGTGTTGTTGGATGCTAGAAATAAAGTATGGTTTATTGTATGGAAGGATGTGGCTGAATGCTTGACTGTTGATTTATCTTGTTAACGTTAGCACTTCTCTATAGCCCCACATACCGCCATCATGATTTGAGAGAAAGACACGCATGTCATTAGTTTTTTATGGGGCATTACTGGAGACTAGCTGATTTGTATGGGCCTCCAGTGAACACTGTGACACTGTAGACTGAAAGTGGTACAACAAATTGTACTGTCTTTATTAAAGGATTGAATGCACTTTTATGCAGAGCTGTTCTCTGCATAAGCTGGAGCTGACTCCTAAACTGAGCCAAACTTCAGTTAGATACCAATAAATATCACGATATGCTCATTAAGTCAGAACACAACTCTAAACAGCCTAACTGAGGGTATTTTACATTGAAGGACATTTAAAGTATGGTATCTTTCTCTGACGTTTCAACCCTCGTATAGATAATTTTAGATCATGTAGAATGTTGCCCTGCCCAAGAGCAGTTCCTCCAGCACTGGGGCTGTCTCCTCATGGCTCCATGTCTCTCTGCAGGTGGGCAGAAGGAAAGGGTCCCCTGGCCATGGAGTTCTCCGGCTCCGAGATGAAGAGCCTCGTCCGAGCCTTGTTCCAGAACACCGAGCGACGCGCTTTAGCTCTGACCAAAATCAAATAGCTAGCCATCTTCAGCCTTTTATTTCTGCTGAGGAAGAACCAAATGAACACGTTGACCTTATCTCGATTTTCTTTGAAGAATCAGGTCTGAGTATTACAATGTTGTTGGTTTTCGTTGCCACTATCTCTATATGAGACCATAAAAAGAAAGCGCTTCTCTCTCCCAGTTGTAATACAAGCTATGCAAGCCCTGTGTGGTGTCCAGGAGGAAAACATTATGGTCATTTCATCGGGGATGTCGGCGATAACCAAAACATTGATTAATGCACAACTTGGTGTTTGTCTTTAAGACGTGTTTTTCAGTTTCCTTGTTATAATGATTTGTACATTGGATTGTGTATTTAGATCCACTGGTAGTTTTTAGGGACTGTTGGATATGGTGGATCATAGTGTGTCAACAGTTTCCTAAGCTATGCTTTTGGTAACAATATGTCTATTGGAAAAGAAAACATGTGGCCATGTCCTTTTAACATTTGAAATTTGTATGTGACCATTCAGGTTGTGTTCTTTCTCTTCTCACATTGATGGGCTCTAAATAATGTATCCTACATCCTACACGTGTGAAAAATAAACATCACGCAAATGGTCCACAAAACAGGTTCAAACTGGCTTCCCTTGTTGTATTACAGAAATTGCTTTTATTTCAATTGTTTTTTTGTTTTGTTATACCAATCCAGCAAAACATTGTTGGACAGGATACTCTGTCTACTCTATTAGAATGGACATAATGGACATTCATGTTGTTACCACTTTATAATTTAATGTAAATGTTAATGTATGACTATTTTATAATACCAAATATGCTAACTGTATCAAACTCCCACATGGCTGCCAGTCTGGAGGTCTAGTGCAAATTTGAACTATAGTTGCATTAAGGGTTCTGTATATTTGTATTTAAACGTGTAACATGTCTCTAAAAGCCCCTTTGAACTCCTCCCTGGCAAGTCTCTACCAAACATACATTTTGTTAACGGTTAAATGTATGTATGTATACATTCAAAATTGTGGTTATCAAGCATTCACCAAATTTGTAATGCCAGAAGAAATAAACTGGTAACTTACTGCTCAGAAATATGTAAAACTATTGTGAAGCCTGATGTGGCTGTAATATTGTGTGGCTGTATTTGGGAAGCATGGTTCTTTTTAATAATAATTGAGGTTGGTCAATACTGAAATAGTCCAGCAAGAGTTGGATTCAGGATACAGAAACATTCCGGTTCTTTGCTTTAATAAATCTAGATTACAAGTAAATAATGTATCAACTCTGAGCAAGCATAGGCCTACTGTCATGCCAACAAGACACTGTGACAACATAACTGACTAGTTTAATTAACCTCATCATACATCTCGGTAGACACATGTAAGTAGTAAAAACCTACCTGTATAAGGCAGTTTAAAAAATTTATCATTAAAGATTAAACCAGTTATAGCTCAAATTGGGATGAAAAACCCACTGGAAAGTCAAACCCACTGGAAAGTTCCAAGACTTTGGAAAGTCAATGTCTTGGTGGTTTGTTAAATACATAGTGATGATATGAATGATGCATCTATAGGCCTATTCTAGTCACGTTCACATTTGTATTATATTTTCTAACTGATCCAAACAGTATTTGTAAATACCATATTATTCCATGAGTTGAGTAGCGATCCATATGTCGCTGCGTCCGCTAGTTCCATTTGGTATATATGGGTTTGGTGAAGATAATGCCACGATTTAAAAAGCAATTCCACAGATCTTTAAGAACACCACTATAGCTTGAATGAATTGCTGATTGAATCTTTAAGTTGTGCCGTAATCCTCAAGCAGACAGCTGGCGTCTTTATGTAAAGCTGCGGCTATCAGAAAAGCTCCATACTCTCTGACAAAGTCATTTAGTTCAGATAACAGTTATTCAACCATTGTTTGTGCCCACATAGGCTACAGACGTTCAACCCATGACAGCCTACTCCTCATTGGTCTCTCATCATGCTTTACTGTAACAGGACTACGCATTCATTCTTGTGAAGGTAGGCCTATGTGTGTGCATTGTTATGTGATTTATGCATTCTCATGTGAAATGTGATAGTCTATAGGTCTACCTATAAAATAGTTAAATTAAGCGTGTGGAATATTCTCAAAGGCTTGGCGGCTACAAAGTTGAGAAAAAAGTAATTTTTTTAACTATTAATTTATGAAATAGGCTTTAACCATTTGAGCGTGAATAAATCTGAGGTTAAGTCGGTTATCTATTTTCTTCAGAAGATCCCCCTTTATACCCAGAGTAAAAATGTAATGTTTATAAACTAGTGTGATTGAATTCATAAACTGGGTAACACTTAATTGAACTTGAATACTGTATTAACACTTTTGTAGTATTTACATTTAGCGTTTTTCATAAAAAAAAAATAACATCTAATTAATTGATCTGGATGAACTTAACATGTTTTGATTTGTCTAACCACATTTGATCTTAATACATAGACCTTGAAATACATTCAACGTCAAGCCTAGATTTAACCTGTGTTAAGCCTACCAAATGCAAGCCTGTATCAAAGTTTTGAATTGCGCAACAATATTGTTCCATGGTTTATTTCCTTGTTTATTGAGTGACACATTTGAAGTGTTCTTTTTTTTTTTTTTTTACAAATGTATGGGATTCTAAAAAGGTATTTGACATGTATATGTATATGTAGAATGACATATTTTATCTGCTAAAACAGGGATCCCATGAGGAACAGGCATGATGTGCAGTGGTGTGATAGTGCAAGATAAGCACCTGACTAATCCCAGCAGAACACCATCTCCATTCAACACCCGTAGGAACTCTGTTCCCCCCATACAGACTCTGACTGCTAAACATTTTCTGGCCTACCTTCCCAGATCACTACATTCTGAGCGCTTCACACCTTACACTAACAAGGTAGTGACATCCCTCTACCTTTATGTAATTACTGGATGTAGCAGTTTGTTGAGCTTTATGCATGCAGCATTATAAGGCATTGGAGAGATTTTGACAACTTTATCGGCATGTTGCTTCTTTTCTTTTAGGTACCTGTGAAGTCCGCCATGGCTACCATGCTAGACACAAGAAGAGAGTCTCTTCTGCTCACCCTAAACACGGATCCTCACCAGGATAAAGGAGGACCTTTACACTGCCCTTCTCCCTCTGAGTCACAGAGCATCTTAAACCATTCCACCCAGGATTCAGCTACCCTCAATCCTCTTGGTTGTGTCACCATCGAAACAGCTCCACAAGAGCTAAAAGAAGAAACGCTGAAGAAGCGTCCACAGCGTGGACGCCACCTGAAGCGCTTCAGCTCCAAATGCCGTTCTAGTGGCCCTGTGGGCAGCAACAGCCACCCAGTCTTTGCCAACAGGGCAACCGACAACTTGCCTAGTGAAAAGACCCACAAGAAGCGATGTAAACTTCTGTGTCACAGGCAACCAGTAAGCGAAGGCAGCAGCAATCAGCGCCAGCGGTACGTAAGCAAGGATGGCAAGTGTAGGGTCAATCTGGGTCCCATCGAGGACAAGGCGCGCTTCCTCTCCGATATCTTCACGACGCTGGTGGACCTCAAGTACCGCTGGTTCCTGTTTCTATTCACCATGTGCTACATTCTCACCTGGGTGGCGTTTGCGGAGATCTACTTTTTGGATGCGTGGCTGCACGACGACGTGGCTCACGCCCACGACCCCGACTGGAAGCCCTGCTTCCAGAACGTGGACAGCTTCCTGTCAGCATTGCTGCTGTCGGTGGAGAGCCAGCGAACCATCGGCTATGGCTCTCGAATGGTCACGGCGAACTGTCCAGAGGGCGTGGTTCTCCTGATGGTGCAGTCCATCCTGGGTTCCATCATCGACGCGCTCATGGTGGGCTGCATGTTCGTCAAGATCTCCCGGCCGCAGAAGAGGGCGCAGACGCTGATCTTCAGCAAGCGCTGCGTGATCTCTGAGCGCGACGAGAGGCTTTGCTTGCTGTTTCGCATCGGGGACCTGAGAGCGAGCCACATGGTCGACGCCAAGATCCGGGCCAAGCTCATCAAGTCCAGGCAAACCCAGGAGGGAGAGTTCATTCCCCTGGAGCAGTCGGAGGTCAACCTCGGCTACGACACCGGCGGGGACAGGCTCCTGCTGGTGGAGCCCCAGACCATCACCCACGTCATCGACGACAGCAGCCCCTTCTGGGAGGTGGGGGCCACACGCTTGCAGAGGGAGACGTTGGAGATTATTGTGATTCTGGAGGGGATCGTTGAGGCCTCAGGTTGGTAGCAATGTTCTTCGGTCACCGTTCATATGCTCTGCGGAGACACCTCGTCTGGTTTGATTTGAATTTGTTTGGACGTTTTAGCAACGCTCCCTCCGCTGTGTTGCAGGTATGACGTGCCAAGCCAGGACCTCGTACACCGAGAATGAGATCCTGTGGGGACATCGTTTTGAATCCTGCATGTCCTTGGAGAAAGGAGCCTTTCGGGTAGACTATGGTGCATTTGATAAAACCTTTGAAGTGCAAATGTCCCCAATAAGTGCAAAAGAGAGAAAAGCTGCAAAAGATCAAGAAGGTGAGGTTCATTAAATGCCAGAAATCACTACTGACATCAGTAAATTATCGGCCATTGTAATTTTCATCCTTTCAATGCTACAGTCCTTGCCAGCGACGAATGCATATGAATACTGATGATCCACAATAATTATTTATTTAATCCTTCCATTAATCCAGGGCCCAAAAACACAATTATAATCAGACCACAATAACAAGGTTTTAACCTTTAGATGGCAGCACACACTCAGAAGTAGTCTTGTAGCGGATGCTCTTTCAATCAAAATTCAAAGTGAACAAATAGTTCCATATTCTGGAGACAAGAGGAATCCATTTGAATGACCATCAGGTTGCCACAAGATGATCATAGTCAATCATATGGCCATCAAAACTACAACCATTTGTCCCCAAGCAACTAGGATAGACCGTATCTCTTACTTATTTCATACTTTTCTATAGTGTAGTGTTAAAGCCAGGTACTTGGCTGTTTAGACGATGTTTGTTCTGCTAAATCGAACAGTTAGCCATTGCTGCCTCCATAAGGCCAGGTCTGGGGATGCGTTAGAGGGCGTTCATATCTAGAAATAAGGTTAGTGGAATGAAAAGTGGATCTTTTTTCTCTTTTCTCTGTTACTTGAGGCCCTCACAGAGCTGTCTGTAGTCGCCACTTTGCTAAAAGGAGAACTAGATCTAGCTCAGCTCCCCAATGATATTGGTAATATAACATCTGACTGAAGAGAAGCTTCAAGGTGGAATTGTCTTTATTTAATAAAGAAATAAGGTACACAATAATACAAAAAAATAGGGTGGTGGGCAGGGGGCATCCCCTTGAGAAAACAATTTACTGACGCCTCTGCACTGGGCTAAGAATACCATGTAAGTGGGTTGGGGTCGTCATTACTGTAGTGTATTCCATGATCTGGTTGTGATGTGGGTGGCAGTCGATGTGTCGATCTGTGTATTGTGGGTGGTAAATAGAAATCTAGCAGGAATGTGCCATTTCTTTGTGGAGTGATTTAGACTTCAGGTTATCTCTTTATATTAATAGTTGATACTTTACCACTGCTTAGTTAATTTCTTTATCCCAATGTTCTTCTTTAAAGGAATGAAGAAATGTTTTGAATAACGTAGACATAATAATAATGGGTTTCTGGCAGTGGCCAGTCACACTGAGAAGTACATTTAGCGTACCTTTCCATTGGCATGGTAACATGTTAGCATGCTACTGACACGCTAAGGCATACACCTGTGCTTTCCTTTTGTTGCCATGAGCTTTCCAACATGCTACCGTGCTAATGTGCCAGCACGCTAATGCATTAGCAGGCCACGATCCTACACGCTAACATGTACTTCTTCTCGTACTTATACGTGTAGGCCTACTTGTACACCATAGCATGCTAATGTGCTAATGCTAACGCTAACATGGTAGCATGTACGCTAACGCGTTTATAATACAAGATAATGACAAAATATGTAGGCAAAATACATGTTTTAACACAAAGGTTTAGCCAAACTCACAGCTCATCTTCGGAGAGGTCATTATTAATGTTGTTATCTCTTTGGGATAAAACATTCTGCTTCAACCATTGGTGTATATGTATGTTTATGATGTGATAGACGTCAGGATTCTGTTACCATCTATGTTGGCCCTGATAAATGTGTACCTGTTTGGTTCTGGGGTCACTAACTCACTAACTTCAATACACTAAACTGTGCTGTCTAAAAATGTCCTTCCCGAAGGAATGCAAAAGGAGGCCAACCCAGCAATTTGAGGACAACCCACAATGGTTGCACCCAAATCCCTATCAAATGTACCCATACCATACTTTGGTTGATTCTACCTGGTCTGCAATGATCCTTTATTCTGTGTATTTCCCAACTCATGAAACATGTGCCCATGTCATGTATCTGTATTCTGTTCCTTCTATGAGAGGCAAAGAAATAAAACAATATTCCTTATTTTTTACATTGACATTTATTTGTTTTTAAACATGTGTTCTTGATGTGGTCTTTGGTGCCTTCCAGCACAACAAGAGTCACAGTGGAAAAAGTAAACATTTGATTAAATAAATTGATTCTCCACCTCACAAAGCTACATTAGGCTTTGGTCTGAGAACAAAATTGTACAACGGCTTACTTTCATGTTGTAATTTATACTGGTATGTATACCAGTGCTGGAAAATAATTTGTGTTGTGTGTGTGTGTGTGTGTGTGTGTGTGTGTGTGTGTTAACTGCTTGGGTAAAGGGACTGATGAAGTGACAATGTGGATGTAGGCCTATGTGTAATGAAAACCATTTCAAAAGCCACTTCACTGAATGACTCACTTTTGAGCGCATGCCCACTTCAGGTATGGTACACTATTTATGGGCATCGAGCAGACGGCCTCAAAGTGGAACGTGGGAGTTTAGGTCCTAGAGTGTTTTGAACAACAGTGTTTGTTTTCTACATCTACATCTGCAATTGAAGTTGATGCCACGGTTTTGGTTGAAACAAACACAGGATTTGTGTGGTGCAAATGCCCCATCTTAATCTTGCGGAGATATGAACACTAGCTGATAAAACATAAATGAATCGGTATGAATTACTTCAATGACATACTAGTAGGGAAGGTATCACAAAGTAAACCTTCACAACAAAGTACAAGACATGATGTTGTACCTACCAATCTATATTGAGCATTAAATAAAGATATGAACATAAAATAGACAACATAACTACACAATGGATTACACCGAGGCTATTGAACGCTATATTAGCCAACTTAATATTTAATTGCAATACCGGTTAGACGCGCCATAGTCCTACAGTTACATGCTTGTATTTAAGGGCTTTCTCAAAGGGAACTAACTGACCTGATTCCAGCTGAAAACTCTCCAGTCACGTGTGATGCTGGCTGACCTACACTTAGCCAATGAATATAAGAACAGGTGCAGTCATCCATTACCGCTTAGTAGCCATCAAAGCATAGGTAATTCTTTAAACATTTTTACTGTTCATATGAATTTTTCAGCAGGCACTCATCTAGAGTGAGTTTCTCATCTGGGGAACATCACTCTTGCCCTAGTTATACATTTTTCATGAGCACGGATACATAGGTCCAATTGGGAGGTCTATTGAGAGAAAAGGAAAGTTACTGATACTAAACCAATATACAATTCTCTAATAAAATGCTTTCGTTTTTAGTTCAATCTTAAAAGTGTATATGCATTACAAATATATGAGCTTCCCTCTACGGGCCTACTTTAGAAAACACTGACTGAGATGTTTCATAACCAAAGAGGAGGATATTACTGTAAAAATAAAACACCATCATTGAAGAAACACAACAGTGGAATGCTAGTTACTTTTGTGCCCCTTGCTTACACCATAAGTAATGGGAAGCTGAACTTTGTGAGATATATCTTTTAAACTTTCAAGAAAGGTCTTAATAGTAATGGATTACAGTTACAGACTACGGTTTGAGATTACATTTCAAAATGGCAATCTCAAGAGCAATACTGGATTACACTTATACATTTTAGTTACAGAATACAACAGAACACTGTTATTCCTCCTTGCAGGGTCAACCACAGTGAACTGATCTGGGGAGAACATGATCCATATTCACACATAATCCACACTAATATCAGTAAATGTCAATAAAGAAGTTTACCCTGTCCGGTTAAGGCCTGCCACTGCCTAGTTCCGAGCTAGACCCTTTAGAGCCAGGTGTGTGTGTGTGCTTGTATGTATTTGTGTGTGTGTGTGTGTGTGTGTGTGTGTTTAGTTGTTGGGTTCCGGTGGCTGGGTGGCCCATGCGTCCCCCCTCATGGCTGTATTTAGCATATTTAGTGGACACTGAGGTGAAGAGAGCTGCCCGTGAGTTGCATCAGACGGTGAATCTGCCAATAACAGAAACCCGGTAAAGCCAGCGCCGGCTGGGGAACTCCGTCTGGAGGAACCTCAGGCACCCGTCTCCCAAATGACGTTGGAGGAGAGGGTTAAAATGCGTGCACCCTTGTGCATCCCAGTCAGTCGAGCTTGATCAGAAAACCCACCTTTTAGACTGGAGCACAGTTGGTGTTGCCCATGAGCAAGTATGATGTCAAAATAAGAGACCTTTTCAGTTGCAGTATTGAGTGCTAAGTGCATGCTGTGTTCGTCTCTATGGACTGCACAACCTTCGGCTGCCAACCGGCTTACTTATTTTTGAACGGTAACCATTGCATTCACATAGGCCTACTGTATTGTTGTACAGTAAATCAATATTTACTTTAAAGACTAGCCTTTTAGACAAGCCTCACTATTGTTTAAAGGGTTCTCATCCTAAAGATAGGCACCATTTGAGTTGAAAGAAATCCTCTGTAATCAATCAAAAGAATAGATGTGTATTTTGGCGAAGAGGCTCTTTAATCCAGAGACCCTGCATGCACTGAAACGGCTTTAGGTTGACTAGAAAATATTCCTCAAATTAAAGTGAAAATAAAACAAAGCCAGAACATGGTGTGGCTGTATCGCCAAGAGCTAGTCTCTCTCCTTCCGGAGGGAAGAAGAAGTCATGGCAGCGATGTAATGATGCTCTTGAGATGCAGCTCGGGTGGTCACGTGACCGGCTGCAGCGCACCCAGCCGCGCGCTCTAGTGTGGAGCAAGAGCCGAGAAACACCTCGCATCTGCATCTAAAAATAGACCACGTTTGGGTTGGATCTGAAGCAACGCGTTTTGGGCTTCAGTTCGGCGTGTGTTCAACACCCTCCTCTGCCACTCTTTGGTGGTGTTCAGTCGGGATGATGCTGCTGCATTAGGCTGCGGGCTTAGCTGATTGCGGCACGTCGCGGGTGCTTTTTCATCCTCCAGCGTGCGTCCGAACAAAGCAGTGTGTTCGCTAAGTGTGTGAATGCGTCATTCATAAGGCTGCTCTCATCCCGTCGTATCAGTGCACTGGCCGCTCTTCCGTGACGGAGTCCGTCGTACAGTAAGAAAAAAAGAAACCCATCTCAGGTAAGAACTAGAGCTTATTCTGCAGACTATACATTTGGCTTATATCTAATTTACAGCGAGTGTGGAATAGGTGTGCGTGTGTGTGTGTGAGAATGTGTGTGTAGGAGTGTGTGAATGTGTGTGTGTGTGAGTGTGTATGTGTGTGTGTGTGTGTGTGTGTGAGTGTGTGTGTGTGTGTGTGAGTGTGTGTGTGTGTGTGTGTGTGTGTGTGAGTGTGTGAGTGTGTGAGTGTGTGAGTGTGTGAGTGTGTGAGTGTGTGTGTCTGTGTGTGTGTGTGTGTGTGTGTGTATGTGTGTGTGTGTGTGTGTGTAGCGATTGTCAAGTGGTAGGTAACTTATGACCGTATTTAGCAGCTACATTAGGAATATCCCATGGCGTGAAGTGAAGCTACTCATGTTGATCAATGGACCACAAGGCACCAGGACAGCTTCAAAATGCCAGTGTTCCTCTCTAGAATGCAATGCGTCGAGTAAGACGGCTGAAATAGCCTACACTTCATGTGTCCCTCTAGATGCTTTCTATCAATCATATTTGATGATTCAAATGGGCGTGGCTTGGATCTGTGTATACCCTTGGGGGACAAATCTCCGCCCAAAGATGTCTTCCTCACTTTGACAACCAAAGTGGGAAGCCAATAAATGACGGAAGCTTTTTTTTTTTTTTTTTTTCTCAGCATTTCCATCAGAGATATTCAAATGGGCCTGTCGGCACGCGCGCTCCTCATTTTCTCCCTGCGTTGAACGTCGAAGGAAGAAAACAAAAAGAAGAAACGGGACATTTCTAAGATTCCAGCGTGTCTTAAAGCGCACCGGGCTTTCGGAGCACGATGACGGCCAAGGGGCTGGACGGCGTTGGGGTCTCCGCGTGCCAGGGGGGCGCTGCCCAGGAGAACGGAACCTGCGTGACACACTTGAACCGCGTCGCCCTCCCTCCGTTCTCCTCGACCCTCGCGCTCATCGTGCTGGTGGCCATGGTCGTTGGGATAATACTCGTTTCCTTGGCGACGTTTCACCTCCACAAGAGGAAGCTTCGGAAGCGGAAGATCCAGCGCGCGCAAGAAGAGTACGAGCGCGACAGCCGCAACCCCAAAGGCACGAGGGAGCACCCGAAGCACCCACGCGCCACCATAGTCCGTCCGCTGAGCCGGGACCCATCGCTGAAACACCCGTCCCGTCCCGTGCACGAGAATGACCCCTTGAATATGTCCCCAGATGTATTACGACTAGACAGTGGGGCGCTGCAGGAGCACGGGGGAGAGGAACACACGCTGCACACGGTCGTCTCCTCTTGACAATGCGGAGCCCCCCCCCCCCCCCCCCAACACTCCAGCCATGTGGACATAGACCAGTGGATTCACGTACATTTCAGGGGTCAGGGAAACTACGCATTCAGCATGGAATAAACCAAGGAAAGCAATATGGCACAAAGAACAGCCCAAACGACGCCATCTCAAGCAATGTGAATTTCATTCCTCATTACTAGTGCCAGACAATTCTATTATTCTCGGCTCTGCTTGTATACCTTAACTGCCGTCGATGAAATAAATGTAGACTCGTTTTGAAATGTCAGCAATAGATAGAGAATTAGCGTATTCTGTAAAATAAAGTACAGTAACCTATAGGCTTTGTCAAGTAACGATGCGGAAGGATGGAGCCGGTAGGATCGTGTGGTGGAGGAGGAGGAGGAGGAGGAGGAGGAGGTGGAGGTGGTGGTGGTGGTGGTGGTGGTGATGGAGGAGGAGGTGGGGGAGGAGATGGAGGTGGTGGTGGGGGCGGAGAGGCTGTGCGTGTTGTGGGTGTGTGGGCTGTAAGCGGCCACGCGTAGTAGTAGACCTGCACATCCTATCTCTCCGAGAAGATCTACTGTATAAATAACAATTTGCTTGCTTGACTTTGAATGTCTTCCCTCTATAGATGACTACAGACCACTGTTTAAATCGTTCCCAGAGTGTGACACGTGTGACGTGGTGTACTTGGCGATGGAGAAGAACGTAACGCTTTGTGACGGCCAGGTGTCTCTGAGTTCGCATGCCCCCTCTCTCTCTGTGAGACACAGTGACAGTAGTGTTGTTAGGCCCGAGTGTTGTGGTGCTGGTAGGCAGTGCATAAGCTGCGTATAGACTATATCATTGGCCAAGTTATTTGCGTAATTGTTTCCCTTGAAGTGACTACATATTTACATGAAGTACACCAATGTCAGTATTATAATATTAGTACAAAAAAAAAGCAACAAAAAAATAATAACATTGTCGGTAGCACTAGTTACTATAGGTTATTGTAGGATTCCAGATATTTTGTTGTGGTCATGCACACAGGATGTTTTGCTTCCTCCCAGTGTCAAGAGTCTATTTGAGCGCTTTACACAGTATTTTCATCTTTGAGTATTTATAATGTGTCCTCCTGGAATATAATAAAAAGAGAATCCCTAAAAACAAGGAGGGCCACGTGAATTCAGCATTGTTTTCCTTCGGTGTGTGTGAAATGTTACCTACATAATATCCTACGCACATGTTCACAACCTACACTTTTTCAAGCATCAACGTTCGAGCAAGGTCTCCACCAGAGCCGCAGATGTCGCCCTCTCATGGCCGTCCAAGGTATGGTTGTGAAATGTTCACCTACGATCAAACAGGACAAACTTGCAAAAAAATGTCATCAGTTTAATATAAGCTAATAAATTAATGGTTCATTAAATGTAACATTAGCATATCCTTGCAACTAAGTCTTAAAAGGTGCACCACCGCCTTTTAGACTAGGCTACATGTGATTGTTTTTACATCTATAAGGTAACCAATATGAAACAACCTAATATTGTTACGTTTTTAAATTGCTCACCATTAATGTTCAGTCTGCTTGTCAAAAATGCTTCTTATAAAACACGTTGTTACTTGGACGTTTTCTAGGGATTCTTCAACGTAGATTAGACCAAGTCAATTTATGTAAGAAACTGGCTTTTCTTTAATATGAGATAGACTTTCCATTTGTTAAAACCAATATTTACTCAACACAAGTTTTGGTTAAAAAAAGAGAGAAAAAAAAGCCCAATTGATAAGTACAATTCAAAGTAACAACGCCCGTCTTGGTTTGCAAAGGGCAGAGCCGCATGTGTTGCCTCCGTCCCACACCGGCGCGGTCATGCTTTTTCCTGCGTGTCCTCCAGAGGCTGTCCCCTTGTTACGGTCCTGCATTCAAATGTCGCTCTATCACTTATGTAGATTCATAACTGCTTTCTTTCTCGCCCAATCTCTCATATACAAACACTAAAAAAGCATTGCCAAATGCAAAAACGGCCAAAGACATGGCAGTGTCGCTACGGCGCAAACCATATTACACAGAACTACAACACAGTGGAATTGTGTTTATGCAATACCATACCAAAGAAATACCAGCATATAATTTCTTAATATTATTCCTTAACAGATAAACCACATATAATATTCAATGTATTTGCTCATACTATTCATAATAGTATGAGCAAAGTTAATTTACATCCTCTATTTTAAAGATTCAACCAGGTTGTATTAAACTGCATGGTGTCCTCCTGTGCCGATGAACACCGCCTTTAAAGAGGGCTGTAAATCTCTCAGATTGATGACGTCATCTCCTCCAGGACTGAATACTGATGTGACGTCAAACTACAAGGTCAACCCGTGGAGAAATGTCCCAATCTCGTCTGGTCTGGACCAGTCCTGGGCCCTCCTCATTTATCAAAGGAACAAATGTGTGCGTAAAACCTTAGAACTAGGAACATTCTAAATGTTGTGCGTCGGTTAGGATTTAGAACTTTATACAAACCGTTGATAAATGAGCCGGCTCTTCTGCAAGTCATGAATGACCTCATCCAAGCATTCCTGTCTTTTCTTAAAATAACCTAACATTCTACATCTTATTTTCCTTTCTGCTCATCATCATGAGATACTTTGCCGTCCAAAACATAACCGTTTCCAAGATAAAAACTGAACATATGCTTGTAACTAACTTTACCCATTGCAACCATATTGTACAATTGTTTTGAAAACTTCTCACAACTTCCCATACACTGTACAAGCTAAACCACTGTTTAATTATCTTCAGCATGGTAAGAGAATGTGGAAATGAGTAAATTGGTGTGGTCCAATAGTAAAAAGTTGTACATCATTTCTAAAATACAATTTGGAGGACCAACATTTAATTGTCAAAACATCAAATTCATATTTCAATTGTAATGGTTTGACTGAGAAACAAATGTCACATATTGTATAAAAACTGGTGTGTAGCTTTGCAGCACACAACATGTAAAGAGTGAACATATAGTGAGGACAAACATTCTAATAGATAGGCTGGTAGATCAATGGTAAAGAAGCCTAAAGACACAATGTCTCACAGCATCAACTACAATATGCAGATGACAATGTCTCATTAGCAGGTCTGATGGGGGACACTGCAACAGGCTCCACTGCCCGGCCCTATTCCTCACTTGGCTCCATCTCTCGGCTTCTTGGTGTTCTTCTTGTTTGAGCCTGGTTTGTTCCCAGACTGGGGCTTGGCCTTTTTGGCGGGGCTGGCTCCGTCGTCGGCTAGCTTCCTCTTGGGTTTTCTCTTGTTTTTCTTCTTGGCCTGTCCTTTGTCTCCGGAGACGGAGGGAGGGGCCGCTTCGGCAGCACCTTCTGCGGTTCCCTGCTTGTTGCGGTTCTTCCTCTTTTTCGACTCGGGCAGGAAACCTTTCTTTTTCGGAAGCGCCGTCGTCTGTGGCTCTGGCGTCTCTTCGGGTTTCTTGACCTTCTCCACCTTGGGCCGTCTGTCAGAACAACAGTAAAAGAATGCTAAGTTACGATGTCTTTGTGTGGGCAGATAACACAACTTTTTTTATTTAATTTCTTTAACTTAATTACAATTCTTCAACCAAACCTAAAATAACAGCTTATGTCTTCTTAATCTCCAACAAA
Organism: Lota lota; assembly: GCA_026745465.1. NCBI lineage: Eukaryota > Metazoa > Chordata > Actinopteri > Gadiformes > Lotidae > Lota > Lota lota. The sequence goes on from JACYXH010000764.1 coordinate 3,004,127, forward strand.
GATAGTAGCATAAGGGGCAGTGAAGTTGTCATTTAATTAAACGTCTAAAACATAAACACATTTAAACTAGCCAGTTACGGTACACCTAACATACTGTTTTGTCGTGCCTTCAAATTCAGTTTGATAAATGGACTGTAACAATGTATGCAGTTGTTGGCTTCTTGAGACATTGAGATAACAACAAATCAAAGCCTACGTCACACGGCCTGGGTCGTGTATAAGGGAAAGGTGAGTGGCGAGATGCGGCACGCGTAACTCACATCACTCCAAAGTGCTTCATGACAGCCCAGTACGTGTCCTCCAGGTGTCCCGTCTTCTTGAGGGCAATGGATTCAGCCATGGACCCCAGCACCACCTGTAGGGGTCCGATGTTGACCGACGGATTCTACAAAAAAATACACGGGGAAGAACATTTAGTAAATCGATTCGAGTATGAGTCATGTGACATCCAGCGCAAATAACTGCTCAACCGACAACAGTTCCAAGAGTCCTATTGCTGAAACAATTAACAGATTAACTTTGGATTCTTCAATTAGTAAGTGATTAATCATCTCTGTGAGTAAGGAATGTGGGTCAACGTTAGACATTCAATAGTAGGAACTGACAGAGATACCCGAACATATATAAAATGTTAAGCGTGGTCATTTAGGATACACTATTGTTGTACAACATGGTCCTTCCTGTACAGGCGTACCTTTGCTTTAATGTTCTTGAGCAGGAATTGACAGAGTTCCAGGGCTTTGGTCACCTTCTCCTGGGCAACCTTGCTTTGGCACTCTCCCACTTCCTTCAGAGTCTGAGAGATGTAGGGACATGATATTACACAAACGGCAGTCTCTCAGAGGACGGACGAGTGAGTGGCATGCTGCCCGTCTGCCTTGAGAGAATGCACAGACGGTGGGGAATAAAGCTGTGGTGTGTGGAGGGCATCGAGAGCCGGCTTGGGCAAGAGTCAAGAGTCTTGGGCAAGAGGGCCGTACCGCCACGAGCTGCTCCACCAGCTTCAGACACAGCTCCAGCCAGGGCTTCCCGGTCAGCAGCTGCTGCACGTCTCTGTTCTGCACAGCCCGCAGCACCAGCATGCAGGCCTGGCCCTGACACACACACACACACACACACACACACACACACACACACACACACACACACACACACACACACACACACACACACACACACACACACACACACACACACACACACACACACACACACACACACACACACACACACACACACACACACGTTGAAGGCGTCCTTTATCCACATGCTTCAATGTCATTTCCACTGGGCTTTGAAGTGAAATTGTTCTCTTTAAGGGAGTTTGGTTTTTACCTGTTGATGTTCTCTAACTCCAGCGGTGATGTTTTGTACTGCCGTGTCCAATATGTTTACACCCAGAGCCTGCAAGCAAAGCACCAGGAAACATCTTAACGACTAAATATAGTGTGGGAATGCAGCCGTAAGTCAAATGTGTGTCTCCAAGAGGCTTTCGCAGGCCCACTTGTCCAACCTCAGTCAGGTGAAAAAAGCCTCTAGTCCTTCGTCAACCACGTGATTGAGGAAAGACTCCCCGGAAAGGGAAGTCTGGATATCTCCTGTCCTCCTGGAAAGGGGAGGCCCCGCTCCAGGAGGACAGGAGAAATCCAGACACTTTGAGCAATGCAGTGCAGTGATTTGACCTACCATCCTCTGATGAGGAGCCCACGCTTACCCACATCTAAAGTCTGATTTGTGAGACTAACCCGTTAAATGCCTGTTTGACTCTTCCTAGTTAAGAGTTATCACAACCACCCAGTGATTCTCAAACCCCCTGCGGATCCCGATTTTCCATTAACTTGTATTCACATAAATACAGCATAAACACACTCTCGCGTGCGTGGACCATAGCAGGTCAAGAGGGACAAGGGGGTCGCAAGTCTTGGCCCAAATTATTTTAGGGGTCGCACGCTGGACCGTAGGGCTGGCCCGAATACATAATGTCAAGCTTTGAATATTTATTAGGTTTCCAAAAAGAATATCCGAATATTTGGTAGACAATAAGGAAGAAGAAAAAGTCCATTCCTAGTGCATATCCTTCACCGCCTGTAAATGTAGCAGGCGGAGACCGCTGCTGCAGAATCGAGTGGTTCAATTGGTAAAACAAATGTTTTTTTAACAATGCAAACTAGCAAAACAACAATATCACGTCAGTGCCTTTCCGATCCACTCATCAGTCCGAGTTCGACTTGGTTACGGCAGAGCTTCAATGCAGCCAAAAAGCTGGCAAACACACACACCGTTTCCAAAGTATGAGAGTAGGCCTACTTCCAATTATCACAAGGCAAAATAGGTGGTTTGAACGTTGTGCAAAGTTAGTCCTGTGCAAAGGCAGGACTAGTGCTGTTTACCCGGTGATAAATCACACAGGCGCTATTGTGGGGGACGGATCGCCATAAAAGGAAAAACATCGCTGTTCATGTTTACTAAATAAGCAACACATTATTAGTAGGTAGGTAGAGCTTTTTGGTGTCTTTTGGACTCGTTTGAACATTGAAATAGCTGCTAAATGTCCTTATTAAAACCCTTCTAAAACCATTAACGCCCCGGGGGTTAATGGCTTGCGTATCCTCACACTGGAAGGCAGCTGTCAAAGTGCTACCGGAATATTTAAATAATGTTTGAATATCCAACTACAAAACTAACCAATGATAATTCGGTCGTCCCCTATTTGGCCATTCCGATAATGGCTGCCGTTACCTCAACTGAAGCGTTGACGTGAAGCGTTCTCGGACGTCTAGCGCCCTTACATATATGTTTGATCACTGGGATGTTCAGACGAAATGCAACCTAGCCTTCTAACCTGCCGTTCCCAAATATGCATAGACAAAAAAATAAAATAATGAAATGACTTGAGAGTCTAATACCTACCTAACAAACGAATATTCGGGCTCAGCCCTACTGAACAGATTGAGGGGCACTGCTTTGGCCGATGGTTAACATGGTGTCTGTACTAGTGTGCGGACTGGTACTCACGGGGAATCGGTTGCAGAGGTCGACGAACATCTGCCCAGTCAGAGGGCTGTTCCTCTTGGTCATTAAGGAGCACAGTGCCTCTCTGAAGAGGGTGGACACCCGCTCCACCTCCACGCTTCCCATGAACAGCAGCTGGAAAGAGAGACCCCAGTGTCCTGAACAGCTCACTATTCTCAATGTATTTCCATATCACTCAGCGTTTTTCGCTTCAACAAGATTATGAGGAGGGCAAAAAAAAAGCATACGTGTTGATGAACTTGACAATCTTTAGTACCTTGAACCAATTTTGACCATGTAGTTGATTTGGGCTATTTTCAATCCAATAATGTAAAAAAAGAAAAAACTGAACGCAGTGTTGGCTACAATGCAAACCCTGTAGCCAGGAAGCTACAGAAACCTACGTCATGGCTTGAGGGCGTCTCAGGGGTCTTCCCCTCGGTGGTCTCTGCCGACGGAAGGCCTCCTCTTAACACTTTCACCAGGTAGAGAGAAGCACTGGGAAAAGCAATGATAATATGTGTCTTTTAAGCACCGCAAACGGTTGCCATCAAAAGAAGGAATCCTAATTGGGATTGATGTCAAGAGTTGTGCTGAGATGCCAACCTGAAGAAGTAGAGCGAGACGGACGAGTCTGTGTGTTTCTGGGCTTTGTGGACCAGTTTCTCCAGGAGGTCGTGGAGCTCCCCCTGCCTGTCCCCAGCGGTCCTGCAGTACACCTTGGACCTGCAGAGCTGGTTCCTGGCAGGAAAAAACACACACTATTATTTCTTTCTATAGCCCCAAGCACACGGCCCAGTAGGGTACAAAATAGTCTCCAGTAATTTGCTCCATTACAACATTATGGTTCCATTTTCCTTTTTTGGGAAACGCTATAAATATGAACAGAAGGCCGTGCTTTGAACTTCATGCTTTCTTGTTTGAATAGTTTTTTCTCCATATTTTATCATGTAAAAAAAGACAAAAAACTAAATATCCAGAATAAAACAAACTATTAACGGGAACAAACATTGTATATAACCATGGGCAGAAAAGATAACCAACAATGGTGTATAACAAATGCTGCTGCCCCTGTGGTTGGATCCTACATTTAAAAGTACCTGAAAATATCAGCCACCCTGCGGAGGAAGTCCTGGTCCTGCTGGTGCCGGTCTGAGCCCATACTTCTCTCCAGGACACCAAGCAAGGGTTCAACCAGGCCCAGAACCAGAGGACTGCCCGCCTGCTTGCTCACAAACACCTCCAAGAGGTCCAGCACCTGTACACACACACACCTCTCAACATTATTGACCCATGAAAGACATTGTCAAGTCCTTGGAGCATACAGATGCACACACAGTCTTTATATTAAACTAGTTTATATAAATTGTTTAGTATAAGGCCGAGGTTTTCAAAGTGTGAGAAAGAAGAACTTTGGGGAGGCGTGACAAAAAGGAAATGTAAACAGTGTTGTTAAAAAGGATGTTAAGCTTTCTGGGAAACTACCAAATCAAAACAATGCTAAATGAATCGCAGTTCATTTAGGAAAATGATTTTATTTGGAAAAAGCCTCACACAGGCTGCAGTCAAAAGATATGCCTATCTTGCTGGCAGGCATGGCCCCATTGTTGGGTATACAACGGTTCTCCCCGATGAAGTACCTTCATCTTGAAATCCAGGATGAGCGTTTTCTCCTTGTTCACTTTGACTTTTTCCTCCCTCTTGGCCTCCATCTTCTTCTTCTGCTCCGAGAAGAGGGCCGACAAGCCGGCATCCAGTGACATCATCGCCTCGTCGTCCAGATCCTCTTCGTCACTCTCATCCTCTTCCGTAGCCTGTGTGGTCACAAAACCGTTTATAATACATAATAATTCATGTGTGACTTGGATTTTTGCTGAGCATGTATTTGCTAAAAAATTGATTCCGTCAAGGAAACATTATGATTTGTAATGAATTGGGACAGTAGTACATGTAAGGCTGTGTTTAATGTTATGTTAATGCATCGTCACATCACTTAACGGTCTGCATGCAAGCAGAGGACGGCAACACACTCTGATCCCACTGCTGTTTGTTCACATAAAGCATCAATAAAAGTCAGTGCATTTCCTATGCAAATTGTGTCTTGTCGTCACTTACGTTAACGACTTTTCGGGGGGTGGTTACGTCTTTGAGTCACAACCGCCATACCTCATGCAGACAGCACACGCACTACTCACTCACTACCCAGCCTATACGCCGGCGTCGTTCAACACCACGGAGGGTGGAGGGATTACGAACCATTTGTGGATACTTTTTTATCCTTAGTTCTTCTCCACATTAAATAACGAGGACCCTTCAAGGAGGCCTTGAGGTCGCTTCATGAACGGAGCAAACTAGTGAAGCAGACTAGTGATTTGGAGACACTCAACACAACCCACCAAGGCATTTTGCTGTTGGAGAACTTTCATCAGCTCCAGGCGGAAGTTTGGGTCCACTTCCCCCTCTACCATAGCCTCTTCCTCTTCATCATCATCAACATCATCCTCATCATCGTCGTCGTCATCCTCCTCATCATCCTCCTCCTCCTCCTCCTCCTCCTCTTCATCCGATGACTCGTTCTGGGGATGCCACAAGAGCACAAATATGTGTGGTGACATCATTTTCAAACCAATACTGTGAGGGAGGCACCGTTTTTTTTGGAAAACCAAATTCCCTGTTTGAGCTTGTCCCCGGCCACTATCAAATTTAACAAATGCCTTCTCCCTTCTCCCCACGCGTTCGCTGTAATCAGATTTGGGGGGTGTAGCCAGATTGTTTGATTGACGTGACCTAGTAACCCAAAACGGCCTGGAACAGGTTACTCATACAATATCATGTGTTTAAGCCATAGCGGGCAAGTTGAGTCCATATTTACGTCTTAGCCTTCATTTCTAAATCTTAGTATGGATGCTGGTTATCCTGTAAATAAATGTGCACTGCAACCCACTGCATCACTGTTCACCTGAAATAAGTTGAGTGTGAGCAAGACACACTTTTGGGTACTTGCTCTTACAGAGTCACAATATGAGTACTAATGAATTCAGCCTTCATAATCACAGTTAAAGGACAGCTTTTGAGTTTAAAACATAAAAAAATAAAAGAATCCTCTAGCTCAACCATATGCTTCAGCTATGTACCGGTTTTCCTCATTTATAAAAGTCTGATTTAGACCAACTCACACTCTATCAGCAGGAGGAACATATTGGCACTTGTTATGACCATGAACACATGAAACAATAGAATGATGGCAGCCTTACCCTTTAAAAAAGAAAAGCCATTGCTTGGCTTGTTGCAACAACAGTGTCGGTCGATTTAGTTTGACCGCTACACATACAATAGTTACACAGACAATAGTTACACAGACAATAATGAGGGAATATTGGGGACGACAGCCACCATGCAACCAACCTAGCCATAGGAATGAATAACAACAATATGAGGGCAGCCCTATAATGAATAACAAGTAGTCCCTTCAACAGATAACTCACCTCAACGTCCTTCATCTCCTGGTCTTGACCCTCCTGCTTCGTTGGATCCTGGTTGGTGACAACCAAAGCACTTTCCTCCTCATCCTTATCTGTGTCCAACACCTGTGTAGAAGGAGATACACGCACACCCAATTACATCCAGGTGCCGGGCCTTCAGCTTGGGAGTAATATGCAGTATGCAGACTCTGCTCAACACATGCGTCCCATTTCAAATTACAGTAAATAATACCAAACGATTGCAAGACAGTCGTACATTTTCATTTGTGAAACCAAAATAAAAAAAAAGAATGTTTACCATTTATTTCAACTCCGTGAACACAAATTACTGCTGGAGTTGAATTAAATGGTATTGTCAGTATTTATTCCGACACGGATCATCGATGAGACAGTACATATAGAGGTGTGTATGTTTCTTCGATAGGTAGGGGTCTGCATGGTCACATCACTAAACGATGTGCATCTACTGGAGGCAGGAAGAGCCAACCCAACCAGATATTCTGACACGCAGCATTTCACTCACTAATAGCTGATGGATGGCCATGCTATTTCTAAGACGCTACACTCAAATTACAGCTCTTAAATCTAACCTACAGCACCTTTAAAGACGCTAAACTCAAATTACAGCTCTTAAATCTAACCTACAGCACCTTTAAAGACCAAGACAAATCGCAAACTCCATTACATTGTGACCTTTGGATGTGTTCCGCACTTACATCCAAGATAGTGGTGAGGGCTGTGGCGGTGATGTGGGGGCAGATGGAGGCGAAGACGGTCTTGCAGACCTGTCTGATGTGGCGGCTGGGTTGGGACAGCAGAGACAACAGAATGTCCACCACCACCTCTGCCCAGTGGGGCTCCACCTCCTCTTTAGCTGTGACCGGGGGGGTATACAGAGAGAGATAGTTATATAAACAGTAACACACATACATACAGTGCGTGTGTGTTTATATTATACTTGAAATGCTTTATTTGACATGTAATGCAAATGTAAAATGTAATGTATTACTGTGTATCATAATAGGGGTAATTAATGAGTTGTAATATATATGAGCGTCTCAGCATTAAGAACTCGACACAGACAATGAGTATTTGTAATTGACATGAAAGTACTTCAAGAATGATCAAAACGCAAACTGCTTCACGTGAGTATTTGAAGAATATCAGTAGGGCCGTTAGACAGTAGAAGTGGCGTTGCTGATGCAGAATCCAAACCAGAAAAAATAGGAAAACTCGACTTCTAAAAACGGTAATATCATGCAAACGTTGTGCATGTGTCCGTTGGTTTACCTTGACTCTTCCTCTTTTTCTTCTTTTCCTGGGCTTTCTTAATGCAGCTCTGGATGTCCTGCATTATGTCCACCAACTCCTCCTGGCTCTGCAGAAAAAAACACAACACATTACTCATGTCCTCGTTTCTTGCTAAACACTGACCACCTGAAATCCACTATGTTTCAACTGTGCGTCAATGTTCATCATAATGAAACACATGCATCCTAGTAATGACTTATCGATGGCGTTTCTGCCCCAATTGCCAGCCGACTAACAGCTCCAAGTCTTGGAATTGAGCTCTACCCAATAACCTTTGTTTACAATACCGCAAGCTAGAAGTCTGCCGTGTCTGATTGGAGGAGTCAGTGGTTATATTACTGAAAACAATCCTATCCTTCCCCCTAACCATGTATGCCACTTGAGCGGCAGCCATGGCCACCTGTTTGTGAAGCCCAGGCTGGAGACACCAACATCTAGTTCTGGCGGTGTGCATGGCTGGATGCAGAGTGACCCACCGCCATTCTAAGTTAACAAGAAAAAACTTGACTTCATTGTCGTAATACCAAGCCAATAATTGTTTTCCTAATTTGGTAAGGATCTCAGTGGCTAGATCTCCCTATGATAATTTTTGAGGGGTCCCGTTTGACCATTTAATAAAAAAATTTTTTTATAATTAAGGGGTTGAATATCAACCAGTTTTGGCTATAGACTTGTGAGGCGGCCATTCAATTCCCACCCTCAACATGCCAAATATGGATCGTTTCCTCTGCCGGTTGCATTAATCTCACACAATGGCGTCACCCGATAGAAGGCAAATCGACCCCCCTCAAAACGGTTGTGTGTAAACCAATGGGACGCTAGGGCACTACTTCTTTACCAGTCTATGGTGCCCCCCCCCCCCACCCATTGGGGCAGCAGGCAGTGAGCATGAAGCCCTACCTTGAAGAGGTGGATGCCGACCAACATCAGCAGCTGCTGGAAGGAGTGGTTCTCCGGACTGGCTTCCTTCTTGGCCTTCTTCATCAGAGAAGCCACGGAGACGTTCATGCTGGGAGGTGGAGCAAGGCACAAAACACTCAAGTTGGAACACATGTTAACTCACGGGCAAAAGATAAGGAACACACACTAATCAAGTTCAACTGTTATGGCTCGACTGAATAATAGACTTGGTGGATCTCGATGTTTTTCTTTTCTTTACTAATACCCCCTTTGAAGACATTATTACAGCCAAGTAGCCCATAACCAGCACGAAACACTTTGGGGAGGAAATAAATAAGTGAGGCTTTTGCATCTTTATCACCCCCGAATATTCGAATATTCGTTCGGAAAACCGAACTAATATTCAAAGCTTGAAATGATGTTTTCGGGGGAGCCCTACGCGACACTGATGACATGACACTGATGCTCTGTGCCAAGAAGCCTTTGGAGGTGGGCCTCCTCATGCAAACTGTAAGCTAATTCAAGCAAATCCAGAGAGTATTCTTCCTGACACGGACACCATTTTGGTGTTTCCGTTTTGTTCCTTGTTGTATTCGCCCGTATTGCTCTGTGTTGTTCGTAAACGTGTAAAGCTGCCAATCAGGTCTCTGAGGCGCTCAGGCTCAATGAGACTAACCTGTATAAATAAAAAGGTCAAATAAAAATACATTCAGGACATTTTGCCTGCGCCCCCTTAGGGATACCCTGGACTGCATTGCATTGGTTCTGTACCTGTCCCAGGCCTGCCTCTGCTCTGGGCTGAAGGGCAGGGCGCTCTTGATGTACTTGGGCTGGTTGAGCAGAGCGTCGGCGTACTGCACCAGGCAGTGGATCCACATGGTGCCGTCAGCGGTGACTCCCTGCACCCGGCGCTGGGGCCCGGCGGGTGTGGGCTCGGCAGACTCCCCGAGCAGCGGTAGGTGGTGCATGGTGTGCAGGAGCCTGGACAGCAGGGCGCATCGGTTGTTAGTTAAGTGGGGACGTCCAGAAGCCAGTTGGTGTGCAATAATGATTAGAAACTAGATGCTGAATCCAACGGCACAGAATGTTACAATCTAAGCATACTGTGCGGAAAAACATAGTTACAGTGACGTATACAAACATTATTAGATGCACTTTGTTTATTCGATTTACTCCAATAACTCGTTATCATTTGAATAAATGGAGATTTACTTTATACAACACATTCATTTTCTATTACGTTATAATTTTTTTCTTTCATTGTTCAACAAAACGGTTGATCTAAAGATGAACCGGTTTGAAGCAAGCCTTGCTGAGATTGCAAGAGATAATGCACATTTGACCGCCCAAGCAAGGCATTGCAAAAAGATCACAACACACACATTGCCAATTAATTTACATTGCTAATATTCATCCCATATTAGGATAAAATGACATCAACAATCAACCAGCAGATTAGTTCCATGAACTATCGAGGTCAGGAGAAACGGGTCAATTCCTACCCAAAGAAGCCGCCGACGAGGGCTGCCCTTGTACTTTCATCTAGCGGCACAGAGAGCTTGGCCTCAGTCTCTGGCACGTCTGGAGTCGCCTTCTTAGCCACGAAGAACGCATGGAAGAACACAAACCTGCCAAAGGAAAGATTCTAAGTCACGACTCCTCAACAGATACAGAGCTGGACAGTAAGGTTCCACTCAGGTTAACTACCATTTCCACCCATGTTTAGTAATTATGGCCAAACAATCACATATTCATGTTCTTTGAAGACGGAAGAGATGATTTCATTATTTTACAACCAATACATGTTATTGTTCTACTTTAATTGCTGAGAGTATTTACTTTGTCGTAAGGTTTTACTCATTGCCATGACATCTACTTAACTACCCATAAGCCTCGCGATTGCCTATCAATCACGAGAACACAACTATTGCGCCCAGTCTCAAGACTGACCCGGTAAGTCAGTGTTTTTCAGCCTGTGATACGTGTACCACCAGGATGTGCTAGGGTACTGGAGATGGCACGTGGGATTCTATTCTTGAAAGATTATTAATAATAATTTCGATTATAAATATATTATAAATACCGTTGCGTAAATATTGTGTCATGGCTTGTTATTAATTCAAAAATAGTATCGCTTTGTGGATGCCATCATATGTTTTCTGTTAATTTGTGCTAAATGAGCACACTGGGAGCAGAAGCCGAGTTGCTGGCCTTCTCTGTCCACTGGTTTCCACTGGCCATGGCCGTCTTGCAGTAACAACTGTTTGTAAAGAAGACATTGGCACTCTGCTCAGCCACTGCATGTGTGTGACAATTTAGTGGTACACCTAGAGTCAAAGGTTGGGAACCCCTGGTTTGTGTGTCATCGCGTACAGCGGGAAAAACCAACCAATCATCTGACCTTGCTACGTCCATGACCAGGTCCTCGTCCTTCTTGACACTCTGGTTCTCTATGAGGGAGATGAGACGGGCTACGAGCCACTTCCTCAGCCGCATGTTTTTGTTTTCTTTTCTGGGAGATAGGAACGGTTCTGTTTTAGTCATGTACATTTGCGCCCCACACACACACACACACGCTAACATTTCCGTAATGGGCGTTTAGCCCATTTTATAAGAGCGTAAATAAATGCATCATAATAACAGATTTATGTATGAAAATAATATTGAGTTTTGGTCATACTTTAACTAGAAGTGGATTTGCATTCTACTTTCACTCCCAGCCCAGTTATATCCAGTGGGCCACTCACTGTGTCTTCTCAGCCTCGGTGCTCTTCTGCTTGCGCGTGCTGAACTCCAGGCAGCTGTCCAGCTGGGGCTGCAGGAAGGAGCTCTTCAGCCAGTCCACGTAGCGCTGCAGGGCCGCGGCGCCCAGGTGCTGCACCACCCTCCATGACGACGACACCACCGGGTTCCCCCAGTTGGTGATCTTGGAGAAGCCCACCACCACCGCCAGCTGCTTGTCGGGGTCCTGGGAGCCCTGCAGGAAGTCCGTCACGTACGTCTCCATCTCGGGGGCCAGCTGGAAGCGGCCTGGTTTCTGGGGGGGGGGGGGGGAATGAATTGAATTCATATCTCATTGTATTTATCTGCCACTGGCCACCACTGACCAAACTGAATGTACAGCATGATTACATGGGTCCATCGAGTCATGGATGGATTGCTTTTAGACATTTAGTAATCTCGGATCCAGCATTCCGCGATGCTATAGCAGAACCTCTGGGGGCAGACGGCACAGAGGCTTACAGAGAAGGGGATTTCTACAGTGGCCAGCATACACAGTGTTGACTTGAAACCTTTGCAGACACTTTTTCCAAGAACGTCGGTGTTCGGACAGGATGTTTTAGCTTGTCGTCCAATCGGGAAAAGTATACTTGTGCTGGTGTGCTTGTGTAAGCTGTGAGCAGATCCCCGCCCCCCAGCAACATGACTGTTTTGGCTAAAGAAAGTGAAACACTCCATTCCCCCAGGTAGGCGCTTGTGTGCCATGACACTAGACAATTAGTAACTTGCATTCATTAGGAAAGAAAAAATAAAAGCTAAAAAGTGCAGTGAAAAGTTCCATAGTGGAGCTTTAAAGGGAGAATAGAGGATAAGTCTTACATGTGCGGAGGTCACATGCTCCCCGTAATGTCTCATCACGTCCCCAGACAGCACCTCGTTCAGCTGCTCCAGGGACAGAAGAGGTAGCGCAATGCCCAGCAGACGGTAGGCCAGGTAGCTGCACCACAAAACAGGGAGACGCACAATGACAACAAATGGATTGTGTTAAGAAGACAATGTCACGTTTGCTTTTTCGCTTTCTCCACTCACTGCAATTATATTTCAGGGGTGTGGCCGGAATGTTTTATTGACGTTACCTGGTGACCCAAACGGACAATAACAATTAATAACCTAAAAGAGGTCATTTTTTTGTCCATATTTACATCTTATCCTACGTTGTGTGATTCAAGTCGAGATTTGCACAAGGATCAATCCATAGCCCTACTATGTAACCAATTGCATCCTTTTCATCCAAAATGATTTGGTTTGGTTTTCCTTGTTACATGTGCTTTCCGTTTCAAATTCAAAACATTCGAAAAATGGACTTACTGTGTTGGCCCCTGCTGCTCCCTGAGCATGCCTCCTACGATGACCTTGGTCCAGAAGAGCTGGAAGCTGCCTTCCCTCAGAGACAGCTTCAGCAGGTCGACCGCCACGCTCGGCAGGGTGCAGTCCTTCTTCACAGAGAAGGCTGCCGTTCTCAACAGCTCTGATAACCTATTGATAAGCATTTTTGAAACACAACATAGATTAATTCTATGCTAGGGTGCGACCGTAGCGCAGTCGGTACAGCAGGTCTTCTGGCAACCGGAAGGTTGCTGGTTCGATCCCCGCCTCCTTCTAGCCAAGTGTCGAGGTTTCCCTGAGCAAGGCACCTAACCCGAACTGCTCCGGACGAGCTGGCTGTTGCCTTGCATGGTTGACACCGCCGTTGGTGTATGAATGGGTGAATGTCAGACACTATATTGTATTGTCTTTGATTTTGGTAAAAAAAAACGTTTATAAATGCAGTCCACTTAATCCAATAATTAAGTGGACTGTAATTATTCCACCTAATGCAATAATGCGTTATTTCAAATGTTGAGGTAAAATAGAGTGAAATGTTCAGATCTCCCCACGTTCTCCAAATGAATGCCAGAGGACGCCACACAGTAGTGGTTCATAGCTACTACAGCAAGAACTGTATACAACGATGCACAAATCTCCAGGTTGTAGTAATATGGCCCCTCGAGGGGATTCTTACTTCTGGACATTGTCTGAGGTGATCACAGCGGAGGAGCCCAGCAGTTTGTTCAGGTTCTTGGGAGTGAAGGATCTGGGAAAACGTTGCATGGCAACCAGCAGCAGGTGCAGTTGCTCTGGTGTTCTGAAGGCTGAGGATAGTTCCGTTTTCAAGGCCCCTTTCAAAACCTCCTCAAAGACCTCCTCTGGGGTCTGGTGAACACACACACACACACACACACACACACACACACACACACACACACACACACACACACACACACACACACACACACACACACACACACACACACACACACACACACACACACACGTTACACGAGTGACACATTATCTGAGAACAACACTGCCCCAATCAAATTAGTTCTTCACTTTCTATTTGAGAAATAGTGGAACTATTGAGAACCTGGTGCTGTTCAGGTTGGTGAAAAGGACGTGAGGGCTGTTTTGGTTTGACTCACATCGGAGAGGATGTCCATCATGGTTTTAGTAGGCAGATCCTTCAGGTGATCTTTGTGCTGAGAGAGGGTCTGGAGAAGCTTGACACATCCCAGCACCACTTTGGGTTCCTGAGACACAGGCGAAAGTACGCAAATGGGAAAGATTTATCTCCAGATATAAATGTAAAGAATTAATTAATTAATAAAACAACCTATTTTTAGAAGAAAGGTGATTGATCCAGGATCAAATCTCAATGTATATGCACAAAGTAAAAATAAATAAATATGGATACGATTTAATCAAATTAACACATGGTATTGCATTGCACACTATGGCTACACCCCCCCTCGCTTCTGATCTAGCGAGTGGAGATCCAGGCTGGAGATAGCGAAAGCTGTCAGACAGTTGAAATCACCATGTGTTTTGGTGTCACATTGGGTACGTAACATATGAAAACATGTCAGACATGTAACATGGGACTCTGGGAGTGACATAATCACATAATGAATTATTTTGAAATAAACAAATAAACAAATAAAAGAGACCTACCTTCGAGAGGCGGTTGGACTGAGAGAGGGCCAAAACCCCAAAGAAGTTGCCAAACAGAGCATTTCGGACAAGTTTCTGAAAAACAGCCATTGTTTTTTTAGATGACGTGCAAAACATACATCTTGTTTTAAGAACATGTGGAGGAGAATCACAATGTGTACCTTTTTGGTGGTCTGCAAATTGTGCTTCTGTTTAATTCTGTCAAGGATGCTCTGCAGTGGAATCTCCCCAAATGCCATCAGCAGCTGAGAATACAAACACACCCGTGTTGTATTTTAATGTGCATGGTTCATTTCCTTTCACAGACAAACAGACCCCATTCAAAACAGTGAGGTAAAATGCAAACGTTATGTTTTACGTGCTTCAAGGATCATAGGGATATATTCTTAATCCGACCCAGGGTCAAGCATAAAGGTTATATACTACCACGCCGTTTTGAATGGGATCTGAACGTGAACCCTGCAAGAGACCCAGTGGTGTAGCATGCTAATCGTCCCATGACTTCTACATACCTGTCCAAGAGCCAGGCTGAACCCAGGTCGTGCTACCTCTCTGGTGTGTGACAGACCGTCCACAAGTCTCTTCAGGGAGTACTCCAACTCATCTGGCTAGAGCAGAGAAGGTGGAAGACACTCATGTGGCATGTCTTGGCAAATACAGTAGCACACATTAGAGTTGAGAAAAACATTTTGACAAATGTAATTACACATTCAGAAATCTGGATTGAGTCCTTAATAAGCACAAATGCAAGTTAGCCTTCAAAATGTCCGTTTATATTTAATTTCCTTAGGAACGCAATGCAACTTCTGACATGATTAACTTACTGTCAGGCTTTTATATATATAAAAAATGCGAACTAAATTGAACTCAATATTTCAGATTCGCTAATCAAAACATAATAGGGTTATATTTTTAATAGGAAACCCTTAAAGTATCACTTACCTTCTCACTCTTTTTCAGATATTGTATAAGATTTTCTATTGCGCTTAGTCGTATATCTTGTTCAGGTTTAGCAATGTCCCAAAAGAAATCAAGGAACTCTCGGTTCTGTTGAAGGATTCCCTTCGCATCCGTTATTTTTGGACGCAATTTTTCTTTTTCTGATATTTCTCCCATCTCAACATTCATATCTGTAGGCACCGTGAGAGAATGTTGTTGAGTAGTGAGGGAGAACACGTGCATACTCATGCGCATGACCACCGTCGTCACCTTCCGGGTACTAGTTTCTGCTTCTGTGGCGCACCGCGGTAGCTTTGGGAAACGGAAGCCACTCTGGCTCCCTCCATCGGACAGCTATGTATACTACTCTATGCATAGATATAGGATTTCAAGGATCTCTCTTGCCATGTCAGTGCGAGGAAAAAATAGCTAATATAAAATGGTGGGGCTGGGCTTCCGCTACCTTCTCTGCACTGACAAAGTAATGAAAGTTTCCAGCGCCCTGTGACTGACTGCTAACATCTTATTAATGTTCTCATTAGTCATTGTAATATCCTGGCTGTCTTTCGTTTGGCTGCTGAGCAAGCTGTATATAAAAGTCAATGACACATTCTTTCAGTAAAATTCACCTTTAATTTAATATAAAAGTCAGATTTAATTTAATTTGAATGTATTTGCATATATATATATAAAAAAAAAAGGAAAGTCCTACATACAAATGCTGGTTTGTAAAAGTAGACATTTGTATAGTACCACCCTCTGGAAAAATATAATTATATTACATTTGTAGAGTGTTACCCACATGCTCAGGACAGTTTATACCATTAGTCTGGACTACAACAAAATGCTATGAAAGTATAAGTTACAGCGAGAGACTAACTGGATTGGACAGAGGCCATCTGAATGGCACTGCGTTGCAAGTTGAACAAATTGAGAGCATCTGAACCAATATCAAGAGCATGTTTGCTTATCAAAGTAATCTGTACAATGTTCATACTTATAATCATATAATCAAACTATAATCAAAACAAACAAAACAATAAATCTTTCCAGAGTTAAAATGCAGAATCCAGTGACTTAATGCAAAAACAGTGATATCAGTAGGACCTTTATTATCTCATTGTAGAGATGGTCAAAATGGGGTTCTGTTCAGTGCAGACCTTCTTCAGTGGTGGAGCACCAGATGAATCCTCGTCATCCTTTTGAGGTAATAAACAAGAACAGTAGGGGTCCCGTTGTATTACCACAACACTCTTAAACCTGCGCTATGCCACATCATGTAAGTGAAACGGTTCAAGTCAAACATAGGATAACTTAACCCCAGGCAGGCTGTTAGCCCATAACATGCGTGAGTATGTTGGGTCATTTCAAACAGCCGATACAACATTAGAATGTAGCTGAATAGTAGTAGTTGACCAATGTAGTTTACCTATGGATCATACAGAGTGCAGTGGCACAGATGGAGCAAACAGGCCGTAAATGTTTAAATATGTGTTTTCTTTACCTGCGCTGCGATAGGCAACAGGTCTTCTTTGATTAATGTTGGAGGTTCATCGGCAAGTTCACAAGCCAGCGACGATTCTGCAAATATAAAAGCAGAATTATACACGTTTACGCATAAACATAACATAAAAACATAAAAACATAAAAGGATCTGGATGGGACTACGCACATCCATTACCTAAGTATTGTAATTTAGTGCATAACAACTCTTTGATATGCATGTTATGGAACATTAAATGCTGGGTGTACTAAAATGAAATAGATCTGTAAGTTACTAAATGACAAAATGTAAGTGGACATCAATGATTATTATGTTAAGCACAAACTCAACATTTCAAGATCTACTGCTAACTATCAGTCAGTGGGTTTACATGCACATGGGAAAGCCAGTTGTAACCTAATTGCCATGTAAACACTGCAACCTGGATCCACACATTTAGAAGGAAATCAGGAAGTAAAGTCTATGCAAATGTAACGTTGGTGCAATGAGCTCAAGTTGCACCAGAGAAGAAACACAAAGCACAAAGAATACACCTGCTTGACTGTAGGAATTGGCCGTCTTATCCTACTGTGGTCGAGTGGGCTACTGGTGCTGGTGGAAGGACAGAAGACCTGAATTCAAGTCCCGTGGTGGCTAACTCGGGAGGAAGCTACAAGAAGTACTCAGCTAGCATCAGTACAAGCCCACTATCGGTTACAGGGAGCCTGGAGGTAAGCTCTCACCCTCTGAGGCCTCGTGTCCTAGCATCGGGGGCTGGGAGCTGTCAGCGTGGAAGTCTCCTATGTTGGCAGGGCTGAGGGGCTCGCTGGGCAGTGGGCTGACGGAGTTACTGCTGCTGTCCGCCTTGGGCTGGTAGGCGTCCGACAAAGAGCTCTGGTTACTCGTCTCATCTGCAGAAGGAGGCAGGTCATGAATGTCACTATGATTTCTGTGACTTGTAAAATTCTCTTTGTGAATCTTAAATGAATTATGGTATAGTTCAGCATACAAGTACATTGATAGCATGACAAAAATAATTACTTATTTAATAAATAACTTAAATAACAAAGACAAATAACTAACCCTTTGGACAACTATGTAGAGCAGCTCACTACCATAGTGAACAGACAATTATGACAAAGAGAAATCCCATCATGAGAACCATTAGACCCACCTTGAAAATCGAGCAGAGCTGGGTTTGCGTTCTCCGATGCTGGGTCGTCAGTATAGCAGTTCAGATCCCGGACCGCTCTGCCCAAAATGTTCTTGTCTTTCTGCGTTCACGGCAAGGAGAGCAGATAATACAACAAGGTCATCATCTTAAGAACTAAGAATTACTAATAAAATAAAGGGACTGATGCTACCTCTTTGGTGTCCACCACAGGAACCCATTTAAAGATTTTCAGAGATGTATCGCCAACAGTGACCCACTTCTTCTCCCTATAACAAAACAATTTAAAAACAAAATTCGGATTACTTTAACCTAGCAATCAAAATATTAAACTAATTCAACACATTATGCTAATGTGATTATGCTAATCAGAAAAACAGCTTCAAAATATTGACTATTCAAAATACATTTACATCATTATTATGTTCTTTAAATGCAATACTGAAATCCATGCCTCAGTTGAAGGCCCCCACAATACACTTACATTAATTCATAGTTATTATGTCATAATGTTTAGATTTACTTAGGAGCATATGTTGGTCTAAAATGCTAAGTGGGCCTATAAACAACCCTGACTGGCTAGTTCATTTAGCATTCAATGGATTTGGATTCAATGACAGTACAATTACCATAGATCTCCTGAAAGGAAGCTTGTTCAGAATATTTAATTTGATTTCGCTTTCCTGAACAGGACTTCACAATGGGTAGCTAAAGTAGTTCAAATAATTCAATCAAGTAACAAATATGAGAAAAGTCATATAGTTGATGATTGGGGGATGCTGATTTATATTAAAATTATTATAACTTAGCTAATTATTGAATGGCTCCCATTTAGACTACTAACGTATTAGTCACGATAACGAGATAAGACGCACGACTATACTAGTTGAGTAGGAAGGCCTAGATCATTGCTAAATACTTTTTAAATATCTAGAAAGTTCTTCCGATTTAGCAGTGTAGTGCACACAGCTTCCGATAGCCCCCTTCCGTCCCACCTTCTCAACATCCTGTCAAATCGCCCCCATAACGTAGCTGCAGCCCATTGACCGTTTCAAATGGGGCAAAGGCGTCATGTGTGTTCGTTCGTTTGACTTGAACAAGTTTTGTCTATCGGAATCAAGGCCGTTGCGTTGGCAAATGATCAAAGTTGGGAAACGATTGTCTTCGTCACGTTGCTCCTTAGATGTTAAAATATCCAGGCCAAATGAAGTAAAGTATAATTAAGTGCTATAACGTTAACCCTTGCTAATAGAAAGACTACAGTTCTCATTGGTTGTGTAACGCGCCCATCACTGTCATTCTGTGGAAGCTACTTTGGGCAGGATATCACTCCAAAAATGTAGTTGCACCTACCATCTTCGGACTCTTTCAATTGCGGCCATCACCTTTTTGAAATCATCTTTAGCACGGCTTCGGGTCTCGGCTCGTACAGAGCGTCCAGACATATTTAAGGATCTATTTGTGTCTAAGCTTGAGACTCCTACACGCAAACGCGTCTTTCACTTCAGCTGTTCCAACTCCAAATCTCGCGAGATTCCTACTCACCTTAAGTACAGTGCAACTACATTTTCGCTTGCATTTACAAAAAGTCACCAGATGAGGTCTCATAATGCATGGCAGATAACGTCTGTAGGGTGGCATCCGCTGTAACGTTTTCTCTTTAATTGACATTAAGTTTCATAGTGTCTGGCAGGGATATTAGCCTAAATAGAACTGAAACGTTTCATAAAAACACAACTTTATTAAAACTTCACACAAATGGCATTCGTTCAAATGCAGGCCATTTAGTAAAAGGTGAGGCAGTCACAGAGAGATTTGTGTTAAGAGGTGAACATGTGGGACAATAAAGAAATGAGAATAATTTCCTTAGTCTGTTGGAGTTGCCAACACGGTGTCTAGAGCACTTTGCGCATCTTTGATCTGCTGTTGCAGTCTCTGCTTCATGGCCTCGTTCTGAGCTTTCCTCAGCATTTCCTGCATGTCCTTGATGGCCGCACGGTAGCCCGGCGCATTGTGGAAAACACGGATAGCCTTGTCCCCGCTGCACACCAGGAAGCGACCGTTGATGTCGAAGCGCAAGCCTGTTATTTCGCCACCGTGCACGCCGTGGAGCTCTTCCTCCAGCTGGCCAGTCGTCGCGTCAAACATGGTAACGTCACAGCCGTCGCTGACGGCTACCACGCGGCCGTCGGGCGACAGCGCTACGAGACTGCCTTCTGAGGAGCTGCAGCTCACGGTCCGCAGCAGGTAGGGGTCCTGCTGCTTCTTGTACTCCACGTCCGTGTTCCACAGCTTCCACGTGCCATCCTTGGACACGCTCACCATCCTGGTGTCAAGACACATAGTTCCTGTTTTATTGTACCGCTAAGGGAATCCCACTTTGCAACAGGTCATGACGGACATAAAAATAAATAAAAAATACAAATACAAAGTCTGCAGCTCCTCATATCAAGGGATGTCAGGATTCCCAAATACTGACTTCCTTCCTCATGACTTGTTGATTAAAATGATCAAAAACTATGAATTTACCAGCCACCCTCACAACATTGCCCAAGTTGGTGAACAAAGTTGCACACACAAGATTTAAGCGCCACTATTTGTGCCATTTGTTAGAAATGGCATGAGCTATTTGTGAATGAAATGCGCTGTGTGAAGAGCTGTTCAGGTTATGGATAAAACATAATGTTAACAAACACGTTTACTGACTTTGCTTTACTGGCCAGCTCTAGGAATGTGACTGCGCTTGGGTGGGGAGTGCCCTATGGAAGCACTGAAGTCAGGCCTTACCTGGTGGAGTCGTTGGAAAAGGCAAAGGAGTGAACACCTGCAGAGTGGCCCTTTAGGTCGAAGGCGCGCGTCACCTCTCTAAACTCCCCGCTTTTCCCAAAGCACACCTCCCATACCTTCACATCAGGGGTGAAGCCACAGGATGCAACAAACCTATTGAAATCATTTCAAAAAGGTACTTTTCATTGTTTGAGCTTTTACTCTTACTGTTCATATCCTGTCTTCAGACATACATTGAGACAATGCAATGAAATTAAATGTGAAATCAAAGTTCCACTTCAGAAGACCGTTGCCCATACCTGCCACACGGGGAGATGGCAGCATACGAGTTGTTAATCTGGTTAGTGCTGATAGAGGCCAAAACTTCCCCTTTCAGGTCCCAGATATGGATGGTGGTGTCCGAGGAGGCACTCATGATGAACTTCCCTGAGGAAGAAGCACATTGCAAACACTGTCCATTAGGCGACTCTTGTACATAAAACGATGGTAGAAACAGATGTATTTACAGTGGCTCTCTCAGGCCAGGTAAACAGTAACTACATAATGGACATTCTAAACGACTTTTAAAAAGGTTTCTTAATGTTTTTTACTCACCAATACCATCTACGGACATAGGGGTACACGTCATAGCCTAGCATGACATTTGTCACCACATTAGGGTAGCCATATTTCTTAAACCAGGATTTATAACTTATAATAATATGACATGTCCATATGTATTAAAGTGTATGATTCTTTATTTGTTTTGTTGCTTATATATATATATATATATATGCACACCAATAAATTGTTTAAAGTGTAATACCCGTCTCTGCAATGCCAATATTGAGAATGCTGGCCTTGTGTTTCTGTGGAAAGTCCTCAGGAGCAGCTTTGAAAGTGAACGTGCCATCCTCCTTCTTGATCATCTTGAATATTCGAATGGTATCTGCATTGGAAAGCCATGTAATGAAGGCCCTACAAGGAGACAAAGAAGTCAGTACTCATATTGTAGTGCCTATGCTGCTGTGAACAATTGGGTGGGTGTTTAAAAGGTGTTTGTATAATCCAAGCAGCTCTGCTGTTGGGTGGTTGATATTTAGTATAGTAAAGTCTTGTGATTGGTCAGCCTTGTGGTAGCGCCATTGGTCGGGTACGGAGTGATGACATAATTTACCAAAATAATTCTACCCAATTTGCCTCCAGAGCCAGAGTAGGACAAAATGCTCAAGATTGTTTATCAATAGATTGACCAATAGATTTTTTATAATATTTTCACCATCCATACTAGATACCAAGATGACTCATATTGACCTAATTAGAATCCAATCATGCGTTTAGGTTACCTGGGGCTTTAAGCTCCACATACACATATCAATAAGCCCACATCCCAGTGAGCTCCTCAAACAACAACTACAGCAACAATAACAACAGGTGTTTTTCTGGTGTACAGACTACCTTGAGTCTGGACTAAAGCTGACCAAGGTGGCGGTGTCCAGGTCCACGTTGGCCCGCAAACACTTGTGTTCACGATCCATGAAGTCCTTAACGCTCCATATCCGGACGGTGCGGTCATCAGCACAGGAGGCCAGGTACTTGCCATTGCTGCTGAAGTCAATGGATGTGACATTTCCACTGTGACTCTGGCGTAAGAACAGAGCAGAATAAAAACTCTAAGATACAGGTTTCTTTCAATGCATAAAAAACCCCGCTGTTCGTTGATTAAGAAGTAAGATGCACTCTAAAAAAAAAACATTTCACATTGTCTTCGTGATTGGTTACCGTAAGTGAATGTGTGGTGTGATGCATTCATCAACAACTTGAGTACATTATGAACATGCAAGTAAGTAAACACATAGTCTCTGGGCTAAAGCGTCAGCAGTGTTTACACAGATTCATGTTCACCTTTAAGGTGGAGGCCACCAGCGGATGGCTGAAGCTGTGCTGGGCTTTGTCCTTCCGGGTGCGCTGCTTTTCCGGCTTGGGTTTCTTGGTTGTTGGGGGCTTGAGCAAATTATCTTCAGCTGTAACAGAGGGACCGCTTGCATGTTACCAAAGGACTAGCAACTAGCAGTTCATCTTCTATTGTTTTGTTGCTGCTGGGCTCTACATATAACTACTCTGATGGCATCTTATTTTGTATTGTATATAGGCCTTCTGTCAGTATACAATGAATGAGTACACAATGCAAAAATAAATGTGGTCAGTTCTATAGCAGGTATCTGCAAAGACTATTTCAATGTAGAACTGACAGTATTTTGGATTTGTATTGTATACGGTCTGTATTCAATGCAGTAGACTCTACACAACGGAAACTACATATAGGCATAGAGCTATGTAAAAATATAGATATCTTACTATAATTTATCGCATTAGGTGAGAGAGATGGTGAGGGTCATGTATTAGGTTAGAGATGGTTAACTTTGGGGTTTGCGTTAAGGTTAGTTTAGGTATTTTACAAAGGTTAAGTTAGGGTTTAGATTAGGTACGTGTTGTTTCATCACGTTTTCATGAATTACTCTTAAGTTACTAAAGAGATTCATTGGCCATCCAAGAAAAAAGAAACTCTCCTCCCGCAGGAAGTGTAACGAAAAACGAGGGTCCTAGAAACAAGGTGATAGGAGTGCGGTCCTGAAACCGCAGTCTCCTCTATTGCAGGAACAGACTATTCAGTACATGGGAATTTGTGTGTTGAAGAACTGCATTAGTTCAGACTACAAGTGTTCCTTTGCTTGATAAATCAGGTGATCAAATATATGGAACGTAAACAAATATATTGGGTTACAAGCATAGAGATGGTTAGGGTGACGTGTAGCCGTCGATAGGGTTGACATAGCAGGCTCTCACATGGTGGACTACCAAGAAAGCTAGTGACTGTGCAAGCATGAATGACACCTATTATATAAATGCTAGACATATAACTATTTTCTAGATTAACACTTTATTCGTGCTAGTTGCAAGCCTGTATTTACTTTGATAGATCCCTGTTGCCTAAACAACAGCCTGTGTCGAGACTGTTTCATTATTAATATTCAGAGAAATAGCTAGCCACTTCAAGCTAGCTGACATAGTTCTTACCCACTGTGTCTGTTATCTGCTCTTGTATATTTGTTTCCACTTTCTGTTTTCTGACCGCAACCGCGACAAGAATAATTAAGGCTCCTAATAACAATGTTAAAGCTACGAGAGCTGCTAACTCCATCTTCGTAGAGTTTCTGCCACGTAGTTACAAGAGGTTTAAGTAGTTGTGATCAATGAAGTGGACAAAGTCACATTGCGCCTGCGTCAAAAACCAACTCGAGAGACGGGAAGAATATATTTAACATGAAGATGAATTTGGATTTAGGTTACAATTCGAGTTTGGTTGCAACTCAAATATTTCATTACTAAAAAAAAATACACACCATTCAGTAAATTCATTTTTCACGAGTGGGTTCGATATATCTTTAAAAATGTATATACATTTAAATATTTATTTCACCTGTTATGAAGGCACACATTATCTAAGCTGAAACTTGCAGTTATTTGTATTTTATTAATTGTAATCCTTAACTTCCTTTGAAATCTACTTGATAGACAAAAGGAGAGGCTGCCATCACAGGATTGTTCACATCGGAGCCTGTGACTGTACGTACCCTGTCACCACTATAGAATGAGATGAAGGGGTCCTGGGAGTACATCCAAAAAAGCAGACCAGGGTTCCTTTCATGAGGCGGCTCAGGTCTTTCAACATGATGTGAATCTGGGAAACCGACACTCAACAAGCTGGTAACCAACTCTTAAGTTCAGACTAAAGAAAGAGGCAGCAGTTGGAAGGTTGAGGTCCAATACTTTCAGCCATTAGTTATCTTCCCAAGTTGCTAGACAAAGTGCGTTGGGTGTTGTGTATTCATGTATAACTTCTACACATACAACCTGCCTCTGGAGGCACATTCAACACAGACATACTGTAGTATGTTGTAAGAGGCCTCAGAAGTGACAATCAGAAAAGGACAAAATGGCCAAGAATGTTTTACATTTTAGATGTTGTAAATAGTGTGTTACTAATAAATAGAGACAAGGGACATTAAACAATCAAAGCCAAAATAGACTACATTCTTGTACCAAGTAAACATTTTACACTTCATCATACACTCAAATCATCAGTTCAAGATACAATTGATCTTCATCACCACATGTGGACTGAACAGAAACTGGAATTATTGACAGACCTTCATTTTTATACAAAGTCAGTACATTTGAAGAGTGTACGAAATGTCTTACATGTTCTTACCCCAACCAGACACGTATATCGCTTCAAATAGCCTAAGAGTAAGTTAAATCCACTCATCTGTTCATACATGAGGTTTCACACAAACACATTGATTCATTAGAGTAGCTGCTTATTATTACATTAACCCTGAACCCTGGATTTTGATCACATCGCCACATGGAACTCTGACACCTTTTAGTTTAGTGTCTCAAGTTTAATGTTATTCACTAATGGCTTATCCACAAGGCATGGTAAACATGTCTTCGTAAAAAAAAAAGTCAAGCAAGGTACATTGCATTTTGTGGTCTAATTGGTGTAGTCAGACGAACACTAAAAACCATGTATAGCACAAACCAGTAATGAAATAGACCCTCTTATTAATCCTTCAGTGGAACTGCTTTCAAAACATTTGGTCAAAATCCTGAAATGACCATAGTAAAAATAAGGATCAAAGAAAAATTTGAGTATATAATTGCATCTGTACAAAAGGCATTACCTTTAACCTATGACCAGTATCTTTAAAACAAACATACGGCTTACAAATCTGAGTAGTAAAGAGGCTCAATACGCATTTACAATTATTCCATATAGCCCAGTTAGGCCAGATAAGTAAAAAATTGTTTTATATTAAATGGGTTAAGTTAGTGTTAGTTTGATGGCAACAAATGGGCTTGTCTTTTCCTTCATGAAGCTGTAAAGCAGTCATTCTGAATTAGAACAATTTGATATCCAAAATAGGGGGAAAAAAAGAAGGGTGCCAAAAAATATTTTATCTTCAGCTCAGTCCAGTTTTCATACATCGTTTAGGACAATGGAAGGATTAGCATTGCAACAATTCAATTCAGCATTTGGGAAAGTATTGTGGCTATATGCAGACTTTTCATGCAAGCAAAAACAGATTGGAATTCAGATCCAGTATCTACAGAGAAATAAGATAACGTGAACCATCAACTGTGTAATATTTGATTTTGTAAACAGAATTAACGAACATCTGGGTGGTAGAAGTGTTACCATTCTGCTGGAACTTATGGACGAATGACCCCTTAAGAAATGCATCCTCGTTTATTACCATAATACATCAAACCTTTGATTGTATGCATTATAAGTATTTGGAAGGTGAATTGGATGTTTTATGCATAATTCCAATTAGATAACAAAAAATGTAAAATAGCGACAAAATAGTCATTGCTCAACGTTGAACTAGAGACATTGGCTTTTTACGCAATTGTCACATTATATACAAGTCTTTAATGTGAAGAACATGCATCGGGCTATCAACAGTGTTGTGAATGAAATGTGTAGGAGTGCAGGACAGGGAAAAAACACAACAGCTTCAAACTTCTTAAGACACACTGTATTCAAAACAGCCACCTTTCTGTCAAAAATAATTGCAAAACACTTTGAAGGTTGATTTTGTCAGGTTTTATAAAAGTTTTAAAAAAACTGCAGCTCTCATCTTACTTGCGATCTGCGCAAGGTAAGGAGTGGATATTAAGAGGTAGTCTGCTTCATGTTAACACAAGAATTTAAAAGTCTGCCTCAAGATTCTTTTTTTAGCTTGGGCGGTGATTGGCTTTGGTTTGTGAATGAATTTTCACATGAACCACCCATTTTATTCAATGTGTTGATGCTAACAATGCTTCCATGTGGACTATGGAAAAATACAGTGATTACAAGGAATGCTTATAACAACCAAAAATACACCATTGTACACACAAGTTGCAAGTGGAGTGATACCAATTAATAACAAAATGTGCTCGGACCTGCTTACTTGTTCATAGCACATCAAATAGAAAAATAACAAAAGCTTTAGCCAGTCTACAGATCCAATATCTTAACTTCTTGTAGAGAGAAAAGAAAAATAATACACCTTTAAGAGAATCAAGCAGTTTTCAAAGTAATTTCTGTTCAAGTATAATACATTGTGTGATGCTTCCATCGCTTTAGTCTCGTTCCCCTCTGTGTAATCAGTCCAAAAGGCATCTGCTGGCATACGTTGTGCACCCTCTCTACAAAACAGTATGCCAGCCCTGCCCTGCTTCAAATAAAATAAAAAAAGAGAGGGAGGACATAATATATATAGTCTGGCCTGGGGTAGCTGGGGGTGGGGTTATGATGACATCGCTAGGTTATATCCACTGGGGAAGTGTGTGGTCCTACTTCTTCCTTGTATGCTGCCTCCGGGCCTGCAGCCTCTGGCGAGCTCCAGATGGTTTAGAGCCGGCACCAATTGAGAAGGACGGTGTTGCAGGCGACCCTGTTTGGAGAAACAAAGATAAAGATAAACTATTATACATTGTAAAACAAATGGTTGCTATTGCTCATCCAATGGTTTTAATGTAATGTCACTCCTTCTCTGTAGCAGCTCACATTCGCCTACAAAAGGTCAGCCTAGCATAAACTCATTTTTAGAAGCCAGCAGTTATGTGATTTAGTGTGGAGTTGCTCACATGTTACTTACCAAAGTGAGGGGGGGCAGCAGAGTTGAAGCTTTGAATTGGAGTTGCAGGGCTACCGAAGGGAGTAGGACCCGCAGCACCACTTTGGCCAAAGGTAGGCGTACCTAAAGATAAAGACAGATGAGCTTTAGAGTATAAATATAATCCCCATTCCATGATAAAGGTGTTCCTGCAGTTCTTCAAATCACAGTACTTTATTCAATGCCAAAGAAAAAAAGTTATAGGCGTCTGTCTCGAAGCATAAACTAGAGTGCCGTGTACAATGTCAATTGATAAGCTTCACATTACAAAACTAAATAAATTAAATTGTATTACCAAAAGCAGGCTTGTCCGTTGCAGCCGCCCCAAAGTTGAAGCCTGCCATCTGTGGTGCAGCGTTACTGGAGACTGGCGTTCCAAACTGCGTGCTGGGCATGGCCGAGCCAAAGTTGAACCCACCAGACGCTGGCTGAGCGGGGAGCGTTGCAGTCTGCTGGGGGGCGCTTCTGCCGAACGTAAAGGAGGACGTGGGGGCACTCTGAGTCTGAGTGGTTATGCCGAAGGTGGGCGCTGCTGTTGCCGCTGCTGCCGCGGCAGGCGTTGCCGTGCCGCCAAAGGGAAAACCAGTTGAGCCAGCGCCAAACGCAGGCTTAGCGAGCGTCCCAAAGGTAGACGCGGCGGTGCTGGTGGCACCGGCCCCGAAAGAGAAAGGGGCTGGTGTAGCTGCAGGGGCAGAATTGGGCGCGGTCGTGGCTGCACTGGCTCCAAAGCCAAACGGTTTGGGTGCGGCTGACGTCAGACCGGGGAACGCTGACGGAGCAGCGGAGGCGTTGAATGCCGACTTTGCAAAGGTGAAGGTGGACTGGGTGGTGGGAGCGTTGTTGGCAGTGGTGGTGCCAGCGGTGGTGGTGGCGGCGGCGGCGGCAGACGCGTTGGCCAAAGCAAAGCCACCAAAGGATGCGGCGGGTTGGTTCTGAGTGGGTGCTGCCGGGCCGAAGCCAAATATGTTCTGGGGGGTTGCCTGAGTGGTGGTGGCCTGAGTGTTGGTGGGCATGGCAGCTATGGAGCCAAATGTGAAGTTGCTGTTAGTTTTGGCAGCGGTGGACAAAGCAGATGCGGCTACAGTGGTGGCGAGAGCAGACGGCGCAGTAGCAGCTCCGAACTGAAAGCTGCTGCCTGTGTTGGGGGCCAGCGTTGCGGTGGAGCTGGTGCTTGTCGTCGAGGACGCCCCCCAGGCTCCAAACAGAGATTTGACGGCTGGCTGGCCGGCCGGCTGGGTTGTGGTTGAGGGGGGGGCACCGGTGGGCACTGCGGATGCGGCGCCGGCCGAGCCGGGGAACATCGATGAAGCGCTGGCGTTCAGCCCACCAAAGCTAGCGGTCGGGTTGGCGGCGGGAGCAGTAAGGGCAGAGGTGGTGGCCATGGTGACGGAGGGACTCGCACCAAATGCAGCGCTGGCTGCGGTGCTCCCGAAGAGGGGCATAAAGGTGGGCACAGTGGGTTTGGTTTCCTGGGCTGAAGGTGGGGCAATGGAAGGCTGGGGTGTGGCCATGAAAATGGGCTTGAAGCCGGACGCCAGGAGAGGGTTACTGCTGCCGACGGATCCTGTGCTGGAGGCTGCGGGGAGCGTGTAGGCTGGTGGGGCAGAGGTTGGCGTCGCGGTGGACGTAGACAGCGGGCTGGCTATTCCAAACAGGCTAGTCCCTGACATAATGGATGCGCTGGCTACAGGCTTACTGGCCTGATTCAGCACCTGAGTGAAGGCAGAGGGGGCGCTGCTGCTGGCGGGCTGTCCCAGGACAGTGGACGTGGGCAGGGAGAGCTGGGAGGAATTCAAAGAGGAGGGAGGCCCCTGTGATTGAGTCCCTCCGGACGAGGACACTAAAAATAAGCACAGACAAATAGACAATTTAGACCGACATTATAATATATATAAAATCGCATAAAAAAAACAATGCTGTAAACTAGGACATGGTGCCAAACAATGCGAGATGCCTGACAGCTACAGATCAGTGGTGTACTGCTTGTTTACCTGTGATGCCGAGTGTGGCGGAAGGTGAACTAGAGGGGGTGATGCTCTTGGTCTTCAGAGCCTCTAGCAGGGGGTTAGAGGCAGGGGCAGCAGCAGCAGGCTGATGTGTTCCGTGGGTGGGTGTGGGGTCGAGATTGATGACGGGGATAGGCGCCCCCATGCTGACGGGAGTGGTTGTAGCTGTAGACAGCGGAGAGGCCAGCAGGCTGCTCAGTGTGGTGGTGGAGCTGAAAGTGGCGGTCTGAGTGGAGGGGAGCGAGGCTGGGCTAACGCCTGGTATCTCTAATGCTGCAGAAAGCCAAATCATTTAGGTAAGAGTTAACCGGGACAACAGTGCAAATGCATCCAACATTTACCCGTCTAGGTCAGTAAGGAGTCAGATGGCTCGATGCAGTGTTGTACCACTCACCTGGTTCCTCCAGGGATTTCTGTATCTTGCTCAGAGCATCTTTCTTCTCCAGATCCAGGTCTTTTCCAGTGACTGTGTAGCCAAGTTCTGGAGGTGGCGGCTGCATACGAGGGAGAACAGATGACAGGTAAACAGTGGCACTTTGACTAGCTACTAGCTTATCACACAATAAACTGAATATACCACATTCATATGCAATACGTAAAAAGAATTGCAATTATGACTTATGCAAGTTATGCAAGTTATGCAACTTGCATTATTATGCAAGTTTTCATTTCACATATATGGTATGAGATATCTGCACCATCTAACTCAAACAAAATAATAATAACTATTAAGTGCCTCTGACCAGATAGATTTGGTCCTCACGATGGCTGGACACCAGCTGGATCTTCCGTTTGCGCTTCCCACCACTGCCAGTGGATTCAGAAGACACGCGGACCCCAGCCATGGCTACAGGGGTCTGTTTAGCTACAGAAACAAACATTTCTGAGTTATTTTATAGAGATGTAAACGCAACGGTGACATTCTGTCATACTGTTAACATCTTGATTGTGAAATTGAATGTTTTGAAGATTTTCAAACCAGGGAATGTTTCGAGGACTTACAGGTAGCAGTTGCAATGCGGGTTGCCGTTCTGTCGGGCGTAACCATGGACACGGAGCTGGGACACTGGACGACCTCTTCCCTGATAAAGAACAGGGGTCAGAACACTACCTCTCTAGTCATTCAGATAATTGAATCACATAAAGAGCTGCATACCTGGGCTTCTTCAAGGCTCTTTCAGGAGTCTGTGAGCGAGAAGACCCAGGACTGGAAAGAGGGGAGCCTTGTTCCAAAGTCCTCTTCCACTAGAAGAGAAAAAAACATACCGGGAAGTTTAGTTTGATTTATTTTTTGCCTGGTCAGTGATACCTACAAAGTTAATTATTGATATAAACGGTTGGCATTCACAAATTCATGTTTTAACATTAAAACCTGTATGGTAGATGAAAAACAAATTGCAACTACTTGGTACACTATTTCCAGTGAATAATATCACAATTTGGAAGATGGGCTGACAGTTATAATCAAAAGGTGTATTTCTGTTGGCCATTTCCTTCATGGCCACCTTGAAAACATACTCAACTTGAGAGGTGCGCTTTTAGTGGATCAACTGCCATTCTGGTTAGACTTTTCAAAGACATGCAGTGTTTCCCAGATTAGATCGTATTTGTGGTGGTAGCTGACCGAGGAGCTGGTCAGACAGAAGCACTCCTGTCTAAAGAGCCATCAATTGGTCAATAGCCTAACTATAACGCAATTAATCCAGAAACGTCACATGTTAAAAGAAAATCCCAATGGATTTTAATTGCTGTTAAGTGTATCCTGCTAGCTCTACAACAGTAAAAAGCAGGTTATATCTACAAGGCCAGTGGAACCCCGGTGTGAATGTAACACACAATGAAATACAGGTTAAACTGACTTTCGATAGGTGTACATTGGTGGAACTATCGCCGACTTTTTCTGGTGAGCAAAAAATAAAAAGCGCCTACAAAACGAGTACAGTTTTGGGGTATTTCTTGCATCCTTAATACTTAACATTTGTGAACTATGAACTGGTTCTATTATGAATTCGGCCAGCTGTCTTCTTTGCGGGGAAAACCCAACAACAATCCTTCATCCCGCACATGATCATGTTTTGATCCAGAGTGTGCACGGAGAGGAGGGGCTGTTCACAGACAGGTCCGTTGTCAGTGTGTTGGTGAGAGATGGAGAGAACGAGGCTGGGGCATGGAGTGGCTGAGCCAATCAGCACGCAGCGCTACATTGTAATTCAATTTTAAATAGTAAAACATTTATACAAAAGCAATATGTGGCGGTCAATGTTGATATTGTGGCGGGCTGCAAGAAATAATCAATGTATGGGAAACACTACAAACATTGGGCGTGATCTATTAGGACGGTGGTCTTGGCCGTACCTTCGGAAGTCCCCGCGAGGAACTGTAGGAGCTGTTGATGGGGTTGCGTGTGGATCCGGGGGTACCGCCTGGGGCTGGGGCAGCGCTCCCAGAGCTGATGGAGGACGTGCGAGATCTCTTCACAGCAGCGTCCTCAACGGAGTTTGTGCAACGTTTCAGAGTGCCTGGTCTGGGGAATGGAGGAAGGACATTAAAGGGAAGTTTGCCAATTTAACACATTGGAGCAGGAATCGATAATGCTGGCAAATATGTAAATTCTCCTGCGTAAGACGTAACATTACCGGTAAGGTTTTGGCACTACCTTATGTGTGAACAATGCAGTAACATCAACGACACAAGCATGCACAACGTAGAAAGCGCTGATGTATGACACTGTTGTTGAACTGTGTGAGTCAATCACAAAGTTCTCAAGGAGGTGAAAGGTTTATTCTGCGCCGGCTTTTCATTGTCAACACCAGTCTTATTAAACATCCATGATAAACCCACGCAGGAGGGAAATATAAACCACTGAACACGTAAAGCTTATCATACAGCATATTGGGTAGTGACACAGGTTTAATGGAAGGATTGGCAAAAACTGCCAATTGGTAAGATATTATTTTCAAACTGCAGTGGATCCAGCGCAAAGGTAAGATGTTATTTCTGAAAAATGATAGCAGAGGACTGTAATGGCATTGCCAGTGCTGTCTGAATAGTAGCAATCCACACAAGTCACATTTCCGCCTTTTTAGCAAACGCAGAAACGGCTACCTTTACTACAAAACATTATCCGACAGGTTATGCATGTACTGCAGCTTACTTTGGCACC
This sequence comes from Lota lota, assembly GCA_026745465.1. Lineage (NCBI taxonomy): Eukaryota > Metazoa > Chordata > Actinopteri > Gadiformes > Lotidae > Lota > Lota lota. The sequence goes on from JACYXH010000764.1 coordinate 3,036,863, forward strand.
AGCTGTGATGTCATTCCATTGGGCAGAAGTGGCTCAAATGCAGAATGTGTACTTCCACCGCTGTCATTGCGCCTTAGAAAATAAAAACATGAGCAATGTTATGTAATAGAAAGGGTACTAAACTGAAATATACAATAGGCAAGTCATTGAAAGCAATAACACCATTACAGAATATCTAATGCATATCTACAAAACTTATTTTGTAGATATGCATTAAATGTGTTGCATGTCCGTCAGCTTTATATATAAAGAATATAGAACAACACAGCAACCTGAAAAACAAAGATGTAAATACCTTCTTTTGCTGTGTTGCTCTGCCGTGACGCTCCCGTCACTGCCCTCCACTACATCTCTCTTGCGACTTTCTTTGAGCACCTTCATCACACCCTCGGTGGAACATGGGTCAGAGGGAAAGCTAAAGCCCGGGGAGCCGATATAGTCCAACCTACAGAGTTGCACAGAAGCCAAACCAACATGGGTAAACTGTGCCATAAAAAAACAACAACAACTGCTTGAATAGGTCAACTCAGCCATGTTTCTATTTCAATGCAGCTATCAAATAGTAAGTAGGTTATAGAAATGTTACTTAATATCATTGTAGCCAATAAGTGCAAGGGGATAATTGAATTACAATGATGCAGCTACTTTTAGGGCATTGCATCAGCAGAATTTTTTTATGAAATCATATCGTTATACAATACTTTTGTAGTTAGTCTAAACCAGTGTTTCTTAATCTTTGGGTGGGGTGTCGGGACCCCTCTGTGAGCGTCAGCTGATATGCATATGGGGTCACGTGGGATAGATTACTTATAACCTCAAGTTATTCCATAGTGCATTTGGATAAAAAATTATTAAGGTTGGAAAAGTACATACAGACTAATGATTCGTAGCCAGAATAAAAACTACTAAGAACCAACTAGGGTGGCAACGGGCAAGATTTGCATATGTTCACTGGGATTCTGCTAGCAGCCGATGATTATAGGGTTGAAAGCATGTGAGGGGAAGCAGATGCAAATTGAGCTCTCATGGATTTTCAGACCTATAAAATGGAGTTGGCTAACAGAACTACCATTGTACTTCAATGACATGAAACACACACACACACCCACACCCACACATTGTGAATTACGTTGGCGGTCTGTGGTTGCTGTGGTCCGGCCTGGCAATCTTAACTGTAACTGGGCTGTGGACCATTGTGGAGTTACGAGGGCTGAGAATGTTCTTCTTCCTGAAACTGTCCCAGTGGGCTGGGGGCAGCACACCCACCGACGCAGTGCCAGACTGCAGCAGGGGGTAGTGACGTTGAGGAGTGATGACAAATTTGCCTGTTGATCCAACAGCATCCCTTTAGGAAGGAGATCAAAAGTTATGAGACGTCTTCTGATTGACACAATCAACATTAATCACACACCACAACTGTAGTCAAATATATACACAATTCCCAGACATAAAAATGCTGAAATATGATTGCGGATGTATTTAGGTTCGCTGTACTTAGCATCAACAATGAGTAGTCAACTTTAAGAGTGGATTTAAACCCTTGCCAGCAACATTGACTAAAACGTAAACAAAAACATTGGGCTTTTTTGTACACAATATTGTAATGTTGCTGGTGCCACGGCGCACCTGAACTTGCATTTCTGATTTGCGGTTGCCATACAGTATGCTCAACGTAAGAATAATACATTATTGGACGTGCACACACTGAACTCAGGTGCACACTACCTCGTTGCCCTTCTTTCTGTGCAGACGAAGGATGCTGCATTGAATGCATCCTTCGTCTAGCATTGTATGCATCCTTCGTCTAGCATTCTATTTCGAGTCAGTATTGTTTTTCTCTATTCAACCATTGGTGGAAACTTCTTAAACAACTTAGAATCTAACACTTTTCTTAATTTCCTATTCGAAGTGTCTGCTTTTGCAGTTTCTTTAATCCATCCTAAACTAATTGTGAATACCGTTGTACTTCCTCACCGTAAATGAATATCTTTCTAGATCTCTCGGCAAAATGTACAAGTCATGTGTCTGGTCAGTACGGTACTCCAATGACAAATTACAACGCCAGAGCGGAGCGAATTTGGCTAAAATAAAAACTAAAAACTGCAACGTCGCCGTTTAACTTAACGTAACTGCTACCATCCCCGCTCTTCCATTCGATAGCCACCATCCTACCTCGTAAACGACAGCCTTCTGTTCGGCGTGTACACATCATGGTTAGGTCGAGCCAGCCGTTCTCGAAGTAGCGCTCTTGGATTTGGGTTAGCTTCCAAACTTTTACCGGCTTTTGGCCTCTCGGCATGGCCTTCTTTCGCGATGTAACTTCCCATGAGTATATCCCGGGGACTGAATAAAAATGTTTCGCTTGCTAATGCGTCTCTGCGATAGAGATTAGTCTCGATTTGTCTTTGGCTGCTGTACACTTCTGAATACTTGACATCGACTTGATTGTGGCGACTTCGAAATCTCCCCGGTGTGGACGGCGACACGCCGCTGCCTGTTCTTCCGGTAAACCAGCGCCGTAGCACAGGCGGGACCCTCAGTCCACGCCGTGGATTTAGGCCCAATTTAGTATAAATCGAGTCTCTTTTGTGGCAGTAAAAAACAATACAACAAAGCCCGATTACTAAAGTGACATAAGGAAAGGCTGGGATAAAATAGAGCCCAAAAACAGCTACAACTAGACCAAGGAACACTACAGAGATTAGTGATATTAACTGCTTCTCTCTAGGAGACATGGCGGCAACGCGCCGCCGGAGGACTTAGATATCCCATAATGCGTCTACATCTTCTTCTTCGGGTTCAATTTTAGGCACGCTCTCTTTCTCCACTGTCTCCAACCCTACCCTTCTTCTAAATGTCTCCCACCCATCTACAAACATACCGCCCATCCAATTCAAAAATAAAGTCACATTATATATATATATATATACATGAGTAGTTTTTCAACGAAAACGGTTGGCCTAACGTTACTGTAGTCAACTGTAGGCCTAATGTGTACTTCACAGTACATATAAAACGTTAACAAATACAAAAACATTGAACACATCAAATTATTATCTGTCAATTATTTGTCCCTATTAAACTACCATTGTTGTCGCTGAGCTCTTTTTTAAAATCTATTATTCATACATCTGATTTTCATTGGCGAAATGACTATTTGACGTTTGCTGCATATACTGTTTAACGTGAACGCGTTTTGGAGTCTCGTCTTCAGTAGCCTGGGAACCAGACGAGTAGCTAGATCATGTTTTATTTGATCTATATTTAATTTCTTATTTACGAATTGGTCTGGCGATGTCAGAAATCAGAGGATAAATTCGCTCTTCACTCATACACTCGTTCTACTTGTACCATTTCATAACCACTAGATGGCAGCCCTCCCTCCACTTTAGTGCAATAATTGATGGGGATACCAGACCCTAATGTGCCATAATATGACTATACATACACAACAAAACATAATCATATTTTCTCTGTCATGTTATCTTATCATGTTTTTTGTCTTATGACCATTAAATAGCCATTATCACCTTCATCATAAAATCATTAAAATACATAATAATGAATGCAATCTAGTACAGTTGTTCTTCTACACCACCCTTCTTCCTACTCCAACCTTCGTATTCTGGCTTAGTTTATTCATGGGTGGGGACTAAATGGCCTGGTTTCCTCATTAGCTAATCACCCATCAGCTTTGGTGCAGATGGGGCTTTCCCTAACCAATGCTAGGCAAGTAGGCTTTAACCCTAAACATGCTGAGTAACATGCTGAGTAACATGCTGAGTAACATGCTGAGTAACATGCTGAGTAACATGCTGAGTAACATGCCTCCCTTGACACCATCGTCCAGGGCTGACCAGGCCCGACCCTATTACCAAACACCATACATTTAAAGGGAGATGAGTGCCACTAGAAGGTCACAAAGGAGCCTGTTCTGCAGTTAATGCAGTACTATTTTTTAGGGGAATTAACTATTCATTTAGTATATGGTGGTTTCTCTCTTTAAAACAAAGAAGAAGCTATGCACTTGCCTAACAAAGGCTATAAAGTGTTTTTGTACATTAGCTTACTCACATGAATTACGTATAGCATGTAACACTATTTCTTGGACATTTATTTGTTTCAATGCAAATATCATCATGTTAATCTAAAACCAATGAGGTAGACTATTTTCACGTGCATTTCAGGTAATTTATTTTTGAACTAGCACTAAATTTGAGTTTTTATTTTATTTTACATTGGAAAATATATTGTGCAAGACATGAGACAGTAAGACTGTGAGTTTGTCTGGATCATTTCTGACAGGTAACCTGATACCATGCAGGGTTGGGGTTCACCAGTCTGCTTGTTGTGTTCTCCAACGCCACCACAATGTAGGTTAACCTCCTCAGCCCATCCTGTCTCTTAGCCAGTAGCTCCCCCACTTAGTCCCTATCCTACCATCTGCTGTTAAGATGATAGGCTAATTACCACATCCTCCTCCCTCAAACACACACACACACACACACACACACACACACACACACACACACACACACACACACACACACACACACACACACACACACCCATGTGTCTGCATGGCAGTTGTGGTGGTTTATCCAAGTGTGTGTGTGTGTATGTATTTGCGTGTGTGTGCAGGTGTGTACTCTATCAGGTGCATGTGTGTGTATGGGTTTGTACTCTATCAGGTGTGTGTGTGTGTGTGTGTGATCTATCAGGCGTAAGTATGTGTGTCTGTACTATATTCATGTTTTGGCAGCAGATGGCCCATATGCCTCTTTACCACCATAAGCTCTGCAGCTGGCCAGCCCATGACCAGAGCCTCTTGTCAGAGTGAACAGAGTCAGTTGTGACTGCTGTAAAGTGGGCCACAGCGTGAGCGAATGGAACAGGATTGTCCTGCTCAGTGCCACGGGATCGGTGCTCGGCGAGACAATAGATTAAGTCCACTACATCCCAAAAAAATCCCAGTATACTGCAGTAGCCCCACATGTAGCTGTAGGTACTGGCCTCCGAACCTAATCTACGAGACACGCACCGGACGGACAGTGTCTATTGTAGACTATTGGGTAAAACATTTCAAGATAACCTATATACTAATGTATATATATTTAAAAAAAAGAAATGTATATATATTATAATAATCCTATTATATTATTACATATACATATATATATATATATATATATGCCTTATGTATTTAAGTACATGCTGAGCCAAAAATATCTCCCATTAAGCCACCAGATTTGAATCTGTAAAATCTAAACACATGTGCAGATTACAGCAAATAATCCAGGGAAACAAATGGTTGCATGTTTGTGTGCGACCAAGAGAGAGTGTAACTGAGAGTGCCAGAGAAATATCTGAATGAAACATGCTGCATTCAGGTATACAACTGTGTCATCAGTCAGGGCTTCTAGAGACTGTCTTTTGTGGAGGCGCTGGAGTAGAAAGTCACAGGCTTGGGTGGAAACAGAGTGCATTCACAAGGGCCCTTTGTCCAAAAGGGTCAAAAAGCGGGTGTGGTGTGGGCAAAACCATACCCCCAAACACACACACAGGCACACATGCAGGCAGGCATGCACGCATGCACAAACAGACACACACACACACACACACACACACACACACACACACACACACGCACATGCAGGCAGGCAGGCCCGCATGCACAAACAGACAGACTGACACACACACACACAGGTGCACATGCAGGCAGGCACGCACAAACACACACAGCTTTTACAACAAATCAGAATATCCCAACACATAATTATTGACATACTGACATATTAACTAAACCGTTTCCTCTATTGTAAAAATGGTCAACAAACTAGCCCCAAAATACATGTAAAATATATTAAATATTTATATATATACAGTATATATATATACTGCTCAAAAAAATAAAGGGAACACTTGGAGTTACATTGTGTTGTTTAAGTGTTCCCTTTATTTTTTTGAGCAGTATATATATATATATATATATATATATATATATATATAGAGAGAGAGAGAGAGAGAGAGAGAGAGAGAGATGTATAAAGATGTATAGAGATGTGTGAAGAAGCTTTGACACAATCAAAAGATGTGTGAAGCTTTGATTGTGTCATGAATGTAAGACATCCGCATCATACAGAGATCACAGAAGAGATACAGAAGAACGATATTTGATAAAAATGGACAGCTGGGGTTACAATAAGCGGTTGGGTGGAACGCTGTCATTTGGTTGGGCCTAAGGAGGTAATACTGTGCACACCCCAAAGGCTTTCCTTTCTCATGCACTCACAGGCAACATGAACTGGTGGCCCAAGGAGCTGGCCCATCTGCCACAGAGCATGGTAGATATTAAGATGGTGTTCGGGGTCATTGTATTCTACTGTGACTGATCTATGATCTGTTTTAAGATACGGTGGACTGGAAATCCTGGGTCCTGGGGTTGGATCCCAAAGCATGTACTACTGGGTAATACGGTTGAATGCTGTGTTTCGAATATTGAGCCTGGGTTATTGGAATCATCCATCAATCAATTTGAATGATCAATTTGGATGCGTAGCGTTGATATTTATTTTGTTTTGGTAATTATTAAAAACAGAGGAGCTGTATTGAAATGATCTTATACTCGAAGACATTCCGAGCAGTACATGTTAGATATGTTAAAACAAATTAATAAGAATTTAAAATCACAAGAAGCAGCTCTGTCATGTGATGGGATCTGAAGCAGCTGCTTTCTTAATGGACTTGAAAACGGCACCACAATGCAGCGGACACACATGGAAACACACTTTGTATCAATGAAATACACATCTTTATTTTCCGTAGTATTGTCATCTCAATTCTTTGCAAGTTATGTTCAAAATCTCAATAAATATATTGTTGTCAAAGTATAAAAAAAGTAGGAAAACTATCTAATGAGCAAGGCTCAGTACAGACAGCAGCTTATATGCAAAAATGTCCAAACATTAACTGAATTGGATACAATAAATAGAACACTGAATATCGCTATATAAAATGAAGATACAGCTCATATATCAATACCATACAGAAAGGCCTGCTTTCCAAATTAGCTGAGGGAAAACCACAATCCTTTACTTTTAATGGTGAGCTATAAGTATGAGTGACGTTCGCAGTTTGGTAAACTTTTCCTTAACGGCAGTCTTTGGTACACACAGAACAGACATCCTCTGATCACAGAGAAGGTTGGCTAATTATCTCAGTTACATTCTGTGGTTTCCTTTCAACGCTACAACGTTAAAGTGATTGGGTTGAACACGCTACTTTTGGTAAACATCCGTTGGTGAAACAAAAGATAGCAAATAATATCAAATAAAAACAAGAAAGAACCAAGCTAAAAACAAGCATGGCTAGAACTACAGACAAACAGAGAGAGAGAGAGAGAGAGAGAGAGAGAGAGAGAGAGAGAGAGAGAGAGAGAGAGAGAGAGAGAGAGAGAGAGTCAGGCAACCTAAGAGCTTTAGCGACAAGATAAAGGAGAATAGTCAATAATGTTTTGGACGAAATAAAAATGTTGCATTATGTCACAAAAGTCTATCTACCTAATTTAGTAACATGAATTAACCATTTGTGCTAATGTTGATGTTTCATTAGAGAAACGTTGCATCAAACTGAATGAAAATAGGATTATAAGATCCTGTATTTGCATCTGTCTCATACGTTTTGTGCTTTAAAATCAAACCATGTTGACATAGCAACAGATTCAAAATCTTAAAAAGCTATGGGTGATGTGTCAAGTTTCCTTTTTTAATTGGCCTTACAATAAATGCAAATACAATTTAAGGCCCTTATCTAAGCAAACCTGATCAAGGTTTCATGAGCATGTCTATGATTTACTACAAACAAAAAGGAAGAAAATTACAGCTCAGATTACTTTTCTGTTTGCTACACTTGAATGCTGGATAAAAACAAATAACTACAAACAAATACTGACTAAAGAGTCAGAAACTGTTCCAGTAAATAACACCTATTAATTAATAACTTAAAACACATGTTTGAATAAATAGCATAATACAATTTACCAAAAAAAAAACATCTGTTCATTGAAAGATAACAGTTACGCAACCAACAGTTACAGATAATTGTAGCATACATAATTTCTTTTTTAGAACAGATGCTGATATGTTACAAGGGTTTTGGCCATAGCCATGGTCAAAATCAACCATGGCTATGGGCAATGCTTCCAGGAAACATTGACTATTGATTTGTGACATCACATGGATCAGATACTTAGAACCCAATCGTAAGGTCAAAGGGCACAGCCTCTTTATTTATGTAATATGTCTGAGCTTAGCCCAAAGTGAACGTGAAGGTGAACTACTAAATTTATGCTTATTATTCTCCCCCATGAAGATGACTATGGGAATAATAGGCCCACTACATTCATCGTGTGATTGTTTAACTCACAAGTCCATCCTCCAAACACACATGCACACAACAACGTTTTAGTCATGTGTGAAGTGTAGACTCTTAATAATGCATGTCAGCGTTTACACTGGTGACCTAACCTGGAACAAGCCCTGTAAGCCAATCATGCCATCTGTGTGCTAAAACCACATCTCTGCACTACGGACATACTTCATTCACTCCCATCCGTTGTCCTTAATCATGTGGGCCAGTTCTATGATGAATTTGCCCTCCTTGTATTTCTGACTGCTTTCAAATGCATGCTCCTGCAGAGGAAACCAGAAAGATAAGAGGAAAAAAAGATACGCCTTTCAGGAATGCAACAAACAGCTTGCATTGTAAGTACTAGGTTGAAGCTGGTGCATTTCGTGACGCTCACTTTGAAGCCAAATCTCACACCCACTACTAAGTTGTTTTGGTCAATGCATAATCACATGATTTTAAACTGGTAAGAAGTATGGTTAATTAATTATCATGGGGCATTATCACTGTTAACACACATTGTGTTAATGGTTACAGGATCGTCTGAAATCAACAATTGATTTCAAATTAGGCAAATTCCTACATTTCTGAGCAGGAAAGTGAGTTTATAATCATTGCATCCATCTGGTCATCCACTTTTATTCTTGTTGCACAAAGCATAGAGGTGCTTGCACACTGCCCCAAACAAATGTGTGGTTGTGGTTGTGGTTGTGGCTGTGTTCTGGGTGGACATGACTATTCGGTGTCGGCCAACTTTGGCCAGCATTCTATAGTTGGGTGTCCAAGCACCTCAAACCAGAATCCTGATGACCAAATGAAACTCACATATTTCCAGCCGAGGGTGGTCTTGCAGCTCTGACAGAAGATGTCTGCCACGGCGTGCAGCCCGGTCAGCAGCAGACGCTCTTCCGCCGGCCCACAGCCCACGTTTACTCTAGGGACAAACACCAGGAAGAGAGTGAGCAGGTGGCTGCATAGGGCCAGCAATCTGATCACAGCACACTGGCATGCTGTTAACAATACAGCAATATAGGGCATTTCTCCTGCCTCGAGAGTTCACATGATCTGTTTATATTTATATTTTGATATAAGCACAACAACGGAAAAAATGTTCTCACACAACATAGCCAAATGATTAATACAGTATTAAGTTGAATACTGAAATGTTATCATCATCAGAAGTGTTTTACTAGCCAAGTAACCCACTACGAATATACATACAAAGAATTGGTCTTTCACTACAGGAAGGACCAAGCAACACCTGCAAGAGGGGTGAATGGGCATTTACACTACACTACACTGTACTATATCATACTACACTACACTATACTATACTATACTATACTATACTATACTATACTACACTACACTATACTGTACTGTACTACACTACACTATGGGTGCAAAAGTGCAATGGCACAGAGATTAAAGAGCAGGCATCAGCCTGACAGTCCAGGCTGCAACCTATTTGAACCTATTTGGTTGAACATCATCAGACTGTTTCAACACTTTTTATAATGAAGATATCAAAGGGTTAGGGTGAGATAAAGAGAAACACTTACACTGCATTGAAGAGGTACGCTCTACCTTGACTTCCTTGGAATGACTGAGAGAAACAGAAAACCCAGAGACAGGTGTTCAGTAGAGTTCATGTTATTTGTTACTGTGGACCTCAAAATAAATATCATCCCCAAGACATTCCCCAAAACAAAACCACCACAGACCTCCAAGATCCCTCTTTATTGTGTGATGTGTAAATTCAGACAAATCTCTGTTTATTTTATTTTGGGCCATATAGTGGGCTTGCAGTGTCCGACATGATCTGGCCATTTGTGGAAAGATGATTATATAAAAAACACATACAATCGGACCTAGTCACAATCTCTTAAACAGTCAGATTACAGACTGGAGAGACTGGATCTCGTCGCTGGGTAATAATAACGCGGTGAACATCACCAGGTGTAATGTAATGTTCTCCCCACTCGTTTTCATTTTGAATAGCAGTGAACAAACCAAGTAGGCGCAGACACAACAGCCATTAACTCTACACAGCAACGCACTAAAATGACCCGCGAAAACGATGCAAGTAATATCATCAAAACAAAAACCAGGAAGGTGTTGTGCGGAAAGGTTCTATCTTTTATGTTTTAAGATAAAACACTTGGGGGAACCACTGAGCGCTTTCAATGCATCAATTATGGCTTGGATGAATTGTTATCGTCTCATCTCAGAACCTCAGAACGTTGTATTTATCAACATCGACTTGTTTATGACGGACTTTGTTACATGTTTGGTAACCAAAATACTGATCTGATCTGTTGGAGGGAAAACCACGAAGATAAGGGCAGGAAGTAAGACCTTTACAGGATCTTTGGCTTTCTCCTAATCACAATATGAGGCCACAGTCTGGGTTTTGTGAAGGAGTTTTGAGTCCATTTCTGAATATGTGTGTGTGTGTGTGTGTGTGTGTGTGTGTGTGTGTGTGGTCTGCTACAACACAACAAACACCAGATGCTTTCACTAAGGTAGAGATTTTATTCAAACTACATACATGCACGCGCGCGCACACACACACACACACACACACACACACACACACACACACAAACACACACACAGCACGCCCACTGCAACGAAGTCCCTCTTTGTACACATTATTATAGTGTCAGATGCAAAAGATAAATATATAATTCAGCCACCTTTGCATGTTATGCAGCACACGTCTCTGAGTTCAGACTTTCTTGCATTTAACTGCCACAGCGGAACCTGGGCATACTGCCAGTGGCGGGGCCGCGCTGGGAATTACAGCTAACAGGGAAACACTGCTTCCCTGCAGCTGCGCTTACACAGAGCCAGCAGACTGGGAAGGCTAGAGACACGCCTGGACATGTTTTCACCTCTTCCTCCATCCATAGATCTTCTTGCCTCCGGTTTGGCCGGTATGATATGACCTTTGTGCATGTGCACAGATTTAGATTCACTGTGTATTGGACGTGTGTCCATCAAAAAGACAGATGGGCCCCCGTGATCTTCACTAGAGTCTTATCCATTCTAATCCGTTCTATTCGTTCTGGGTTGAGAAGAAAGCGTTCCAGTTGGTGGTGGTGGGGGGGATACCATTGACCTATTAAAATATAGTACACCATTGTGTTCATTTCTCAACCCCTATAGCCTGGAATACCGAAAATATGGTTGTACTCTCAATCCCTACATAGGGGATGTAGTTTACAGCCATTCTTGATCATGAAAGGTCTGCTTGGAGTTCCATTCTCAAACAACCACATATAAATGTTTGTTAAAGCTTCTCAGATGGCCTTCAGAACACTAACCTGCTCCCTGTGTGTCCCCTAACAGACTAGAGTATTTATACACTATTTACTTGTTATTGCATTGTAAGTGTGTAGGAGTATATTTTGGTGAACGCAACTGCAGGCATGACGTATGCCTGTTATTTTGGAGAACTTCTTGGCGTACAGCGTGTACCCATTTGATCCTTTTATTTATATTTTGCAATAAAGTCATCTGAGGGAAAGTAAAACAAACTGTGGCACCAAGCTAAGCTATGTAATCATTAAAATACTTACAATAAGATATAAAAATACTAACGATTAGCATTCATTAAATTACCAATGATTATTCTTCATTAAGGGGATACATAAATACGTAACATTCAGACAACACAGATGTGAATTAACGTAACATTGTTTAATTTCTTTGTTTCATTTACTTTATATATTTACTACTACTGTGCTGTACTTTCTACTGTGACACCCACAATTCCCGTCTGGGACGAATAAGGTTCCATCTTATCATACACATATTTTGACCACAACCAACCACATCCTCTTGAGAACAATGAGAAGGTCCATTGATTGCTCAGCTTGTGTGATAACTGTGGAGCAGCAACAGCATTAGAAGAGACATAAGCCATGTCGTGAGGCCAATACCTTGGATATGAGTTCATCGTGGTTGGCCAGATGTGCGCGACAGTGGATACAGCTGTAGGTGCGATGGCAGCTGGGCAGGTATGCCTGGAAGGTTTTCGAACGCGTCATCACAGTGGAACCGTGGAGGACACCAGCCGGAGAGTGGCCCAAAGGTGGCTGGAGAGTTAGTGGAAGGTGCACACCTGGAATGACAGAAGAGCTATGTTCAAATTGGCTCACTTGTTGAAACAGTATGTGCCAGACAATCACTATTGGATCAATTCAAATACAATGAAAACGGGATGGGATATAGTGTAGAAAGAGGTGTGCATCAGCTGTACACTACTCTTACAATGCACTATCCTCTCCTCTCTCTATCCCATTCAGCACAACCAGAGGAATGCTGGCTTCATACCAAAGTGTCCAACTCTAACTCCCCTTGAGCTGGCTGTCGTATTGCATTTGACACAGCATGCATATCAACAATGTGTTCATCTCTGTGTGAATGCATATTGGTAAGCCATTGAAAAGTAAAGTGACCACAGCAAAGTAACGTAGGAAAAGGGTGACATAAAGCGTAAAGATATACCATCAAAACATGTTAGTATGGTTAATCATCTTATTTTAGAATAGTGTAATCTGATATGTCAATCAGGTTGAGATTTAAATAATCTGCAAATAATTTATTCCAGAAATCTATTTTCTTTAGAGGCCCTTAAAGTATCAGGTCTGTGACGTTAACCTTGTCACCGATTCCTTCCCTTGAAACATGGCATACACTTAACTTGGTAAATGGCTGCATCGAGCGAGACCTTGATGTGACCGGTAGGCAGCGGACAGGTGGCTGCTGCTGCCAGAATGTTCAACAGTAAAACACTGCTTCACTTCCCCCCACCCTGGATACTGGGACAACTTGCTGACTCAGGGTTCTAACTAGAGGCACAATTGAGATGGGGTGGGATGGGGGGGTCATACTGTGAAAGGAAGTGCTGAGGTTAGAACGTTATGGGGCAGATGAGAGGGCAAGGGTCAAATGTGCCATCTGACACTGAACAAAAAAAGTGTATGTGTGTGAACAGACCCATATTTAAGGCATATTGCAGGTATTTCAGGTGAGCCAATTTAGTTTAAGAATGTCCTTACCCATCCCAGGATCTATAACTCATGTTTTAAGACCCTGTTGAACTTCTCCACTTAGAAGCCAAGAAGAACATTTTTCAATGAATAATAATTATTTCATAAATACGTTATTTATTTCAAATAACTTTTGTAAACAGGACAAACATAAGTGAAGACAGAGGCTAATGATAAATCCTTGTTTTCTTGATTCCAGTTGAGCAAAATCAAATCGACATCCCTTTCCTACCTACGTCACTCGAATGACTAAATGTTAGTCATGGCTGTCTCTGTGATACTTTTAAAATTAATGGATGTTTGTATGCAAGTGGTAGTTAGTATAAACGAATAGTTGTATATTGCCCTGTCAAATAGTGTATGTATTATGTTATTGTTCAAAAGCAGAGCTCCAAACTAATTTCCCACAGGGACAATGAAATATTGCATATCGCCTTGACACACACACACACACACACACATTTACACACGCACTAACACACAAATTTGCTTAGCGCAAAATATCCTTTCCCCGGGTAGAGGCCAATAATAATAAGCCCAAACCATTCCTACACACACACACACACACACACACACACACACACACACACACACACACACACACACACACACACACACACACACACACACACACACACACACACACACACACACACACACACACACACACACATTTAATTGTTCCCTGGCTGTTTCCTACCAGTTTTCAAAACAAGTCTTTAACTAGCCTAGCATGGCTAATAGAACGCTACCAGGCAACTAAAACAAGATTATCAACACTTAAGGTCTACTTCTGATCAATTAGTAGAATGTTAAATGGCCATTCATTAAGTATCTAACTTATCACCTTGAGGCGATTGATCATACCACAATAGTCCCAATTACTGATTCATTACCAAATCACCATAGAGTATTTTGGAGAGATATGTCTCTCCAAATAAGCTAAAAGAAAGTCAAAGTATCTATTTGAGAGAAAATAAAATGGGTCTAATGGCAAATGAAGTATTTACTCTGGGAAATGTATTTACTCTGGGAAATGTTGTATTTACTCTGGGAAATGCAGTATTTACTCTGGGAAATGTAGTATTGACTCTCGGAAATACTGTGTCTTTTCCCAAATTACTCCTACTTCTGGACAGTTGTCTCTACACAGTGCCAACCATGACTGAGAATAAAACTGACAATAAAAGTCAAAACAAGTTTGGTTAAGAATCAACATATGTAGTATTTGGGGGTTTGGGTTAGTTCTGTAGTAGTAGTACTTTGTAGTTATGCAGTAGTACTTATTTGACAGTGGATAATACACGGCTTAGGGCTTTTAAATGACGATGTGAAAGCAGCAATATGCATACAAATAACAAGTCATCATTTTTTCCACTGGGTTTGGACTGGGATTGCAAACATGAACCGCCATGCGGCCACTGCCAGATTGTATTCAGGGGCCCATAATGCAAACCATGTGGGCAACATTGAAAATTATTGTTTCATTAAAATACTATTATGGTTCTAAAAACAAACAAACATGCCATGTCTTGAACTTTTTGGTTCTGTTCTTTCCCGGTTTTGTTCACAACATTTAGAACTTAATTAAAGAGTTTTTCGTTTAAAGAAGTCATAAACGAACTTTTTGCCTCAATAAGTCCGTTTAAACTTAATAGATCACAGAAGCTAGTGATGTAAATGAGCTGACCGTCTAGGGTTGCTTGAATCACAATCCGCCAATAATCATTCCAAAGCGCTCAGTCGGCCTAGACTGGCGGATGGGAATGTTTCTTTTTTTGTTGTTGTTTTTTATCTGACTCTTTAAAAGAAACAATAACCCTTTACATTTTCATAAAAAAAAGGTCAAATATGATCACAACAATGTATTGGAAATCCTCCGCATTTCCAATTGTGAAGCTAGGATTTGACTTCTTTAACCACACATTATATTGAGGCCTACCTAAACTAGACTATCGAATCATTTCAAAAGTTTAATATGAACTGTGTGGGTTGTTATGTTTGCACTTAAACCAATAGCTAAAGGCTGGTACACCAATAGGCCTACTACCAGAAATGTATGTTTGTATATGGTGATTCTGGCAAAACATAGCTGTACAATTCCTTAATAACGCCATCATATCTCATAGTAAAAAAGTTCGCACGTTACCACAGACAGTTACTTAAAAAACGTGTTGGGTAACTTCTTTGTCAATTTCTGCATTAATGACGAAATATGTACGTCGGAAAATGTAGGCTACATTCATTAGTGTAATGATCATTATTTGTATCATTAGACCTACTACCGTGAAAATAAAAACATTGATCTTATCCTCATTTGTGACTTTCCCAGTAGGAGCCGCATCGCCATGCAAACGGCCCTACTTGCGATGTCACATCATCTCCAGTGAAACGCTGGTGCGGAGAACTCCACGAGCCGCGTCCACGAGCCGTGTGCAACTGAAGCTCCATGATGCTACTTCCAGGCATGCATCGGTTTCCAACAGTCAGACAGACGAGCAACAGTTCAGATGACACTACGTGTCGAGCATTGTTGCATAACGTTAGGCTACTAGGTACGCTTTCTACGCTAGTCGTGTTAATTGCTGCACTAGAAAACAAAAAAACAAAAAAAGGTAAATGGCACGCGATAATTACCTTCTATTTAGAAAGATAAAACACGTTAAAACAATGTTGCGTTGGTTACAAAAGTACTTGTTGTTCCGCTGTTCAGATTCTCCATGCAGCTTGCCACATTACTTCTTAAATGTTAACTTCAGGAATCGATATGCATCTGCAGACGTCAATCTGATATTCTGTACAACAAAGCACAAGTTGATGTTGTTACGGTTTATCGTCACGGCTATAGAGTGACAGTATTCGTAGCCAATCAAAATTGATATATGGCATAGCAACATCTTACCTATAAGAGGTGGATAAAACAGACCAATCACATTGCGCCGTGATTTCAACGCAAATGCTGTTGCGTAGACTTCATTTTTGGTTTATCACGAAAGGGATTGAAACATTTGGAATGGTTTTATAATTTGAATGACCAAATCGGTAACTGACTGTTCTCTTACTAGTTTACGTAACTTTCCTATTTAGCATTAATCTGACGTTGACAAATCGGCAAAATATA
The DNA here is from genome assembly GCA_026745465.1 of Lota lota. Taxonomy (NCBI): domain Eukaryota; kingdom Metazoa; phylum Chordata; class Actinopteri; order Gadiformes; family Lotidae; genus Lota; species Lota lota. The sequence goes on from JACYXH010000764.1 coordinate 3,053,450, forward strand.
ACTCGATATAGAATTCCGAGAAGAATATCAGTATTGGTGAAGACAATAAAGAAATAACGTTACAGTAGCTGAGATTCTAAGTATAATATAGCCAGATGGTTGTTAGAAAAAACCCTAATCTGGATATTAATCTCTTTTCCACTCCATTTGACCATTTAAATAACAATATCCCCACCTGGTGGCCAAAATGTTAGACATTGTCGAGGCCCTGCACGTCATTATCGCTATAATTGCGCAGTTACAAGAGAACATGCAGTACTAAAGCATACACTTTCTTGAAATAAAAACATCTATAAAACAGGATTGTTGACTAAAGATGTAATATTTATTTGCTCATACATACAGCTCACTGTGAAAACCAGTGACGTAAACAAGTGATGAACTTTCATAACATTCATAATACAGTCAAACAGAATAGTCTCAGGACTGTTCGCCAAGCGTATGCAGTTCATGATCAGATATCCTGTTTAACAGCATGGTTTGAGAAGCAAACAAAAAAGACGAAAAAAGGGGACTTGCAATCATGATTGTACGCATAGAGGGAGCATCATAAGCAGCTGCGTTTGGGGGGGGGAGGGGCACCTCAGCAGTTGAGGAGTTGTGGTGGTGGAGGAGGAGGACTGACGGTGGCTGCCCGCAGGATTCCACGCAGCACCTTGTAGGCGGAGAGGGGCTGGTTCTCCTTGGGCGGGTAGCACGGCCCCCGCTCCGTCATGTAGGAGTAGGGGAAGCGCAGTACCCACAGGCCGTCCGACGGCAGCACCAGCTCCGTCCTCTCCGGGTGGAACACGGGACACGGGGGGGCGCCAGGCTGGACCTGGCGGGGAGATGAAGAATCGTCGGTTTTTATTGTTCACCTTTTTCTTTTTCCTTTTTTTTGGTTAAAGACATGGGATCAAGTTGACATATTACACATGATCAAGTCTGAAAATGGTACAAAGGAGTCGACTATTTTGAGGGGAAATTGAAAACATTACTTATATTCAGATGTTCTTACAACATTAGACATGTATCAGAGAGGCTCTCTCATCAGACCGCCCTAGGCTCGAGTGCAGGCCAAACCTTCTTACCTGTGGGTTCAGAGTGATCTCTAGTGGGGCGTCGGGCACCACAATGAAAAGGCGCATCAGCTGGGCATAATGAGGCTTGAGGCCACGCCCCTGTGCAGGCGAGGGGACATAGAGGGGCATGTCTGTGTTCAGAACCCTGGTGGCCGGCTCCTTTGCGCCCCCAGGCCCCAGTACCTTCACAATCTTGTCAGGCCCAGAGCTGAGGAAACGGCGTCCCCTGCTGTCCTCATACTCAAAGCCCACGAAGGCCCTGGCCACGTCGTCCCTTCTGCGGCCCCTCCCGAGGCCGCCCGTGCTCCCGCGCTTCCCCACCAGGGACTTGTTGGGGGCGGGCCACGACGACCCGCCTCCGTCCAGCGGCTCGGCCAATCCGGTGTCCTCTTCGGAGCTCCGGGAACGAATCACCAGGTCCCACGGTAGCAGGAAGGAGGAGCCGGGAAGAAAGCCTGGCTGCTCCAGGCCTGTGTGGCAGTTGTACGACTTGGCCGGCCCCAGTTTGACCAGGGACCAGCTGGAGAACTTTGGGAGGAGCCCCTTGGGGCAGCCCGTGTGGAGCATCCCCGGGAGGTACTCCACGGTGGAGGGCTGCCGGTCCACCAGGCTGGGCCTCTTGTTGGAGACCTGGGCGTCACTCCCGTCCGCCTCCCCATAGGCCCCCAGGCTGTCCGTGGACTGCCCCAGGCTGAGCGCCAGGCTCAGGCCTGTGCAGTCTCCGGGGGTGTGGCTGTTGACCACGCTACCGGAGACGGCGGTGGCTGGCGTCGGGTCCTTCAGCTTCTCCCCTTCACTGGGCGCAGGGCTGTCTGATCCGGGACGTGGTGCATCCTGGCAGGCTGAGGCCGAGGCCGAGGCTGGGGCTGGTGCGGGGTCCGGTGTGCTGGGCTGGAAGACGGGGAAGTCCACCCGCTCCAGCTTCACGCAGCATTTGTCCTCCACCATCTGAAATGTTGTGGTGCGTGGATTTGTTATTGCATTTTCCTTTTTTTTTCTTTTGTCTTTAACCACAAACTAGAGCGCTCTCACACGACGGTTGGTCATTATTGTCAATTCATTGATTACTTTACCAACTCATTCTGTTCCAAATCAGGCCTCAAGCTCAAATATGTAGTGTTGTTTAAAACAAAATATTGGATAAAACCACCTTTTTGTTGTGTGTTAGAGATCTCAAATGAATGGAATTAAGGAAACAATTTGGAGGTCCAGGAATATATAAAATCATTTTGGGATATATAAATACAACCACAAAGTGATGTGCACTGACCAGGAAGAAATCATAGTTGGCGGATTTGACATCAAATGGATCCTCGCGGGGCGCCTGCTTCCTGCCACAGTTGCAGGAGCTGGTTGAGCGGCCCCGGCTGTTGTGGTGGAGGACCGGTGGGTTGTGGTCCATGTCGGGTTTCTCACCTACAAACATAACATGTCTGATTACTTTCTTGTATGAAAAGATGGGCCTGAAAACGTGGCGGTGTTGTCGTTAGCAGAAGAAGCCTAATTGAATGACTGAGACTCTTGAAATGTATTTGTATGAAAACTTTGCACGGTAAACATCAAGACTGCAATAGCTGTAAGGGTATCACCTGGCTGTGGCAGCAGGTGGAACTTGTGAACACAATGTTGGTCAGTGAGACTTCGCTCTTCACACAACTGGTGCCCGTTGCTCCAGAACTTGTAGCAGTCCTCGTGGAGCTGCAGGGCGTAGCGCTGGAACGCAACGCCTCGAGCATGTTGGCTGTAGACGCGCAACGCTAGAGCCAGTTGGTTCTTGTGGACCGTGGTTGTGTAGTTGTGTGGCAGGTTCGACTGGTAGGCGCTGTGAGCCAGTGGCAGGGCTTTCTGGCAGCGGTTCTCGGAAAACTTTGCATCCGCGTCAAGGAAGCCCTCCAAAACCTTCAGCTGGCCTTGCACTTTGAGGGCAAAGTCTGCGCTGTCCTCTTCTGTGTTGTGTATAAGAACCTGGTGCAGTTTGCATGCAGCCTGGACCCACTTGGCGTAGGTTGGGAGCTCAAAGTGCGAAGGTTGTGGGTTGCGTCCAACACTGTCGTCGAAACCTTTTTTAGTTAATACTAGATCTATGTGCTGCCAGAGGAACTCTTTCAAGCTGCAGTCAACCAGCTGCCCACTTACCCCGCTGTAATCGACACTAGTGTGGGGCTGTCTAGCCGAACGACGGATCTGTTGGTAACGTCTGGGTCCCGTTAGTGAGGAGTTGGAGTCTTGTTCTCGCAAGGCACAGCTGGATCGTAGGTGTCCAAGCAACGCACCCAATGGGTCCTCATCTGGCCCCGGGACCACGTAAACAAACGCTTGGTTGGCGGGTACGCTGAACAAACAGTTGCTGCTTTGATTAGTGAGGACCCGGCTTTTTCGGAAAATGCGATAAATTTGGTCCTCCAAGGCATGCTGGAGCCGCCTCCTTGGAGAGTGTTTTTTGGGCTTGTCTGAGGTTCCTGCCGAATCAGTTCCCGTCGGCACTTTTAACGCTCCGTTCATTTGGAACACAAACAGCAACCGAGGGGGGCAAGGGCGACAGTTAAGCTTCCATTCTTTGGAAACCTGAGTGTCTTTAATAGCTGCACGAATCAACGGGAGTACCTTCTGTCGTAGAGCATCCAGAGCGCGGAACAGTCTGTCGTAAGTGACATCGAAGGCGCAATTGGGCTGGACCAAAATGAGTACATGGCAGAGGGAAAATAGATAGAGCAAGTGAAGACAGTGTTGTTTATCCATGCCTTTCCAGATGTCCTGGGCGTCAGAGTGCCCGACCTCCATACTGAGAGACTCGCATGCACGAAGAAGTTGTCGGTTGTCGTAGACTGAAGTAAGCACCAGATACAACACACGGTTCTCTTGGCTGTAGACAGCCTGGATAAGGCTTCCATTCTCAGAGTTCTTCTCTTCGAGTCCACCGAATAGAGAGAATATGTGTTTGTCAGCTAGCGTATTAATAAGGGATTCTTTAAGCACCCCCGTTTGCATCGCGCTTTTACCAAATATACCAAGTACACAGAGACCTTCATCTTTATATAATGGGTCCTCTACGATCACAGACTGTACGAGTGTTTCAACACTAATAGAAAATGCCATTTTGGCGTCCCCCACCTGAACTCAAAACATGAGCAAGAAATACAGACGCACACCGACACTACTTCCGGGTTCGTCTTCTAAAAACGTTCGTGTACAACACATTCCATCCCTGAATAGTTCTTATTATAAAGCCACGGAATAGTCCGGTTAGGTGTTCAGTTCTGCTGGATCCCAGAGCTAAATGTAGTGATTTTGGAGAACAGGATGACATTGTAATAATACATTTATTGGAGACATTTTGAAATCCAAAAACCAAACCCACTTTTTCATTGAGGCAGAGGAAACATTAGAACATGTTTTTCTCATGCCCATTCATTCACCGACAAACGTTGGCCAGATGGCAAAAGTTGGTTAAGGTGAACGACATTCCTATGTTTGACACATCCCATATAATTTTTAGGCTATATAGAAAATCTAAATATTTCTGACTTGGTAAATATGATTATTGTTGCTGTTAAAGATCACATAGGCCTACATTGTATACGTAGAGAAATGGTAAACGCTTCTTCTTGTGTTTTATATAAGATTTTAGTTGTCTTTCTTATTCCTATGGGGAATCCTGTTGAGTAAAATTGCAAGAAAGATAAGTAGTGATAAATGGCTATTTTGGGTGATCTGATTTATGTTTGTGACTGTTATGCAAAAGAGCAGTTTTATTTGTATTTTGCCATTGTATTTGATGATGAATGGGTTTATCTCTGTTGCAAACTAGGTGCTTTATTGGCTACATAAGAGTGCATTCAATAACATGATGAAAGAAATATATATACTCCTGTTCCTGCTGATCCATGACCCAGATATCCATACATGTAGGCCTACATCTATAGCCTCCTACACTTAGGACTGATAACACACAATTTACATTAGTGAGTAAATTTGCCTATACAATTATTTCAGATTGGGTTTTATGGGCACTTACACCAAGTGCACTACATTAAGATATTCGTTGTTTGTTTCTTATTGGTCTATAGGCCTATCACAAGCAACCGAGACATAGGCCTATACACTTTTGTAGGCAAAAATAGCAACCACCTCATGCTGTTCACTTGAGATTCATTTTGAGATGACTTGAGATTAAAATGATTGCGATTCAAGAATGGGCCACTATTCTATCGGACAAAGTAAGGCATCGGTAACAATGAATAGCCTAGAGGTGAACGTATATGTGTACGTTGCTTTACATATGTGTCGATTTCTACACTTAAATTAGTGTTGAGCGCTATATTAACCTGCTGCGTTCAGGGGGCAAGTCAACCATCGCTCGAGACGTAAGACAATCGCCTGTCGCTCGCCTATGTACGTGCGCGTTCACGAGTTTAGCACCTACAGGAGCTATTTTCTCTCTTTAAGCCTCCGTCACCGTCAGCCACCCACCCACCCGTTTATGATTGAGCGAGCAGCTCTGTTTACGCGCGCGCGCGCGCGCTCACAACCCGGGGCCGAGTGGAAAGCGTCCAGCTCGCTAGTCGAAGAAGTACCCCAGTCCTATATTAGCGGGCTTGAGCGTTCTCTTGTCTGTCCAGGAATGAGAAGAGATGGCCGGATCTGCAACAGAAGAAAAAACCTTCCGAAGGTTCTTGGAACTCTTCCTCCGGGAGATGAGACCACCTCTCCAGGAGAACGACCCGCTGCCGATGCGCCCCGTGACGGATCTCGTCTCCGAGGAGGAGGTGGAAGGGGAATGCCTCGACCTGTGTCTTCAACACCTGTACAAATAGTTAAGTGTCTCGTCTTTTCGCTTCATGACATGCATGGAGGCTATTGCTTTCATGGCGTGAATGACATTTCTTTTAAATACCATAAAACATGGCTACTTTTCATTATCAGGTGAGAGAGAGAGAGAGTTTTAATTCTGGTGGATATTAAATAAAAGTTACCATGGACAATTAAGCTTTTAATTAGGCCTAGGCTAAACGATTAGGACTCTCTTCTAGTTTTTTATTTTTTATTTTTATAGACTACGAGTAGAAAAATATAATCGGACCACATTAGGGAATTGAAGATACTGTAGCCTACAATACAGTCGCAGCTTAGAAGCCTTCACAAGTGTCATCTTGTTGTCGGTGCATTAATGTCACACCGGGCATGTCGATGTACAAGTCCAAACACAGATGTTGATTGAAAACGAATACGTTGTTGTGTTAAAAAAAAAAGAAGGGGAAAAAAAGTGATCTCTGACCATGATAACTGATTATAGGCACAAGAGGTGCCTTTCTGTGGAGAAACATAAAGACGCACCTTTTTGGAGGACACCGTAGTGTATACACTGTCATTGAGTTAGGATCGTGTTATATCCCATACAGCAATGCTCGTCCTTTGTCGGGTCAAGTTGCCCATTAAAGAAACTCTCCCGTCTCTTCGTAATATCGGGACGTCATTGCTTTCAGTGACGACGAGGTAGGAAGCCATCACTGGGAATCTATCATTCCGGAGCATCGCTGCATGGGCTTCAGATACACCGCGTTGTTCCTCACCAAACCGTACAAACCGGGCTTTACACCGATCAAAGTGCACACGCTTAAATAAGCTCGGTCAATTCATTCGTGGTCATGTGGATATTCGCACGAATTTCCACGCTAATAGCCTTCAGCCGAAGGTCGTGCCGTTTGCCGAGGCGGAAAAGGAGAGCCATCTGCGGCGCACTTGGGAGACGAATTATTAACGACAACGAGCTGCATCATACATCATTTATAACTCGATTTGCACGGATAATAGTAACAATGGACGGTTTAAGGGGGCCGATGACGTATTCGCTAATGCAATTATCGGACGCCTATATGTTTATAGGTGTATAGACTATTAAACATACTTTAAATGTGGCCTGAAATGTCGAAGTGAATTGTACTTAATTGCAAGGCGACATAGCACATAGGCTACACCAGGTCTACGGGAACTCCCCACGGGGAGAAAGACTAACCCACTCTTCGTGAATCATGATGGACCGCATCGCACTCCTGCATGAGGCCGACTGTAGTGCTATATTTAGACGCGATAGCAGCGATACAAAGTCGCTACGTACAACGCAGTGTTGGGTTTTAGGGGAGTGTGCAATGCACGGAACGGAGTACGTAGGCGTGACACCCCGCGCACCACCCCGGGTGCAGGGAAACGAAGAATCGTGAGAATTCAATTTATAGTGTGACGTAAGCGTTCTGCCCCCATAAGGATACCCTGTTCCGTCGACACGACGAAGTGCAAGATGTAGTCCTATATCAAATAAAGGTGCATTGTGTCTAAATCATTAGAGATTTCACATGGATTCTATTTGAGAATCACCACCTCAACATGTATCTATGTTAAACACCACACAATCTAGTTTGTTAGCAAAAACAAATGTAAAAACACACACACACACACACACACAGCCACCCACCCACCCACCCACACCCACACCCCCCCCCCACACACACACACACACACACACACACACACACACACACACACACACACACACACACACACACACACACACACACACTACACACACACACACACACACACTAATCACACACTTAATCACACACACACACACACACACACACACAATGAAATATATTTATAGAACTGCATCAAACATTGTATTCCTCCAAGAGAATGATCCGGCTAGTATCGAGAAGAATTGAATAGTACACTTGTGTGGAGGTGGAGAAGTCGATAGAGAAGGATGAGAGTCATTGGTTGTTACTCATAAATGGATGGGTGCCATGTTCTGTACTCGTGTGGCAGACTGGCGGCGATGAAGGATGTATAGGGTTGATGTGGTCTACAGCTGGTGGTGACAGAGAGAAGCAGATATCTCACGTTGCTCAGCACATGTAGACAGGAGGAGGCGGGGTGGGGAGGATCCTTCGCTCTCTCCGCCATGCATAGTCCAAGATGAGGACGAAGGAGAAAACTGGAAACACCAGAGAAGTCTTCAGTTTTTAACTTGCAATTCAATTCATTGCAGTAATGCATGTTTAATAAATAGTCAAAATGGGAAACTATAGCTATATCTTAAATTCATTTTTATTTAACGCTAATTCATGAAAGAGGCTTATATGGAATATCCTATGTAACATTAAAGCTGCTGTTGGTAAGATTACAGAGTTGTAAAGAGAGAGAGAGAGCCAAAAAAGATCAGAACGGAGTAAGATTTTAAAACTAAACCTAAAAATTGTCCCCTCACTGTCTGCTCCCTCCCACCCTACATTTCTCCACCATCGAAAAGTGTTGCATTTCACACACCGGTGATTGACAGACAAAATTAATTCCTGAACCAATCATGGAAGAGAAGCCCTAATTGGTCAGAAATGAGCCACGAGCAAAATCTTAATTGTCTCATACAGAGGCAGGCGCAGACAACCACAACAGTTGTGATGTAACGTGTTGAGCAACCTTGAACAGAGTTTGAAATAATCCGGTATAGTCTAACCATAAAGAACTAGAAGCTCCTGGGTTAGATCTTATCCTCAATTGTATTAATTTTATTTACACAGGCTACAACTAGCTAGCATTGTTAGAACATCCAGACATTCAAGTTTGGGTTTCGTAATGAATATCAGTCTATCCTTGGCTGGGCAGGAATTGATTTCCACATAATGGCGTGGTCTTTACAGTGAAAAAACCTCCACCAATCAAAATGACGCAGTCGCTCTCTTCGCTCTTGCCGAATCCGGTCGGAAGAAGTAAAGCAAAAACATATTCTCCTCTGATAAGCCTGCAGTGCAAATTTCTCTTTCTCGGATAAGACAGTTTTGATTGTTCCGTAGATTTGTACACCTTCCTTCGGGAGGGTGCACGAGGAATTGTTCTGAAATTCTGCAGACTGCGGCGCTCCTTGTCCGTCATGAACTGACACTCCCTCCCCCTAGCGCTTATTGGTCCTTTCATTTTTAAATTTTGGGAAAACCCTTCAATGGGGTCCAGGCCAGACTGATCTGCAGAGAGAAACCTAATGTGAACTTCCGGATGTTCTCAGGAGCCTAACAACAAGCACCTTAAAGGGTACGCCCAGATATCTGTAAATTGGCGTTTGCCCTTTTACCCAGATTCAGAAGGAACAGTCAATGGAAGCGGCTAAAAGAAAAGCAAATGCTAATCCAGCGAACTTCCATCCCCAATGATGAATTTGGAATAAACAACTCGTTTGAATCTGGGAAAGACAGGGAAAACGGCAATTTACAGATATCTCAAGGTTTAATCAAATGGGAATAGCCAAATGATTCAGTCTTTAATAGAGAACATGACTTGGTGCTCCTCCTTATCCATAAGTGTTGACGTAGTAAAGGAACTCCTCCTTCGTGATGATAGATGGTGACGTAGTAAAGGACTTCCTCCTTCGTGATGATAGGTGGTGACGTAGTAAAGGACCTCCTCCTTCGTGATAGGTGATGTCAGGAACTTGTGCTTACAATTTCTCTCCTCCTCAGTTGATACATCCACCCACCATATTTTTTAATTATCTTCTATGCATTCTCTCGACCAAAAGGGACAACATTTTGCACCCCATCCCAATATTCCTACGTCTTGCTTTTTGCAAAATGTGCTTGATTTCAAGCACATCCAATCTATTTTTGTAACAAACCTTCTGTAGGTTCACTTGTTCTGTCACTGGATCCCCGCAGTGTCCAAGTAGAGCCTAATGTCCCAAGTGCTGTACAAAGAAAACAACTAGACGGATACAACAGAAAGAAAAGGCACTGAACTATAAAATTCACCTACACATAGACTCCAGCTAATAGCTACACAGACACATTCATTCGTACATTGAGGTCTATACGAACACGGACGTGCAGAATTCCACTGTGCTGGCCTCATTTTGAATCTAAAATAAGGTGCATGGGAACAAACACTGGAAGTGGAAGAGGAATGTGTCAAATATATATCTAGTGTAACCATGTACATGTTGACATCAATGGTAGTTTTTGTTTTGCATACATGGTTTGAAAACAATCAACAGCAGTTTTACAAAAAAATATTAGAATATGCTCTTTAAAATGTTCAATGAAATGTTACCATGAGCTAATTAAATGACGTGAACAGCCTGATAATATACAATGTAGATCAAAGGACATCATGACATTATTTGAATGTCAAATCAAAAATCGAATTGTCACATATATATGTATATATACTATAAATGCCTACAATGTGAATTAATTCACATGTAGCTCAATATTGAGATGAAATGGTTTAGGCAAGCATTTAGAACAGTTTCAATTATGACAAACGAAATTGCTCATGGGATTTATTCACCTAGCGGCCAGCTTGGTTCCATCTGGGGGAACTGAATTCTTATTCAATAAAAGGTCCGCCTGGTCTCCTATGAATATCCTACATATATACACTATACAGTATATGCATAAAGCCATTTTTGTTTATTGATAATGAAAGTGGGAGTTTTTCTACACATACTGTGACTTTGCGTTGAATCCCATCTTCTTGATTGGGCCCAACATGTCATTAGATTGTCTCTGGGTTGAAGAGCTAATAATAGACCGGGGAGCGATGGAGATTCCCTCTGCATCCTCCCTGGGATATCTTTATGTGTTTATGTCTGTGTTTGGTTGATTGTGTGTGTGTCCATTTATTAATAATGGCAAATAGTAAGAAAAAGTGGATGGGTGGATGTGTGTGCATGTGCATGTGTATGTGTGTGTGTGCATGTGTATGTGTGTGTATGCATGTGTATGTGTGTGTGTACATGTGTGTGTGTGTGTGTGTGTGTGTGTGAACGTTTTGAGGGGTAGAAGAAAGTGTGAATGTTAATCCGATGTAGAGAGTGTGCTTGTGTCTTGTTGACGGCAAACTGTTGTTTTTAAATGATGATGACACTCGGTGAGAGTGTGTTGAAGTGTCATCTCCATGCGGGCGATGGGGGAAGCCTATTGTTGTCATAGAGACAGAGCATTATGTACTGTAGGAACACAAAACACTATTTTTAGTGGGGGGAAAAAAAGGGTGAGTGACTAACCACACAGCCCTTTGAAATGGCCTTGTAAATAAGACCATATATATAATAAGAGAGATGAACCAAAGTGCTACTAATAAGCCTTTAGATGTTAATATATATATAAGATATGAATGGATCAGCGACAACTAAACCTAACAACACCTGACTGCAAAACATCAATAAGTCAATCATTAAGGGTCAGCACAAAGGGTCAAAACACGCATGCACACGCACAAAGGTAATCCATCATGACATGTCTGGTTTCACTTAAATTGTCATTGTCTTAGCATTATTGGATTGAATAAAGACAGTAAAATGCACGATGTAATGCAGAGAATGCTTGCAACACACTCAACGCACGTGACACTGCAGTCCATAACCCTAACAGTGATTACAACCTATTAGAACAGGTTTTAACATTAAGACCAAACATGTGCCCCATGTCAACGATAGACAAACAAGTAGGTGACGATGTGACTCATCAAGACTGGATGTGATTACTAGTTCCCTTTTCTGGGATCCAGCAGTCCTAGCAGAACTTCTGGGGGGAGACGGAAACCAAAAACTGAAAGGGGCGGAGTTACACCTTGTTTCCTGTTGCGTAACAGAGATATTCTACCGAAGAGAAACTGATTTGTGTGAGTGGATGAAGCTTTAAGAAAGGGATTGTATTGCTTTTATTGAAGTGTATTTCTACAGTGGCCAGTCTACACGGTGTTGGTTGGTAATCTTTACTGACTTTGCTGACACTCTTTTTAGGAGTTTCGGTGTCCGGACAGGATGTCTACCTGCCTACCCGGTGATATATTTTCATGAAAACTGTGTCGTGATTTGTTCTTGTCTGGATTTCAGGATCCAGTTCCTCAGAACTTGGCTACCTAGAGTACAGACGTGTAGGCTAGAGCCTTTAAAAAATGCTCTTGTGTCTTGAGACACAATGTTGCACGCCCACTGGTGCTAAGTCTGCTAGTTCAGCACCATGGACAGTGCCTGCAGCAGACCCTGAAGACAGAGCCACTAAACTCACTAGCATCAGCCTGCAAGGCTCATTTAGGCACCCTTCAGGATACACCTATAATCATAATAATGATTTGAATAATATGTATTATATTTATATAGCAAAGTAGACCCAACACGCTGAAACAACAAGTGGTAAATAGGATGCATAGGAAACATGCGTTTTACAGTTATCTTCCTACATATGAATGTCTACGTTTACATATTGATAACACAGCTTTGATTGTCTTGATACAAATTAAAATTGTGCACTAACCAGAAATGTCAAACTTGAGGAATGTTTTCTGAGATAAACACTGCTTAAATGATCTCAATAACAACATCCATCAATGCAAGCAGTGTAAATGAGAGAAATTGGATCAGTCTAAAAAGCGTTGAGGGCTTGGTTGATTACCGCTTTAAAAATAATTTGGCTCAAGGACAGCTTGTACTCCATTGTTTCACAAAACCCCTAAAGGGCTCAGATGTTTTGTGTTAATGAGGACGTCCCCCGGGCTAGGAGGCAAGGAAGCAATTGGCTGCAGGATAAAAGGTTGTCATAATTGCACTTTGAGCTGCAGATTGCGCAGTCAAACTGCTCGAACACCTTCCATTGTAGAGGAAATCACTGAGCTGTATCCCAGGCCAGTAGCCTTGTACACACATAAACACACACACACACATACACACACACACACACACTCAGGCATGTACACACACACACACACACACGCACACACACACACCCATACTCACACACATCTACAAACACACACACACACACACACATTCTAGCTTTAGACACTCCTGCCATGTCTTGGCTTCCCCCATGCATGCAGCCAGCTGATTACATTCATTAGCTGTGCCGCTTGGCTAGTGCTAATTAGCACATCTAGAGAGCTGACTCAAATTACTGACATGGACTTTTACTTTCTGGACCGGGAATCCTTTCCACCTTTGCATGTGGATCCACACAATGTCCATGCTTATTAACTACACTATCCTCATATATTAATTTGTATACATATGTTTTGCTTTGACATTTATGTTATAATGAGGTTAAGGGCAATACGATTCATACTATTTGACATATATGTGCATATTCCCAAATAATATATTTAAAAAGGTTATTTCATTAAGAAAAAAGTAACTATCACATAATAATGCATGTATTATGTATCGTTTATTTAAGTGAACTATAAACACGTTGCCTAACATAACTACCGCCAACCGTAAGAACAGAACTGAGCTGTGTAGTTCGGCCAGGTTAGGAACCCCAAAGGGCAGCCTCTAATGGGATGGACGAGGTCCAAGAGATTGCAGAGCTGTCATCAAAGGACAAACACAGGTGTCACTCATAACACACATTATGGGTGTGCTACTTTTACTAGGGCACATGGTCTATGGTCAATGTGGGATATCTTCAGTAGTTTAGACCAGATACATATACATAGACGCCGAATTGACTGATTTGGTGCATCACGTTGCTGCCAAGACTGGCCTGTAAACTTTAAAAGTTAACGGGGGAGATTGTGTGTATCAACGTCAGACCTACATGAACTGAATTACTTACGTGGTGGAGAATAATTCATTATCATAAGGAATTGTACAAACTCACGTTTGTCAAGCATGATTTGACTTATTTTGTTTGGTTAATACTTGTGGAGACGTCCTTATATAATACTTATTTCTTGAGTTTAATTTAAATATTATTAGTTATTAACAATTATATTACAGAATAATAATTATTAAAGATTATAAATATTGAATTTAGAAACGACTGAGAAATGTAAACGTTATAGTGGTTTTTATCCAGATACTGGTACATTAAACAGCAGCCCCATAATTAGTGCTATGAGAGACCGAGAGACCATGATGGGCCTCTGAAAGACAGCAGGTTAAGTATGGACATTACACAGCTACAGCCATCTCTATGCAAAGGAATGTGTTTGTAGGCTACTGGCATTCTGTCTGGAAACAGCTCACTGACTTCCTGTACTTTGTATGATGTTATATAATGTTATCATCTATGTAAAAACCCATTGTCCAGGGCTCATAATTATATCTTACTTGTAGATGACCAATTTCCTCTATTGTGTCATTTCATCGTAGATTAAGTCCCTCATGTACTGTCTCAGAATGAAGTGACCTCCTTTTGTGCTAAACTAGTTTCAGAACCTTAAAAGAATGGACACAGGTCTCATTTTAAGCTGTAATAACAAACTCCAAACACTTCCATCCCACTCAAAATGGCTGTTGGTCTCCATTTCAAAGGAGAGCAGTCATTGTGGCAAAATAAAACTTAGATGAATATTCATAGAGTAGATCACAGTTCTGTCACATGGGTATCTTTTCTGGACACATTTTCTATTCAATATTTCAAGAATAACTCATCATATGGTTTTGAGCTGACTAACCATCTAACAACCGGGATTGTGAACTATACAATCATGTAGAAAGAACAGCAAGTCAGAGTGTTGCAGTTTAGACAGACATACACACACACACACACACACACACACACACACACACGCACACAGGGAATGATAACCTATGACAATTGCACTCGTATTGAAATCGTATGCAATTTCAAACATTCTCACGCCATTCACTATTGGCGATCCCATTGAGCAATGACACGTCTATATGGACAATATAACAAACAAGGTGCTCCAGCGTGGAGTTACTCTAGAATCAGAGCACCAGGAAGCCAGGGGACTTCCTGTCCCCTGGGACGTTGGGCCACCACATGGGACTGACTTGCAGGAAGTGACTATTGCACGGTGTTCTGGGACACCTTCAGAAACCCCAGCAGTCTGACTTCCCATCAGCCTCTTTGGCTCTCCTTAGAGAGTCCAGCGTAACATCCTATCTCTGTGCTATGTAGGCCTGCGACCACCAGGAACACACTTTAGTTTTCAAGTGTCCCATTAGATTTTAATGCTAGGTGTAAAGGGGGCCATTGAGTTAAATGGAGGATTGCATTTGTTGACATAAGCAATGTAGTAACTCTTACATTCGCACCTGTTTTTGTTTTGCTACTATTCAATCAATACAATAGCTGATCTTTGGTGCTTTAATGCCAATTATGAAGTGCAACAGCAGTGTTCTGCTATTCCAACCTTTCTGTATGGTGGATGGCTATTATATAGGGTTTTTAGTGGGCCATTTTTGTGGAAAGTTAATTAATTCAGTAGGTATTCTACATAGTGCTACAAGTGAATTATATTTCTTTGTAAAACAGAGGGCGGCACAAACTATTGGAATTTGTAGATGTTGATTGTTGTGTTTTATCTTTGTTGTAATTTAATGTTCTGCTGCCCTTCTTGGCCAGGTCTCTCTTGAAAAAGAGATGTTGAATCTCTAGGGACTAACCTGGTAAAGTAAAGGTTTAATAAAATATATTAACAAATAAAGATCACTTTTGTATTCTTTGAACACTTACTTATTAACTTTTCGACACCGGAACACACTGTTGAGGTCACTTATTTGTTTTCCCTTAGATTTCCGGTTTAGCCATCTAACTTTTTCTCGCCTTCTGTCTTTTTATATCCGCATTTGGGCTTTCCCATGCTGGGAAATTACTTGCCAGAGTAATCCCTTAATCACAGAGTCTCACTGGGATTAGTGATGAGGTAATCCCCGCAGCAAGACTCTCTGATTACCAAAGGGGCCACCATCCTCAGAACTTTGAGTGTGTAAGCCTTAAAATACGCTCCCAACAGTCACATTGTAGATCAGTGACTTCTGAAACCGCTGATTAATTGTATTCTAATACCTCTTTATTGACCTTAGCTTGCTTTTGGACATTACGTGCTGTACATCCTATCAAGCAATGCATTGTAATATTGCAATGTGGATATACACTGGTTAACATGCTGCTATGTGTTATGTTATGTTAAAAGCACAGACTGCATGAAACTATGTGGGGGAGGGAGCAGATAGGGAGATCATTAGTCTATCTTTGCCCATTTGCATCCTTTGCAAATATAGAGAGCTGGCATGAAGTTGGGATATGGTTGCACCGAGAGCCGGCCATACATTTATATTTCAACAATGTGTTACAAGACTTGACTTAAAGACTATTGTCTTGAATAATGGGATCCTAATGACATAACTGTGATATTATGTGTATAGTGAGTATTTAAGGCAACCTCCTTCAGGTTTCATATTTTGACGTGATTATAGGTTAAGATATCAATATTGAGGCATGAGCTGTATACAGATATACATCTCTGGCTTGTTAACGCCGGGATTTGATCACATAGATCGCCTGTCTCCTTGCGTTCCAGCTCCTTGTGCTAGAAGAGCGGTTATCAAAGCGGATAATCAAAAGCCTTCCCTTGCTTTTTGGTTCAGGTTAGCGCCGCTAAAACAGACGGCTTCATTAATTTCAGCTCTGTAGAGGCCCCATTTTAGAAAGTGAATGACCTTCAAAACATTCAGAGCTTTCTGCTGTCCCCTTTTTTCACCATCCCTATCGCACTCCCTTGCTCTCTCTCTCTCTCTCTCTCTCATTCTCTCTCTCTGTCTCTCTCTCACTCTCTCTGTCTCTCTCTCTCTCTCTGTCTCTCTCTCCCTCCCCCACTTCCTCTACTTCTCTATCTCCCTCCTTCTCTATCTCTCCCTACCTCTCTCTCTCTTCCTTGCTCGCTCTCTCTCCCTTCCTCACTCCCTCCCTCACTCTCTCTCTTCGTCTCCCTCCCTCCCTGCCTCCCTGCCTCCCTCCATAATCTGCCCGTAGTCAAATGTTGAGTCATAGGTTGGTGGCACAAGAACTGAATGCAAATCAGTGCTGCTAACAGACGAAAGCCTAATTCTCTGCTTGTCCACCCTGTACTGCATCTGCCCCGTGCCGTATGTGTGCTGATACTGATGCTGAATGGAGGAGACAAGAACAACATGCTTTAGTAAATATGAGAGAGCCACTCGAAAAACCAAAGTCAGTGACGTAGGAAAGGCTCACTTTCCAAACCAGCCAATCATATGAGAATAAGAGACAGAAACAACGGCTGACATGCCCCCTGAACTCATTAATAACTAATAAACAATAATATCATAATAATTAAGGAATCATGCAAGGAATAAACCATGACAGATGTCCCGTTAATGGAAACGCCAGGGGTTGCTTACCACAAGTACATTATTTCTAATAACGGGACACCCCTTTGTGGAATATTCCATTTTATACCACAGTTACCAGCAGCGGTAAGATACAAGCTACTTTCATCTACAACGTTATTGGCATTTTATCGACTTAAATAAGCAGAAATTAAACTTTTCTTCACCAGCGCTTTGGGCGTATGGTTTTTATGTTGTGAAGGGACATCTGGTCGATAGTTGTATTTGACCGTTGTTGTTAATGTTGGATTTGTAACGCATTGATTCAGAACTGCATTGATTCAGAGGTGTCCCGAATGCACACCCTTGGAATGTTATTGACCAATCAGGATGACGTATTCAACAACACTGTGGTATAATAAGTAATACTTTGGCAGCCATTCAGATATTGGCAATGACAACATCTAAAATGTTATGTTTATATTGCTGTCCATATAGAAATACTCCATGCATCAATCCATCCATCCATCCATCCCACACATACATCCACCCATTCATCTATCATCCATCCATCATCCATCCATCCATCCATATGTTATCATCCATCCATCTGTCCACCAGCTGTCCATCCATCCTACCTTCCATCATCCATCCATCAATCAAGTCATTTTCTTAAACAGTTATCCCTTGCTGTAGTTCATTTGAATGGAATTGAAATACCAAACAATAAAAAAATCAGTAGGTCAATATCATTTATCAGGTAAATGTATAGCCTGTACCTGTGGTTCCCAACCGTTTACTTTTGGTGTACCATTAAATTGTCATCAAGACCTTCTGTGGAACACCTCATATGCAGATGGGGAACAACCATCTAGCAAACACAAAAACACAAAAACATTACAATGGAAAACATATGATGGATATTTCAAATATATTATGTTCAATTATCTAGTATATTATTTATTTTATTATTTATTATTTATTATTATTAAAGAGTCCATTTCAAGAATAAAATCCCATGTTCCACCTGCAGTACTCCCCGTGTGCCACAAGTTGATAAACACGGGCGAACACAATGGCAATCTTGAGAAGGATCCATTCTTTCCATTTGTAAAGTGATTCAAGAACCCCAAGAGTGTTGTAAGAGACTAGGGAGACGTGTTGTCAGAGACAGACTCCTCTCTGTAGCTCTTCCACACTGAATGTCTCTCCACTGGCCAGATGCATTATCAACAACATCTATCACACAGGCATAAGAAGGCATAAGAAGATTGAATCTCGATCCTTCTATGTTGATGTGGCCCAGGCCACTTACTGTTCCGTGAAACGGCCGAACAACCCGTAGAAAGCCTACGTTATTGTATTATTAAGTAGCTACCACTTACATATTTAAAGGCATCATGTTATTACTTACACAATTAGTCCCTGGCACATTAAGAGCAGTGCTTCTGTTTTTGAAAACGCTACTCTTTAATACACATGTATGTACATGATTCCAACAACAATATACTATACATATATGTATGTTTATAGTCATTATTCTTATTTGTTGTTGGATTTAGTTCATCAGATGGACGTTTTTGTCTGTCTAACACATGAGAATGCTGAAGCTAATGAAGAAAGCTAGTGCTAGGCAAATAAATAAGTGAAGAGAGTCTGTCAGATGTTTGTAGCTCATAGGCTGCCATTGTCTTATTGCACTTCTGTGATACACAAAAGGACCATGCTAATGGGTTGTACCAGACTGTTGTCTGTTTGGCCTTTGGTTCTCTTAGCAACAACAGGAAATGCTCTCCAACATGGTCTCCATATTCTATCTTCATACGAATGCAAATACACTCTTTTTTCTCTTGAAGAAAACGAATCAGTCACCGAAACACATACACGTCCGTGCTTATGTTTGTTCTTCAGGCGAGATGTTTACCAGCATGCATATTAAATGCATACATATGTTACCTGAAAATATTATATATTATAGACCAGAGGTCAAACAATGATGACTTTTTTAAATCGATTTTCATTATAATTCGATTTGACTGAGAAACGTGCTTCCCTCTCACACACCTAATCCAACTTGCATACCAGCTATACAGCCGTACACACATACACCATATTTCCTGTCACTATAGTTATCATGCTTTGTGATTTTGAAGACTGGAGAGAGATATGAGCCTTAAAGTAAAGCAAGGTGCGTTTGAAACTGGGGGGGGGGGGGGGGGGGGGGGGGGCAAGCCAGCACAACTTGTGGACAGGGCAGGAGAGCTATGCTGTCAAGGGTCTCTCCTGGAGGTCAAAACCACAGACCCAAACTACTTGTCATCCAGCTGGTGGCTTATGTAACGCTGCCTGCAGGCTGTGCAGCTAAAACACACCAGTGGGAACTACACACGACTTTGCCCAATTTGGTCCTTTGGACCGTGAAGATAGTCCATGAGGAGAAATCCCAGAATCCATTTCAGGAACAGGATGTATACACTGCAATGCAGCTCTGAGAACAGTCGGCCAGCAGCCTACGCATTCATCCTAAACGTTGCTATTTGCAGAAGGTTTGCGGGCAACCATGGCAGAAATTGTAATTTAATGACGGATTAGATATGCTCTTGTGCACAAAGGGATGTGCACTGTGTTGGAAATGGAACAGCTCATTGTGAATGCATGGGGCGGCACTCAGTGATGTCATCAGTCATACGCGTTTCCCGTGGTGCATGGTGGTAGGAATGCACCAAGGGGCTGTGTAGCAGAAGCATCAAGGTAAAACACAGAACGGGCACATTCCATGTGCTATCAAACAAGTAGCAACGCAGTGTGCGAAATCATCAAGCTCACCTAAATATTGACGACTGGTCCTCACAAGCTCAACCTAATTTGAGCTTTCAAAACATGTCATTGCTGGTGTCAATAGTGTCAACTGTGTTGTTGGTTGACCAATTTAGTCTGAGCCGAGGTAGCACTCATTTCTTTCGCTAATCACTTTTGAGTCATTTTCAAATATCTTTCTTGATCAATGATGGGGCACCGAGAGGAGAACTGTGTGAGAGATGAATTGCATGGGGTTAGTGTTTAGCTGGTTACATCATCCAGCATATTACCATCACACAGCATATTACCATCACACAGCATATTACCATCACACAGCATATTACCATCACACAGCATATTACCATCACACAGCATATTACCATCACACAGCATAATACCATCACACAGCATATTACCATCACACAGCATATTACCATCACACAGCATATTACCATCACACATTACCATCACACAGCATATTACCATCACACAGCATATTACCATCACACAGCATATTACCATCACACAGCATATTACCATATTGTGGGCTCATTTCTGATGGCTCTCGATGTGTAGAGCTTCAGGTTCCTCTCCTTTTCTGATGGTTTTAAAGAGTACAGTAGAGTAGAGAAATCGTTATTATCCCCACTAGGGCAATTCATTTTAACAGCAAACAGTTAAAAGACGTACATAAAGAACATTAAGATAGAGTCCTAAAACACATACAGCTAAACGGAACTTAAATACACAACAAGATTAAGTCCTAAAACACATTTTCAGTGCTATATGGTCAGAACATTCAAAAGTGCCTATAACAAAAAACAATATCATGGTTAATCAGTCTTAGTCACCCTCCGGTTACAAGCTTAAACTTCGGATAGCCTCTGGGACAAAAGAGCGACCATATCTATTCCTACTACATCTAGGCATTCTATACATACGCCCAGAGGGAAGGAGGGAAAACTCAGAGTAAAGATGGTAAGATGTTCCTGAAGAACATCCTGAAGAATGACCCTCCTCTGATAAGACAGAGGTCATTCAGATCACAGCCAGCGGTTTAAGAGCTCGTCCTCACAATTTTCCTTAACATATTCATATTTGTCAGGTTTAGGTTCCAGAAGTAGCAAATAAAAGCAAAGGTAAGGACTGACTCGATACAAGATGAGTAAAACAATTTCAAAAGTGATTTGTCTATATTAAACTGTTTAGCTTTCTTATAAAGAATAAGTGCTAGTGACCTTTGCTTAAGAGTGGTCAACTGGAATCAGGACCACTTCTGTCCGCCATCTTTGATCACCATAGATCGATAAAGAAAAATAAGTTATAGCCTTTATAGGACTGCACTCACAGATGTCATTCAAAAAAATCTAGTTCTCTATCGCTTCTACCTGCTGGTAGCATTTAATACATTGCCAAGATGGCTAGGTTTATTTAAGAAAGTAATGGTAAATGATTTTAATCTCAGCAAGTTTGGTCCCGTTGAAGAGGTTGACTATATATATAAATAACTCCTGGCAAAATTTTCCAAAATCCCAAAAAGACAAACACACTCCTCTGTAAACTACACACAATTTATTTTGTATTTACTGTATATATATATTTCTATATATATTGGTTATTTTGTAACCAAAGCACTACTACCCACATTTAAAAGTTGTTACTTATGGTATGACGTACAGTGTATTGTTGTGTGTGTGGAGTAGGATTTTTTTAATGTAAATAAAGAAGAGATGATGAAATGGCAACCCTTTCCACAAATGAAAATCTGGGGCGGGGTGTGTGAGAGAGGTTTAGGTTAGTGGTAGTGACAGGATGAAATAGGCAAATTTCCTTCCTGGCAACTAACTTTAGTTGCATACGTAATTCGTGAAAACCATATGCAAATTATGTCCCAACCAAAACCACAGTGATTCAAATAAGTATCATGATGTGATAGACTGCTGTTGAAGCACAATCTTTAAAAGTTCATGAACAAAGTATCATATATGTTGGACAACTTGTAAATATGATCAGCTAATATTAATTATGTAATAAATATTATTTATCACCGCTCAACGATGTGGCTCATAGTCCCAACACTGAAGCTTGTAAACACTAAATATTGTACATTTCTGGAGTTGTCACTGTATTTGATATAATATGTAACCTTGACTTATTGTTTGCATATCCACAGACTCAATGTCTATAGTCAAATGGGGCATGGGTTGACACAGGGGTAAACACTTTTTCGACTGTATAACAATTCACATATCTTTCAATCTGTATTTTAGGAAGGAATCTATTAGTCTTTTCTTTTTTATCTATGACTGGTTGCTATGAACCCTTTATATCTTATTTTCCACTATTACTTAGTCAAACGCCAGTTTACAATTCAATGCTACCGCACAGGGGGAATGATCTTTTTCTATCGTGTCGTCATCGGAAGAGCTGTTTTGTCATGAATTTGACCGCACCATAGTTATTTAGAGAGGGAATGTGTGGTGATGTTGGTCTATAAAAACGATTGTGTGTTTGCGTCAGTCTCTATTCAGCGGTGAGGAACCAACCACAGGCTTCTGTGACGCTATGGAAACAGCCTTCATCCTGTTCTACCTCAGAAGCTCCTCAATAGCGAAAGCACTCAAACGCACCTCGACAAAGACTAGTTCTCACCTCTACCAATACAAACACATCCAACGCATCAGAGCATTTTAGGAACAATGACTTCCAGATTCTTAACATCACGCAACAGCACAAGAATAATGGATAATTATTTAAGATAATTCACTTGAAGTATTAGCGCAGAATTATGATGAAATGAATTGATCTACAACTAAGAATCCTTCACACCTGTCCTCCCTCTATCTTTTACCTTGGCTTTTATTTCTGTTGCTTTTCCTTGCCCATCACTTCTCCACTCCCTATGGACGATGGGGATGTAAGTCTCTCTCTCTCTCCATCTCTCTCTCTCTGCATGACGTCAAAGTCAGGCTCCCTGACCCAGATCTATCACCTCCATAGCAACTGCAGTAAGCTGCAGTAATGCTCTCTCTCTCTTTCTTTTTTGCCTCTTTCTCTTTCTCTCTCTCCCTCTCCTTTTCTATTTCTATTAATTCTCTCCTCCCTCTCTCCCTCTCCTCTCTCTCTCTCCCTCTCTCACTTCTCCTGTAATACCGACTGGTTTCTTTCTTACATGTCCCTCTTGATCTCTCCCAGAATCAAGGGACACGTGTTCTTTTGCATGTTCAGATGTTCATTTAAACAGCTCATTGGGCAGGAGGGCCGTGATGTGCACAAATGGACAGATTGAAGACTATTCTAAAGAAAGTTAAGATCCTTATTCATTAATAAGAAAAGAAGATGTTCCGGGCACTTCCGTGCTGTTCACCTTTGTCTCAACCTGTCTGTCTATTCCACATTTGAATAATGGTCGGGCAGCGGCTGGGCTGCATGCGTCGTCTGAGTCTGGAGGAGGAAGACACACTGCACAGACACACACACACACACACACACACACTCACACTAGGATGCTTTTAAAGCTGCTAATTCCTAGGGGTGATCACACTGGGATGTGCACACGCCTACAGCCACAGAGAGGAGGGATGGCCTCATTGGTGTGCCACTACCAGCAAGCCAATGAGGGGACCTCCCTCGCTACATCAGCATCCGCCCCCACACACACATGCACACACACACACACACACACACACACACACACACCGACACATGTACAGTGATGGAATGCGTGAGGCGACGAGCAAAGGATAAAATATGAAACCCCCCCCCCCCCCCCCCCCGCAAAGAAAATCTGCAGCACATTCTATGAATGGAAACATGGAGGAGGAGTTCAGCCCCAATGACGAAACAGCTGCCATCAGCGTGTGTTGGCGTCACCCTGCCCCCATTCCCAGCCCAAATATCTCACATTCTCTGATTAGCCCCCCCCCCCTCCCCCCCCAACCACCTTTTCTTCTATAGTAGCTCTATATTGTACTGTGTCCTACTTCTTCTCATCTCTCTGAGTCATTCCTTAGCGTTCATCATCAGAGAGAAAGAGAGAGAGATATGCCTCCCAACGAGGTCATAGTGACGTATTTATAGCTCAGGTAGCGCGGTGGTGCTGGTGTGAGGCACTGGAGTATTCAGTGTGTGTGTGCTCATGCCGGTCCTGACCAACAGAAAGACTACTACTAATAAGAAGTTAATGTAAGCCTATTTTACAACCATTCCTATTGATACAAACGAAGCACAGTTCCTCATCACTATACATCAATCAATCAATCAAATGTTCAACTCGTTTAATACAACATGTGTGTAGACAAATAATAAGGCCTGTGGCACATTTGTCTAAATAAATTAAACTAAACAAGAAGGTTACATTGATGTATCAATGTCAAAGCCAATACTATACTATATACTAATAGCTTAAAGGTAAATGTAGATAAAGTAAGTGCATAACAAGGGGTTTTTGGACACAGAAAAGCCCTTGAACGAATATAGGTCTGATTTAAGTTTATATTTAAGTTGCATCCAGTCTCAGGCCGGGAAGCGGGGTTACCATGGTTACCAACACCTCCATTTAGATGTGGCCTGGTTACCCGGGCGACTTGCGATATGGAGCAGGCTGTCATTGGAGTGCCCTTGAGTGCTCCACATTTCCCAGCCCTGTTGGATCTTCCTCACTCTTACTCCCCAGAACACCAGACCCCAGAGATCAAATCAAACGCCATGATGGATACACGAGTATGGTAGCAATACTGTAACCGTCATTCATAAACCTAAGTCACCACAAAGGGTTTGGGGCAAAAACAGCAATTAAAGGCTTCAGCCTAATTCACACTACATTAGAACATGTTGAAATGTTGAAATGAAAATTTAGCGTCTGCTAAATGCCCTAAATATAAATGTAAATGTACATTGGCAAACATAGTGGTAAACCTTTATTTACCAGTGCCATTGTTTCAGTTTACTCAATTCAATGACAGTGTTCAAATTGTCCCAAGTCCAATCAAAAGTACCCTTCAAAATGCTCCAATATAATCTCTTCAGAAAGGCAGAATAGCAAACTACGTCCACGCTCTCACTGAGTGGTTTTAATAATCCAACGAAATAACAATCTGCATAGCAAAAGGAAAAATAATCCAAATGGATTGATCTCACAGGGTCAGGAGAGGAGCTGGGACTAACAGGCCTGACTTAATCCAAAGGTTACTAGTAGTCTGTGGGTTGAGGCAATTCAATACAACTCAATAAATGAGACATTCAATGATTCTAGGGAAGAATATTGACTCTCAACGACACAACACAAGTTGGCAAATTCAAATGATCACTTGGAAGTTAAGGTTCTGGCAAAAACACCCACTGATCCAGAAACACTTCCTACTTCCTACTTGAATTTCCCTACCATTCAGCTTCCCTGTTAGCTCTGCCCCCATCCACTACACTCACAGTCATGTGACTTCTTCAGGTTATTTGTGTCAAGCAGAAACAACGAACAATGTGCATCAATACCATAAGGTTTGCTTTGCAAGGAATGTTCATTTGAAACCCTTTCATTAATTTAGATGTGCTACATTTTGCAGTGTTCCAGTATAAAATAAAATAGTACAATTAACATTTGTTTTTGTGGTACCAAGGTTTAATATAGAAGGGCTATTGTATGTGTATCCCAGCAGTGTTCTTCTGCGATCCATCCATATAGCTGGACTACGTTTGATAGACTATTAAAGGATGTGTCTAATTGATGCGAGTGCCCCTGTCTTTCACGATGGGGCGCTTCCCTTTTTGGGGTAACACTTAATCCCAGGTCCATCTGCCATGGTCCCAGCAGCATGCCAAGAGAGGCACGGCCTCACATGTCTCCCCGACATCCATTTATGTCCACTTCTTCTCTTCCATGCAATTAGTCCTATTTCAGTGTTCTCCGACACAAAGCTTTCAGTGCCATGGCCGTAGACCGGCGGTCTATTCTGTATTCTGCTGCTGCATTCTCCCTGTTTTTGGTCGTTTCTATTTCTCATGCGTAACACTTTAGATTGAATCAGTATATTTGTCATGCATACATGCTTTCTGGTTGAGATCTAATGCTATCGTTTAGCTTCATGTTTTTTTATGTAATACATACAATTTCAGGGCGATAAAGCCCCCCGCGTTGGGGGCAGCGGGTGTTGACACAGCATGTCAATACAAGCCCGCCATGGAGCCCAAGCTCCGGGGCACTCAGGGACTCGCTCCAAAGCAACACAATGGAGCTGCGGGGAGACGGAGCACTCTGCAGAACAGCGCTGGCCTCTGTCTCTCCAGGGGAACACCCCCGCCATTTCTAATTCTCTAAGAGCTATTGGGTCACCGCCGCTGCTCACCCCGCGATGCTGGCTTATGCAACGAGGAGCGCTTGTGAAGCCACACGCCAGCGTCTCCCCCCCCCCCCCAGCACTTTGATTCAGGGCAGATTAAATGGGCCCACATCGAGCTCTGGAAACCAGGGCTGTTTCTCAATTGCGAGGAGGCTTCCTTATGACCTCGACACCTAGAAGGCTTAGGCTCTTAGGTACCTACTCTGTGAAAGTGGTTCACGAAGTGAGACAGCCTAACCAGCTAACCAAAAAGGTATTGTTGGGCGTGCGTGTGTTTACTGTGGGGAGTGACCTCAAAGTCACTATTGCTAGCTGTTGGCCGAAACATTTGTCTTGAAAACGATTAAATAAGAGAACTAAGTGACGGACGCACGATCAAAGAAGCGTGTCGTTAGATTGACAAATTCATGTAATCACGCCTTTACGTGTGTTTATTTGAAAGATGAGGCGGACCATTCTGGTTGGTTCTTGTGCCGCACAACCTTACGGGATATCCCTCGCCGACCAGGAAACCATCCCATGCTGCCTTAAAAGGTTGCCTAGTTAGGATGTTTCCCATGCTTCCTATAGGGGACAGTCCTACGTCGCCATATTACCTCGATTTGCTGCCTATTTAGGAAGCACCCTCACAATTGAGACACGTGTGCCCCTGATTGTGAGCGCGTCCCATCAAGCATGGCCTTGTTTAAACTCCGAGATCAAAAAAGAAAAAGAAACGGCAAACCTCAATGGATATGGACAATGACTGCCGAGCCATGTGTTGGATTTAATCTGGCCTGGATGACAGAGACCAATATATGTGCACACACAATGATTCAGCACTCTCTCTCTCTCCACTCTCTGGTCCTTAATGTCTGTCCGTCTCTCTTTCTCTCTCCACATTAACTGTCCTTAATGTCTCTCTCTCTCTCTCCCTGGGCATTAATGTATCTTTCTCTCTCTTCCTCTCTCTTCCTCTCTCTTTTCTTTCTCGCTCTCTCTCCACAATAACTGTCCTTAATGTCTCTCTCTCTCCCTGGACATTAATGTCTCTCTCTTTCTAAATTTGTTCAATTTTCAATTTAAGAACATAAATAACTAATTAAAATAAAAAATAATATAAGTAGTGGTACAAAATCAAAAAGTCAAAGACAATAATGCAGTGATGATACAACAGTAAAACAATGACAATACACTATGAAAACAGCAATAGTACATGAAAGAAGTAGTTATAAGGTGTTTCCCTGGTTGTCCCTGAGGTTATGACAAGCGAGGACATATTTTGCTGCCAACAAGCAGCATTTTAGTTTTTTCCCAAGGATATATTTCATTGTCTGATTGGGATTCGAATTGTGGGTGTTGTTGGTTAAATTTAGGAAAGAAGTATTTTCTTGTGTCTTTGTATTTTGGACAGTAGAGCAGGAAGTGGGTTTCGGTTTGCACTTGTTTCTATAGACAGTGTGTGTACAGCCTTTCTCTCTCTTTCTCTCTCCCTGGTCCTTAATGTCTGTCTCTCTCTCTCTCTCGACAGTAACTGTCCTTAATCTCTCTCTCTCTCTCTCTCTCTCTCTCTCTCTCTCTCTCTCTCTCTCTCTCTCTCTCTCTCTCTCTCTCTCGAGACAGTAACTGTCCTTAATGTCTCTCTCTCTCTCTCTTTCTCCCTCTCTCTCTCTCTCTCGACAGTAACTGTCCTTAATCTCTCTCTCTCTCTCTCTCTCTCTCTCTCTCTCTCTCTCTCTCTCTCTCTCTCGACAGTAACTGTCCTTAATCTCTCTCTCTCTCTCTCTCTCTCTCTCTCTCTCTCTCTCTCTCTCTCTGTCTCTCTCCCTGGTCCTTAATGTCTCTCTCTCTCGCTCTCCCTTGTCCTTAATGTATCTCTCTCTCTCTCTCTCCCTGGTCCTTAATGTCTGTCTCTCTCTCTCTCTCTCTCCACATTAACTGTCCTTAATGTCTCTCTCCCTCTTCCTGGACATTAATCTCTCTCTCTCTCTGTCTCTCTCCCTGGTCCTTAATGTCTCTCTCTCTCGCTCTCCCTTGTCCTTAATGTATCTCTCTCTCTCTCTCTCTCCCTGGTCCTTAATGTCTGTCTCTCTCTCTCTCTCTCTCTCCACATTAACTGTCCTTAATGTCTCTCTCCCTCTTCCTGGACATTAATCTCTCTCTCTCTCTCTGTCTCTCTCCCTGGTCCTTAATGTCTCTCTCTCTCGCTCTCCCTTGTCCTTAATGTATCTCTCTCTCTCTCTCTCCCTGGTCCTTAATGTCTGTCTCTCTCTCTCTCTCTCTCCACATTAACTGTCCTTAATGTCTCTCTCCCTCTCCCTGGACATTAATCTCTCTCTCTTTCTCTCTCTCCTTGGTTATTAATGTCTCTCTCTCTCTCTCCCTCCACAGTAACTGTCCGTGCTCACTGGCCTCAGCCCTGGCCAGGTCCACGGCCGACAGCGTCCTCCAGACCGACCTCTCCACCCTGCACTTCATCAAGCCCGAAGAGGAGGAACCTGAGGCAGACGACACCCCCCAGCCCCCCCTGCCCTACCTGCCCCGTGAGTTCCTAGCTGTGTGTGTGTGTGTGTGTGTGTGTGTGTGTGTGTGTGTGTGTGTGTGTGTGAGAGTATATTAACTTATGGTCTTTGTTAGGCCTTGTACTGTAAATGTTTATGTTTAGGTTAGCAATTTATCCGTTTAGGCATGTGTTTGGCAATTTATAAGTTAATGTGTAAAGTTTAGAGATGTCTTTGTTAAGGTGTTATAAATAGTTCACATAAGGGTTTGGTGAAGGCAAGGATGTGAGTTAGTCATATTTTTAATGGTAGAAAGGATCAGTTGATGTTAACTGGGGTTAACAATGAGAGTGAGGGGCAAACAGAGAGAGAGAGAGAGCGAGAGAGAGAGAGTGAAAGAATGAAAAAGAGAGACACTATGGGATATTAATGTATACTTATTATGTATGCAGTATACACATTATGTAGAGGTGAGGCTAGTTTCAGATAACACTATTAAAAACAAACAATAGCTATACTCTGCATTTGAATACGATTTCATGGAAAGATTCACTGTTTCATGAGTTCTCTGGTCACTAGTAGTGATGAGAAAGAAAATGGCCCCTGCCATTATTATTTTATTACCCCCCCCCCACCCCCACCCCCTCGCTCCATGTGAACTACCAGTCCTCATGTTCTTCATATTCCATTAAATCACTACTCTATGAAAACACCCACGGTCAATATTGTCTGCTAACAAAGACAATAATTGTCCTTAAAACTCACATTTAAATATGGTCACTGGAATTGTTGGCCATTAGGAATGGGCTTACTGGTTCCCAGAGCCGCCTTTTGGATATTATGGCAGAATTTGAGAAATCCTGAAGGGGTTTCAA
Organism: Lota lota; assembly: GCA_026745465.1. Lineage (NCBI taxonomy): Eukaryota > Metazoa > Chordata > Actinopteri > Gadiformes > Lotidae > Lota > Lota lota. Next base: position 3,083,087 of record JACYXH010000764.1, read on the forward strand.
TGAACGCTGTTAGAATAAAGTGCAAGAGGTGGTTGAATCTAAGCCGGCAATTATTTCCTGTGTAGGTGTGCAACTGCGTTTTCAATTGTGGGCTGTTTATTCTTCCCCACATTGAGTTCAATAACGGCTCAGATTCAAATCAACTGTAAATAACAGGAGGCGTAAATTTGCCAAATTGTGGAGCCTAGAATTAAATGGACTAGAACATAGACACATTCAGCACGTCAGCTGGGTTTGACTGGCTTGAATAGCTGTGTGAGCGTGTGTGGTTGTGCGTGTGCATGCTTGTGTGTGTGTGAGAGAGAGAGAGAGAGAGAGAGAGAGAGAGAGAGAGAGAGAGAGAGAGAGAGAGAGAGAGAGAGAGAGAGAGAGAGAGAGCGTAGGAGCGAGACAGAGATCATGCACAGATGGTGCTTGAAGCACACAAGTATTTTGCCGTGCTATTTGTTGAATTGCACGTGTCCTTCTTGCATGTTAGCTGCTGATAAACCACACGTCTTTCATTAGGATGATGTAATGTTTTCGTTTCCGTACACATGCCATTGTGCCATATAATCTACACAATGCCGCAGTCGTGGTTTTTTGTGTGCTTTAATAGGGCCATGTAGTCAGCGTGTGTATGTGTGTGTGTGTGTGTATGTGCATGTCTGTATGTGTGCGCGTTGGTGTGTGTGTGTGTGTATATATGTGCGCATGCACCGTGTGTCTGTGTTTCTGTGTGTGTATATATATATATATATATATACACATCTTGAGCGAATACCATAATGAGTGGATGTTTGTGCGTGTGTGTCCGTCACAGAGCTGGACTCAGTAAAGCTGGCGAGGGTGGTGTTCAACAAGCTGTTCGAGGTGTGCTGCGAGTGGATGAAGGACTTCCCCTACCGCCGCCGGCCCACGCCCTACTACGAGACCTCCATCCATGCCATTAAGAACATGCGGCGCAAGATGGAGGACAAGCACGTCATCATCCCCGACTTCAACACCCTCTTCAACATTCAGGTCTGGACATTGAAACAGCAGAAACCAACAGCAACGAGACACAAAATGACAAGTGACATTTGTCTGTTCTAGATAGTTGTGGGAAAGGCAGGAGCTGGGTTGATGAGAGAGAACAGGGGGAAGCTCATGGAATTCTGATGAGCAACAAATCAATATGGCAACCATTGGGGAAAACACAACACGTTTCCAATGACTTTTCTCCATTCTCTCCAATTGTTGACATTACACAAAAACAATTGTGTGCTTGTTGATTATATTTTCAAAGTACATTTTCACTCGCTTTACCTTACGTTAATGTAAATGAAAATCAGTGGTGCGTCTTATCGCAAGCCTAGAACGATATTTATAGTGAAAGGGGCTTCCTATTAGGATGTTTCCTCCTTCTGTGGGTGAGATGATGACAAACAGCACTCAGGGACCCAGGCCTTAGAGCCCTGGGATTTTGTCCAAAGCTCAAAGATCTTCATATAATTGCTTTATAATTCAGTCGGCTCAAATGTCTGCACTCATTTCGTTATGTGCTAAAGGAAACCAAGCCAGCTAATTAGCAGTAGAACAGACTTCATGAAGACAGAGAACACCTCAGAGTGACAGAGTGAATAGATGCAGGATCGGTAATTAGGGGGATATCATAATGCATTTTATTATTACAAGAATCAAATGGCACTAACATTTTATGACAGCAACCGTTACTAATGGAATCTTAAGCCGAATGCAATCCAAATGCATACATGGATTTATAAGGACCCTCTGGGTGCATGTTCATGAAAGATGGCTATGAACTATTTTTCTTTGTACATTTTTGACCTTCCCACTGCCCTCCCTGCCTCCCCAGGACCAGGAGGACCAGGCGTTCTTCGCAGTGTTTGACGGGCACGGCGGCCTCGACGCAGCCATCTACGCGGCGAACCACCTGCACGTGAACTTGGTACGCCATGAGTTCTTCAAGCAAGACCCTGTCGAGGCCCTGTTCCGGGCCTTCAGAACCACGGACGAGCGATTCATCAAGAAGGCTAAACGCGAGGTATGACTTAGGATTTTTATATATGATATCATATCTGAAATATAGTTTCATTTTCATCTTTTACTTAGAGGAATTATATATCGGTTTCAGCGTTGTTCCATTTTGTGGTTTTACGCGGTGAATACTTTACTAATACAACCTTAGGCATGAACAATCTAGGTTATTTTACAGGTTTATTGCAACAGCTGACCTGATTGGCTTAAACCTATGACACTAATTGGCATGCATTTTGCGACTGTCACCTGGGTCTGTTTTAAGCTTAGTTACACTTAATAAAGTAATTATCCTTTTGAACATTGTATTATTAACATATGTTTAAACTAAAAAATTCAGTGGAAGTTTTTATCAATTGGAAAATGAATAATACATGACATTTGGTTGATTATTTTATCCAAAGTGGCCTTCAAATACCGTGAGCAAAAACCACCATTTTCTGCTTGGGTCTTACAAAGGGTTGTTTTCTGTGTTACCTTTGAGTATAAGATATAAAGTTGTTATAGATTGTAAAATCATATACAGGGTGAATTATATTTAAAATACAAGGGATCTGCTCGATCTGGCAAAAAATGTTCATCCAGAGTGTTCGTTTTCTATTGGCTGCACCTGCGAGCCGTGCTTCAGCGTGTGTGAGCTGCATTTTGGAAACGATTCATGCCCCTCGCACTCCCTCTGTTGAGGCCTGATTCTGTCTGTGTCACGGGGTGTGGCTGGTGATGCGGGCACTGATTCGGTCTCCCTCCCGACTCCGCCCACGCTTACTGCCTACCTAAGCAGGCAATCAGGGAACGGGCAGGGTTTGTTTTGGAAAGAGCTGGCGGGAGCAGGAGGGATCGGTTTTTTTTGACGGTGAAACGTGACTGTGAACGTGGCCATGGGCATCACGGATAACGAAATTCTTGTTTTCCCTAAGTACATTTACTTTAAGTGATTTAAAAGTCTTCCGCGCGTCAGAAGGTACCCTGCTCCTGTCATAGTGGCTCCGCGCAGATTGAACCGCGTCGGAGGGGAGGAGGAGGCCGCAGCACGGCCAAACAACCCGCAACACCCTCTTATAGAACCTCATGTGTCCTTTTTTCTAACCTCCCCCCCAGTCACAATATTTCTAATCTCCTAGGTAGAAGTCCTCCTGCACCTGGGTGTATACCTACCCTTTAAGTGCATACATTTCTTAGCATGGGAGGCCCCAGCGGAAATCAGAACCTCTACCAGTGGCGGAGCAGTGTTAACGCCATGCTCCACCTATTGCCCACCGAGCGACAAGAGGACCCATGTTGAAGTTGCACCGCTGCCTTGTGTTTGTTGCACAGAAAGTGCGCTGTGGCACCACGGGAGTGGTCACGTTCCTGCGGGGCCGCACCCTGTACGTGGCCTGGCTGGGAGACTCGCAGGTCATGCTGGTGAAGAAAGGACAGGCCGTGGAGCTCATGAAGCCTCACAAACCCGACCGCGAGGTAACCAAACACACATCCACGTGCATTGGTGGGTTGTAGGGACGCAAGCTTTAAGACCGGGGGTGTACAGAGAGTAGTGCTAGGCGTCCTCTGCGCGTCAACATTAGCATACAAAAAAAAAAAACACACGGATTTCTGCAATGTAACAACTCAGGCGTTCCACTTTCATTTAAAGAACCATATTTATGAATAGCCATGGCAACACTTTTGTCTGGCGGTAATGTCATGCCCGAAGGCGCAGGGAGGGCAGCGAATAAACCTCCCCACAGGGAATCGAACCGGCAGCAACGTGATCTTCAAGTCAATTTGTTTGTATAGGTCTTAATCACACAGAGAGTCACAGTCTTGAAAGGAGTCGCAGGCCACATTTTCAGACCCCCCCCCCCCCTAACGCCAAGCCCTCTAAAGGGCAAGGGGGGGAAAAAACCGTATTATCAGGTAAGAAACCTTCAGAAGGAACACAGACAGTTTTGGAGAGATTTTATTGATTATGCGGCTTGGTCCCGAGTGAATAACGATTCTCAAAGCCATTAACAACTGAGCCATCAGCGAGGTTGGGTTGAGTGCGCGGCTTGGTGCTAAGTGAATAGTGATACAAATTATCCTAATATCAGTGGCATGAAAACGTCACTCCAGCCCGAGCTCAATATTTAAGTCATCTTAGGCTATCTGTTGGGTTTGTAGGAGGAAATAGGCTCGCATTACCAACAGTTAAAAGGCTGAAGTAGGGCCATGTTACCTACAGCAACGCACCTTCTCAACTTAGTTGAGATTATTTCAGTGCCAGAGGGTTTAGTTACAATAATTACAATTGTAGTGTTGTTCTGCCACTCTGTCACATTCAGGAAAGAAAAAACATAAATGAATACTGTTATATGTTCTCCTGTGATTACCTTTTTATCTTATGATGTCATAACCGTATGCACTGGTCTATCTTCACTGTTCTCTGGCCTGTGTTTTGGCCTACAGGATGAGAAGCAGAGGATAGAGGCTCTGGGCGGCTGTGTGATCTGGTTTGGAACATGGAGGGTGAATGGCAGCCTGTCTGTGTCCAGAGCCATAGGTAAAGTGCTACTTCTGCACTACAACTTCCCTACAAACGTTATACATGGGCGCATACTGTCACATGCCATGTCCGTTCACTGAAAGTACCGCCACATGAACTAGATGATTCTAGATGATTGTCTCAAAGTACTACGAGGGTCTTTTCATTGCTGGACCTGGTACACAGTACCATGATCTATACACAGTGCTATGGCGGCCTGATTCACAGTACTATCTGTACCCTATAGGTGACGCAGAGCATAAGCCATATATCTGTGGCGACCCTGACCACAGCGTCTTCCCACTGGACGGCTCAGAGGACTACCTCATCCTGGCCTGTGATGGCTTCTGGGACACGGTGAGCCCGGACGAGGCGGTGAGGGTGGTGAGCGACCACCTCCAGGAGAACACCGGAGACACCAGCATGGTGGCCCACAAACTGGTGGCCTCGGCCCGGGACGCGGGCTCCAGCGACAACATCACCGTCATCGTGGTGTTCCTGCGGGACCCGCGGAACCCGCCGGCGAGCAGCACCGAGGAGGAGGAAGAGGAGGCTGTGGCGGAGGAAAGGGTGGAGGACGAGGAGGCAGCGGCCGAGGTGGAGGAGGAGGAAGAGGACGAGGAGCAGGAAGACGGGGATTCGGTGAGAGGCGAGCGGGGGGGCGGCCAGGGAGGGAGCAACGCGGACGTCGGGGGGAAAAGCCGCGGCGGCTGGCCCCTGCAGCAGTGCTCGGCGCCCGCGGACCTGGGCTACGAGGACCGCATGGACTCCTTCACGGACAGAACCAGTCTCAGCCTCCTGGGCCCGGCGCTGACGGCCCCGGAAACCGGAGGGGGCGGGTGGACCACCATACCTCCAATATCTGATGGACAGCCCCCGGCCGGCCTCAGCCGTGACCTGGCCTTTGGATCAGAGGCGTGCTTCTCTTATGGGCGAGAAGAAAGCCACCTCGGCCCCAGAGTCCGGCCCAGAACCAGGCCTTGCGTCCCTGCCTGCCAGGATCCCATCTCTCCAGCCTCAATGAACCCGCTGCCCTGCCGCCGGCCAGCACCGGGGCTGTTCGGCCAGCCGAGGAGGCAAACCAGGAGGAGGCTTGGTGGAGGTTCCAGGAGGGGCTGGAGGTGTGCAGGCAGAGCCCAGCGGGAGTTGTCAGATCTGCAGCAATCCTGCCGTAGCCTGCTCTCTCCCGACCGCTGCCCTGAGCAGAGGCCTGGGGTGGCCCTGCCTCACTTATATGATGCCACCATCTGAAGAGGTGGTGCAACCACAACCCAAGATCTCCCCCAGTACATCCAGCTCCCTGCCCCACTTACCCACGAAAGCTTTCACCCAGACCCCAACCTATGCTTCTAAGGTCCTTCGAAACATCTCTTTGATTGTCAGTGGCCAGTTCTGGCACGTGCTGCTGTTTTGTGAATATTCGATCCCTGTCAGAAGAGTCGGACTCTTGCACCATAAAAAAATTCCCGAATTGTAAGCTTTCTTATCATAAGAAAAAAATATATGCTCATTGTTGTTATTGACGCTGCATTAGAAAACATTCACTCTTCATGGAAAGTGATGATCACTGGCCAGAAGGTGAGGTTCAAGAAGGCCATTTCACTTGTTGTTCCTGTATCCAGGACTGGGTTGCAGGGACATGCGGTTCTCCACGTGGCTCCACACAGAAGATGAACGCTGCCATTATGCACCCACTCTATGTCCATAGATAAAAGCGCTTAACACAGGATTATAAGATTAGCTGTCACTTATCTAAATAAAGGCTACATGTAGTTATATGTAATCCAGATGGGGTACGGCTGTACAATAGCATGATAATGGAGTTAAAGAAGGGGGATATGATTTTATAGAAATGATCTATTTATAGTGTTTGTTAGACCACGTAGTTATTCATGAGTAGACTAGTTTAGCAATCATGCCTACTGTGTTAAGCTTTTTGTTTAGAGACAGCTTATCAAGCAAGAGTACTTTTCAATTGTCTTGAGATGTGTCAAAGTGCCCTGTTAAAGTTGTGTTACCGTTTATTTACTGGGCCACGAGAGTTCAGACAAAGCTGCAGAGCATGTGCCTTCCAGACATGTGACTGAAATATGACGCTTGGTTTCTTTAGGAAATAAAGTGGAGGTTCCAGCTTGACCGAGTACACAAACAACCAAGATGTGTTTTACTATTTAGGACAAGGTAACAACTCACTCTGAGCACTTTGAGTCAATACAATTCCTATAGTGTGAAATGTAAAAAAAGAAAAGAAAAAAAGCCATAATCTTCTCAAAAGCAGCTCATAGCACTCATTTTAATCCCAAAAAATGTCCACAAAGACACTATACTCAAGGATTTACACAGGGAAGGATTGCCCGCTAGCATGTTAGCTTGCTAGCGACGAGCAGGTTCTGTAAACAGTGGCTCCACTCTCTTGGCCCAGACGATGGTTGGTGTTTAGACACCCAGCAGGAGTGTCAATATCGGCTTTGGAAATAGACTACTGCATCTCAGCTGACCACAGGGGTTCTTGTGCCATCCCCGACAAACTACCGCACTGTGCCATCACCTCCTTTTGTATGGTATCATCATTGTATCAACCATGTGTATAATTCAAAGTTGTTCCTCTATGGGATATATGTGGCAGTACAGGTTTTAACCGTATGCGGTCATTCCAAAACGAGTCAGGCATCCATTAGGCTAGTCACGGCCTAGCAAAGAGCCCCACTATCGCGTATCCACCGTTCATGCTCAAGGATCTCCCAGCAGGGATCAACGGCTGGAGCTTGCTCCTGGGAGGGAGGACGCGGGCCTGTCCCATGTCCCTGAATGTACATGGAGTCTTATGGGTGGTCGTTCACAATGAGGGGAGCATTGTGGAACTGCAAAAATCAACGAGTAAAATATCAACTTAAGCTTCGGGAGAATGTAGCAGAGTTACACAAGACAGAAAAAGAACTGTTAATTCGCAAGCAAGAGGACCACCAGGTGGTTTTAAGGCGATTCTCTTGTGAAAAGATAAATGGCAGTCTGTCATTCTTCAAGCTTATGTAATCGCCTCTGTATTCTCAAACAGCCAGATACTGCAGATGTATTGATCTTTAGATTTGTCACAGCTATAATTATCAGAATATTACGGATTTATATTGACTACTTGCCCGCGATACAATCATGTCAACATTCATCTAAACGACCAAAAAGACAGCTTGGTTTCTTCAGCTGTAATAGTTTATAAGCAGTGGCCGAATGAAAGGGGGTTGTCTCCAAATAGGATGAAAACAACTCTGATATTGATTGCTTCTCTCCATTGTGGGGCTTAGCCCAAAGAAACGTAGGGGGATCCTCCCCAGGAGATTTGTTTAGAGTGGTAATGTCAAAGCACGATTTCAACACATTTGGAGATTGATCTAGGGATTTAAATAACTGAACAATTTTACACATTTGGGGCATAATGACTCTTAGATGGGGGGTGTTCCCTTTCAAATTCAAATTATATAATTATTGTCTATTTATATTACATTTGAACACATACCATTGTTAGGGAGTAGAGAATAGCGGTTAGCGTTGAACCTCCAATGCTGTTCACAAGAGTAGCGAAAAGCACTGGAATGAACGGAAATTAAGTGTTTAAGTTAAATATTTGCTAGAATGTAAGAGACCTCTCACAAATCCTCTTTCCGGGGAGCTCAGGTTTCTCTCAGGGGTGCTCAGCCCCCCCCCCCCCCCCCCCCCTAATTTGAACACTGATTATTAGGGTATATTAATAATCTCCTAAATCACACATCATTTGGATATGGCAGCAATTTCATGACAATATTTCTTGAATATGAGTTGGAATTGCGACATTTGACATTACCTGGTAGATAACAACCAGAACGCTTGATATCTGGAAGAGTTTGGTATAATGTGAGACCACTCTCAATTAACACAATTTGGGCTGACTGGTCCTATTATCATCCATGGCAAGTGAAGTTCAAGATTAAAAAACAAATCTTCTCCAGTATACACTTAATAAGTCAATGATCAGACAAACGGATCACCAACCATTTGTATGAACACATTGCAGGTCCCTGGCCCACCAAATCCACAGCTTTTCTGAATTACCAGACAAAAGCCCCTCACACTACCCCTGGATGTGTTTGACAACAGCCACCAACCAACTCAAGGGAAGTGCAATGCGTTCACGGTACTCTGAAGACACTTAGAAGCGTGCACAGTTTAAGTGCAGATGACATTTAACGACTAAGCTGAATCAAGGCTATGTGTACAGTGTTATTCGTGTTCTGTTCTCTATGGGTCTTCTTATAATAAGTTATACTCTAATCACTTGTGTACATTCCTCATGAGTGGCCCCACATCTTGTTTGCATGTGGCAGACACGGTCATTGTCTAATGCACCACAGCAGCATGACATATATGGGTGGGTATGTCAGTGCTGGCTCACAGAATCACAAAACAAACATACCCTTCCCAACGGAAGGGATTAACATTGAACCTTACTGGATGTATATTGTGTACATACACTGTGGAGCTCCAAGGCCAAACTGTCACTGTGTGTAAGCAATAATGACAATACAAATATATGAAGTCGTTAAACAAGAAAACATGGAAATCACCATGTCCCAAGGTGAAACGTGCATCCAATATTGGAAAAGTAACCCAACCCCCAAGTCAAACTGTAGGGACAGCACATTTCACGGTGAAACAGGTTATTTGCTGTTTCTGGCAACCTGGCACACAGTTTAGACAATCAGAAACAGCAACTCTAATAATCTTTGTTCCACCAGAGATGGTGGTGTCCTTAAGGTTTAATTTTTAGCATGTAGTTACTCTTTAATAGCCAAACAAACCCCCCTCCATTTTGTCCCCTCTTTACGATTATCAACACAGTACTCCATCCTTGCTAATTCACATCCAGGGCCTTTCGTGACTCTGCACTGTGTGTCTATGTACACAAAAAAAATCTGTTTTTTTTCTTTTTCCTTCTGTAAGCAATAATGAATATTTTGGAAACTTTGTGTGGAAAAGGCTCCTCTCACAGGGTTTGTCTTCACTAATGGCTCTCTATCTCGTCAACCTTGAAAGACCCTATTTTGTGTTCTTCCCTCGCCAACTTCAGCACCCTAAATCGTGTGGCTCCAACACAGAAGCGATCAGTGTAATAATCAATGGCTTCATGGTGGGCGTAACTTAGTTAGAACGCCCTCCAAGATGGCCGCAGACCCTCCCATAGGGACGCACTGCAGGAGAGGCCCCTCGTCTTTCTTCACACTAACCCCTTGTTAGACATTTTGTTTTTGCAGGTTGGAAGGAGGGTGGACAATAGCTCGCTTGTTATATCTGCATATATTTAAAAGCAAACTACCTCAAGGTTATCTACTGAGACGGGGTTTTTCACTTTAAATCTATGCAGGTGCACATCGTTGTAGGTGTTGGAGACTATGACTGGGCAAGGCCATAGGACAAAGCCATTAGTAAACTCTCTTACACACACACACACACACACACACACACACACACACACACACACACACACACACACACACACACACACACACACACACACACACACACACACACACACACACACACACACACACACACACACACACACACACCCCCGTCATACTCTGAAGACAAACCCATGATTGGCTCTTCCTCTAAAATGTGAGCTAAGTAAACAAAAAAAAAGGTTCAAATATAAACTTTTAGTAACTGTATAGTCATTGTATGGTCATGTAGTATATACATGTGTATCTTAAAATGGTGACTTATCATGTACATAAAGATTAGCGCAACTCTTTTGGCTAACGCCTGTCTTTTCTCCACAGCCGCTAGACGTGTACTTTGAACGGTTAGAGAACCGGATAGGATATTATCTAAGAGGAACCTAATTCTATTTCAAATGCAGTATTACAACAAAGAAGTTGTTGTAAAAAATGTTACGCTTAGTACAACCTCAATGCAGACTAACCTAGTACTTAGGTAAGTTAAAATAAGTAGTAAAGTGCTTAGAGTACACCATTGTTTGTCTGATGGGGGAGACGGATGCAGATGCAGACACACAGAATCGCTGCATCCGCTGAATATGTAGAGTGATGGTTTCTGTTTCTTATCAAATGCAGATTTTAATTTGAAAGTCAAAGGTACTGTAGGTAAAATTTAAAGGTGTTGTAGGAAAGATTTAAAGGTGCCGTAGGTACGATTCCAGAGTTGTTAAGGTTCAGGAGCAGAAAAGAGCAGAAGAGAGCAAGATTTTGAAACTAAACTAACAAAAAAAACCGGAAAACGTCCCCTCCATCCCTATGTTTCTCTGCCATTGAGAAGTGTTTTATTTCACGCACCTGTGACTGACAGGGAAGATGGAATCCCTTAACCAATCACAGAATAGATGCCCTGATTGATCTAGTATATGTGTTTCTGGCTTATTTTTAGGTCAGTGGTTGCAGGTGGGATAAAAGTAAATACAATATTTTCCAAAATATGCAACCACTAACAATAGTATATACAAAAAACGAGTGAGTAAAACGAGTGGCTTTTACAACTCTGGCAAACCTTTTGCATGTGTTAGAAGAAGACCCATCTGTGTCCTTCCCTCTGGTATATGCTGTACCCTTCACTAAGCCCTCAACTGGGCCAAGCAGGGAGGACAGCCCAGGACACTGTAATTAGGATAACAGCAGCAGCCTCCACCTGTCTAGTCCTGGCATCAACACACCCCCACTAGAAGTTTCAATTGTCCTCACGCATCCTCTTTGCCTGGTCCCAGCCCCTGAAGCCCAGCACACTTTAAAAAGAATGTGAAGGAAAACTAAATAGAAATTTAAGATGACTATCAGGCTAGTGTCCTATGGTGGACAAGATGGTAAATATGTTAACGTTTCGCTAAACAATTGTACACAACAATGCTAAACCGCAGCCAAGTAGCATGGTAGTGAAAAAAAATTGAAACAATTTATTTAAAAGAATCGTATTTTGGGGCCAGTTTGAGTTGAGTTGATTTCAAATATGGATGTCATAAAATAACCATGTGCGGGACATTAGGGAAAGGATGATAAATAGTAAGTTACAGGCTATCTAACCATGCACATTCATAAAATATTGACAATATAAAGGCAACCAATTTCTTAATGCGTGTTAGGTCTTTTGACACTAGAACTACAATTGCCTTTGCCTACATAGTACTAAACTACATAGCATAGTACTAATTTGGCACTTGGTTAAATCAAAGTTTTATTTGAATTGATAACAAGTATTGCATTGGGTGATGAAATGGATTCACTTTTATCAACACATCTGAATGACGGTGCGAAAGAAATCCTGCTGCATAATACGAGAGACCTGCTAATCAGGATTATGTTGCTCTATATACACTGTATACAAGTGAGCTGTATGTGCCAAATAATAGGGTTACATAGTTACTCACTAAGCAGTCCTTGCTTGAGGTCACAAAGAATATAGGCATGAAACACAGACAGCCTCCCAAAAAATCTAATTAAATATTTTATTCTACTTGTTCATAATCTGATACCGCACACAAAAAACTAACAAAACAATAATGTGCATTAGAAGGAACAACTTGTGTAATAGCACAGAAATAGTAACATAGTAGTAACACAGAAGTGTTGTTGTGTAATTTACATGACTGAATTGAGTTAGCAGGAGATTGTTCTTTAGAGTGAGGAATGATACAAAGTCATACATACACCCCCCCCCCCCCCCCCCTTCTAACATGCAAGCAACCCTTGTCAGTTTCTCACCTGCCTCAGAAGATTCCCTAAAGGAAATCACACACACACACACACACACACACACACACACACACACACACACACACACACACACACACACACACACACACACACACACACACACACACACACACACACACACACACACACACACACACGTGTAATTATTACGGTTTCTCAAGATATTAAAATGTAAACCAGTGAGTATTTCCGGATGCAAGATGCATGCACTGCCGACATTTTATCCACCTCCATCATTCCCTGTCCATTTTGAACAAGAACCTCTCCAATCCAGTATTCCTTACAATACAAGACACGGAAGTTTGTGATGCACCATAAAATACAAGCTACAACAAAATGGTCCCTATTGAAAATACCTTTTAGCTAAGGGGAGCGAGAGGACTGATAAAAGCAAAACAATCCAACAATGAAAAAAAGAAAAATAATGGCAGAGATGAGAACCTCTCCCACACATTTGCTGCTGAGACGCCACGTATAACAACTTAATAAAACGGAAACAAAAAGAGTCTTTAAGTAACATTCACAAGGTGTGAAGAACACCGGGTGTCGTCGAACGAGAACCCAAGAGTTGGCCTGAAAGTGAGCCGCTAGTAGCTGATAAACCTAAATGAGGATTTAGGTGGATGCAATTAATTCCACATATTTACAACATTGCCATATTTGTTTTTGCTGGTCCTTTTTTTTTTTTTTTTTTTTTTACTTTAGGCCCAACTACTGCAAACAGGAAGGCAGCTTTGCATACAAATCTACCTTACATCTACGTGAAACCTGCTATCTGGTGTAAAGGTTACTGTACACAAAAAGGGGAAATATAGTTGATATATTTATGTTGTATCAAGCTTTGCTCTCATTTTCATTCCCATGAGTTTGAGGGTAGAAATACAGGGACAGCACATATTCCATCAACAATTAACAGTGTAAAAACTCAAAAAGTGCATTAAATATATTGTTGGCCAGGAGACTGTCTCTGCAGGGAGCGTCCTCAAGTGAGAGAATTCAAACAAAATATCCTTGCTAAAAGACAATCCAAGTGAGCTTTTCTATGCGATTGTACAAAGTGGACATCTCGGTTCTCCAGGAGACTTTACATGCATTACTGGGTATGTACTCCTCCATCTGCTGCTGTCTGCAAAAATCCGGCCAATCAGAGCGAGGTACTGGACCGCTAGACCGGGGGCACCCCGGAGACCACATCACCTGTCTGTCGGCTGTCCAGCGGTGGAGGCCAGGTCCTCGGGCAGCAGTTGTTCCTCTGGAGGAAGAACACGTTTATTACCGTTAAAATCACTTCCATTGTTTAATTCACCCATTGCAAGATACATAGTGTGCATACTGTATCCATTATACAAATAATTGAGTTATATTAGTTATTTCACTGCTTATGTTTTTATGAAATTACCCATATTTTCTGATCTCATGCACAAGGAGAGGGTCTCACATGCCTGTCAGAGTCTAATAATTTTGTGTGCATTATATTTGAGGAATGTCATCAATATTGAGGAAAGAAGACAGCCAGTTTCACTGTGTGTGTGTGTGTGTGTGTGTGTGTGTGTGTGTGTGTGTGTGTGTGTGTGTGTGTGTGTGTGTGTGTGTGTGTGTGTGTGTGTGTGTGTGTGTGTGTGTGTGTGTGTGTGTGTGTGTGTGTGTGTGTGTGTTCACCTGCACATGGCAGAGATTGGATGTCGTAGGAGAGGTTTGCGTCCTCATCCTCCGTGTCACAGTCTATTTCACTGTCGCTACTCATCCCTGGCAGCAGGTGCAGAGACTGTTTGTGGCCTACAGGAGCAGAACATACAAGAACCATGATGGCACATTTATTAAGCCATAGATATTTTCCAAAAAAGGACCAGGACATATCTTTCCAAAAGAAAACATGCAGCCTTTCTTATCATAATCACTGAACTACGTTAGTTACCGGGGTTCTTTATTCGGTACGTTTACATGCACAGCGAAAACTGGTTAGGCCGAGTAATCCGGTTACAGTCATTATCCAGTTGAGGGATTAACATCCACATTTTCCCCTCGTTATAATATGGCACTTAAGTACCGGGTTACGGTCAGTTGAAAAAGTCACAGACACAGAGATATGAGACGGCTCAACAGTTCTTGACTTATTGTGTGGTATTAGATCCTTGTGTTGATTTGTAACATTGAATATAGCCTAGTGTTGATAGGATGACTGCATACTAAAGATCCCGGTTGTGGCACTTTCATATTTATTTTGTAAATGTGGAGGTGTCCCGTTAGCCAAACATTAACGATGTCTCCTCATTGGTCCCAAAGTGTGTGAACAACGAGCCATCAGGGAGCTATCCTCAATGTGTTTTGAGTGAATTTGCGGGTTGGTTTGACGTGAATATCAAACAGCTTGGTAGCTGCCATATTGGCCATTTCTACACTTTCTTGATTAAAACAGAATACATTTTTACTTCAATGAAAATGGTAGCGGGAACTTTCGCCAATGGTGTTTACTTTGGAAATACGGCACTCGAGATCCAACTGGCAAAAGCTAATCCAATGCAAAGTACGGTTGACTTGATTGACTGATGCCCCTCAACACACTGCAGACCGCAGACTTTCCAGACCTAATGAATACTGTCTGGACCAGACCATATTCATTAGATCTGCTCCAGAATATGGTCTGCACCAGAATATGATCTAGACCAGACCTAATGAGCGAAGCAAATATCCCTGGGTGTGCGAGGCACATGCAAAACAGTTTGGTACATGTGCAGAATCCTGAAACTGCCTGAAACCTGGGCGTGATGTTAACATGGGAAATAACATCAGATTAGGATCAGGTCACATAGGTTTCACTCTGGGGAGAAAGCAGGTTGGAAATATAATTGCTTTTCCAGTGTGCATGTAAACACACCGAATGTTTAATATAACCTAATCCAGATACATTCTGGATATATACAATATTAAATATAATATTATAAAAAATGTTTAATATTTAAAAAGGTGCTGTAGAGAGACAGAAGAAAAGAGAGAAGCTCTTCCCTGATTGGTTCCGGGAATCCATCTTGCCGGTCAATCACAGGCGTGTTAATGACACACTTCTCAATGGTGGAGAAACGTAGGTAGGGAGGGTGGGAGCAGAGTGGGAGGGGATATTTTTCTGGGTTGCATATTTTCAAAATGTTGCCCTCTTCTGCTCTCCCTCTTTACAACTCTTAAATCTTACCTACAGCACCTTTAATATGCCTAATAAAGAGTAAAACGCATATTCTGGGGACTCAATGAGATTCTAAAACTATGTTCACCGAGATTAGTCACCTTTTTCATGCGGCTATAGTATTGCAAAAAGGGCCATTGTCCAAATAAACAAATCGGTGTCTTACCGCGGCACATTTGCCTGTCAAATGAGTGTTTATGACCATCTGCCTTGCAAGGCAGTGGGTTCCTCTCCTCAGCTGAACGAGGGAACAACACTAACGCGAGCCTAGCTGAACACCAGCCTGGGGGAAATGAGGAGGCGAGACCTTCATGCAGGTGTGAAGACGCTCCCTCGAGGAGGCCGAGCAGGGACTGGTGGGGACTCCCAGGCCGCTTCCGGTTCACACTCCAGCATGCTTGGCCTAGGGCTGACGATGAGACGGAGAGACAAACAGGCACATTTAAATGACCTCTCTTTTATTACGATGCTTGTTATGTCACTTTCATACAGAAGACTTTCTGCCGCCAACGTGAGCAGAAAGTTAATGATATCTTAGAAATAAGTTTAAACAAAGACAAATTGTTTTTATATATATACACACACACACACACACACACACACACACACACACACACACACACACACACACACACACACACACACACACACACACACACACACACACACACACACACACACACACACACACACACACACACACACACACACACACACACACACACACGTGTTAGTTTAATTCACAAAAAAAGGAATATGTAATTTATTCGTCGTGTCAAGTTTACAATGTGTGTTCAAGCTGTTGACAAGACGGAGTGTGTCCCAGCTTCTTTAACCCCTCAGCTCCAGTTGGAGGGACCACTTCATCAAGACTGCTAGATTGCCACACTCGCGAAACTAGTCCTACGACTCGATGAACAAAAAGAACAAATGGCAGTGGCTTCGATGACTCATACCCATGGATGCAAGTTTGTTTACTGTGTCCTTGAAGTTCAATGTTCCCTACGCTGGGCCAAAGATAATAGTACAGCTTTCGACTGATCCCCATCTGGTGTTGACCGTGATGGATGTAAACTGTCGGACAGATCCGGTAAGACCGGGCGCATCGGGAGGGGAGCTGGGAACGTGTGGTTCAGGACTCCATTTCAAGACCTTCATTTATTGTGGTCTGCAACCCAAAGGTCCGGTAGACACTGCCAGTGTCTACTAAAGCAGTGAACCCATGATGAGCATCCAGTGCTTTGCAGGATTCTAGGTTGGACCTCAGGAATGTTACCCGTCAAACATAAATTGTATCTGATTGGACGCGCTTCGAGAGGTCAGCGTCAACCAAAGTGGAAATAGTTTGGACTTTTGAGCAGCGTCAAGGTGGAGTATCCTAGCGGACTGCTACGCCCAGGGTAGCGTTGACGCTAGGTGTTGTGCTGTTCATTATATCCATTTTAGTATAAGTATTGCAAAGTAGGAATCTAATATTTATTTGAATCGATAAATACAAAGGAACAAAAAGGAATTAGTGGACGAGGTTGCTTTAAGCACTTGCAGACTACTACTACTACTACTACCACTAGCACCAACTGCTTGGTATCATCTACATCATTCGTACCCTACGGTCCTGGTGGAGCTCTTGGTGGAGTTGGCTCCTCCCAGGGAGCACAGGTCAGCCTCGGCTCCAGAGTACAGCTGCTTCCGTTCCTCCGTCTGCTGCTGCTGCTGTTTGGAGGTGGAGGCAGGGTCCAAGGAGCAGCCCCCCAGAGAGGAGACCCCGCTCAGGGACGGCACGGAGCTGTGGCCACTGTCCGCCTGGAGGCCGACTGAAGAGAAAGAGGTCATTAGGTCAAAGAGAAACAAACACTGAAGCGAGACACGCATGTTACAAGGTAGGCACGATTCAAGAGCGATTATATGCGTGTCATTTGTTAGAAATGCCGTAGCGGTCCGTCAGCCATTAGTGAGAAATTCTCTGTGGAAATATCTGTTTTCAGTTGACTGCGCCCGTCCCTGCTTATTCAGGTCATCGCTTCCATGATTAAAAGCATGTATCATTTGTTGTAATAAGATAAGGAATGTTTCATCGGGAAAAACTCACGCTTAAGCAGGGACTACGGAGGACACAGAGAGGGTAGGAAACTCCAGCCGCCACTAAATGGACAACCCACACATCGAAGTGACTATCGTACCCTGTGGCTGTATTTCACAGCAGCTGGACTGCCTATGTGAACAGGCCAATGTGGAGTGAGCTGTACGTTTATGGGGTCAATGGGCAGTGAGTTGCAAGTATATAGGGGTCAATGAGCAGTGAGTTGTAAGTATATAGGGGTCAATGTGCAGTGAGTTGTAAGTATATAGGGGTCAATGAGCAGTGAGTTGTAAGTATATAGGGGTCAATGAGCAGTGAGTTGCAAGTATATAGGGGTCAATGTGCAGTGAGTTGTAAGTATATAGGGGTCAATGAGCAGTGAGTTGTAAGTATATAGGGGTCAATGAGCAGTGAGTTGTAAGTATATAGGGGTCAATGAGCAGTGAGTTGTAAGTATATAGGGGTCAATGAGCAGTGAGTTGTAAGTATATAGGGGTCAATGTGCAGTGAGTTGTAAGTATATAGGGGTCAATGTGCAGTGAGTTGTAAGTATATAGGGGTCAATGTGCAGTGAGTTGTAAGTATATAGGGGTCAATGTGCAGTGAGTTGTAAGTATATAGGGGTCAATGAGCAGTGAGTTGTAAGTATATAGGGGTCAATGAGCAGTGAGTTGTAAGTATATAGGGGTCAATGAGCAGTGAGTTGTAAGTATATAGGGGTCAATGAGCAGTGAGTTGTAAGTATATAGGGGTCAATGTGCAGTGAGTTGTAAGTATATAGGGGTCAATGTGCAGTGAGTTGTAAGTATATAGGGGTCAATGTGCAGTGAGTTGTAAGTATATAGGGGTCAATGTGCAGTGAGTTGTAAGTATATAGGGGTCAATGTGCAGTGAGTTGTAAGTATATAGGGGTCAATGTGCAGTGAGTTGTAAGTATATAGGGGTCAATGTGCAGTGAGTTGTAAGTATATAGGGGTCAATGTGCAGTGAGTTGTAAGTATATAGGGGTCAATGTGCAGTGAGTTGTAAGTATATAGGGGTCAATGTGCAGTGAGTTGTAAGTATATAGGGGTCAATGTGCAGTGAGTTGCACGTTGACGGGGGGCCTGAACTGACCATCGGCTGCGGGGGGGTTGTCTCTGGGACAGAGGCCCAGCGCTGCGGATGACTGGGCTCCGCTCAGACCTCTTGTCCTGGGATCTTTGTCCAGAGCCTCGCTGCTCCTCCTCCTCAGCAGCAGGGAGCTGCTGCCTTGCAGCGCAGGAGACACAAACTTCTTGGCTGAAGAAAAACGGTAAATACAATTATTCAAATTCACATCCGACAGCAACGTTGCAAGTAACAGCACGTCATTGAGTTTTATAGTCGCATTAATGCTAAAGCTAGCTGCCTACCAAAATCCACATCAAATGAACACCATTCTGATACTTTCCCATGACCCATTCAACCACATTTTACGGCACATTGTAAAATAAATTGTTTCTATTGTTGATTTTGCTTTAATAATTGTCCTTCAAATAGTTAAAATTGTAATAGCTAAATTCAATATCGCAAAAAGGAAGTCTGATACTGGAGCCATGTAGATCCTGTGACTTCTTTATTGTGTCGATTATTTTAGTTGTCTTGAATTAATGTAATGCAAGTTAACCAGGCCTCTCCTGCCATGGCCAATTCTTAACTCTCCACGATCGTCATTCCCCTCACCTTTGTTCTGCTACCATCCAAACCTAAAATCCTTTGACGTTTCTGCCCATGATGTGAACTTTTCCCTCTAAGAATCAAGCACACCCATTGATCCTCTCTAGATGTTCGGTTAATGCTGCCTGATAATCATGATCATGCTCCATTAAACCAAAGGCTTTGCCACCATTAAGTGTCTTACAAGAAATTATTTTTCATCGGCACATACACCCAAGGCTGTGTTCACACCCACGGTTGGTCTGCTCTGGTCCAGACAAAGTCTGTCTAGTCTGTCAAGTCTAGTATTTTACTAGAGAAGTAGTAGTAGAAAGACATGTCCACTGGCTAAATGTCAAAACTGTTTTCTGTCCATTCTAGCATTTCCATCAGTATTTCAAAAATGTTGTAGATCCACAATAAATAGTTTTGTTTTTCATTATTTTCTGGTGCTACCAGTTCGGAAGCAATTTTCTTACAAGCACATTTGGCGAACCAGGAGGTGGGAGTATACACTTTGTAAAAGCAGAATCCCATTATACAGAACAAAGGGTTTCATGAACTATTGAGCCGAACCGTTTTTGGTCGCCTTCAACCCGAAAGCAACCAAAAGCGGTGACTCATCCTGGCCCATCAATACACAAGGATTTCAAAAAAGCAAGAAGAAAAAGAATTGCTAATGAGTGTACCGATATCACAGACTGAACGGAGGCAATAGCTCCCGATTACAGAAGGGTAATCTGATCCATTTTCAGTTATGAGCTGTGGTCCCGTAGCCAGTGTTGATACATTGATACTGCAGAAACTTGATTTATCTGTACATCTTTGGCCAAGAAGAAGAAGAAGTGTGTTTAGTGATTAAAGGGGTGAACTGCAGTATCCTCCTGCTTGAGAACGTACCAATATGACGTCCTATCATGGGCTTACTTTGATTGGGCATTACAAGCGGACCACACTCGAGTTGGAATCCCAAGTGGACCAACCACGATCCGTTCCCATCAGAAGATCTGTACGAGGAGCTAGCTCATAGGAATCATCTGATGGGGACGGTGTGCTGGTGGGGGGGGGGGGGGGGGTTGCTCACCGGGTCGGCTGTGCCGGGAGTGGGAGCCCGCTCCCTTCCCCAGCAGCTCCATCTTCCCGGGGCTGTGGTGGCCGACGGCCAGCTCCAGGTCGGGCTGCTGCGGGGGACCCTCGTCCCCCGCGCCAAAGACCCCCGACAGGCCCGCCTGGGGCTCGGCGGTGCCGGCCGGCCGCGGCTCCAGCACTTGGGACTTGACGTCGGACATCTTGCTGCGCACCTCGGCCATCTGGGCCTTCAGGCGGATCAGCACGCTGGAGTCTGGCACCGAGCGCCGCACCGCCTGCGGCCGCCGCTCTCGCTCCTTCCTGGAGTGGGACTGGGGGAGAGCGTGGGCTGGAAGCAACGATCGAACCAGAGACACAGAGAGAGAGAGAGAGAGAGAGAGAGAGAGAGAGAGAGAGAGAGAGAGAGAGAGAGAGAGAGAGAGAGAGAGACAGAGAGAGAGAGAGACAGAGAGAGAGAGAGACAGAGAGACAGAGAGACAGAGAGACAGAGAGACAGAGAGACAGAGACAGAGAGAGACAGAGAGAGACAGAGAGAGACAGAGAGACAGAGAGAGAGAGAGAGAGAGAGAGAGACAGAGAGACAGAGAGACAGAGAGACAGAGAGACAGAGAGACAGAGAGACAGAGAGACAGAGAGACAGAGAGAGAGAGAGAGAGAGAGAGAGACAGAGAGACAGAGAGACAGAGAGACAGAGAGAGAGAGAGAGAGAGAGAGAGACAGAGAGAGAGAGAGAGAGAGAGAGAGTCAGTTGAGAGCTCAGCGCTTGTGATTCTTCGAGTAAAATAGGATGCCCTATGAGTCTTTCAGCAAATAAAGTGTCTCTGCTTTTATACATGCAGATGGTTAGCCAAATTGGTTTATGGTGAGGATTATGTAGTGAGGCAAGAACGGCTACATTTTTTACTCATGCAGTATAAGGGAAACCAAGCCAATGGTTCACAAAGATTACAATTGAAATTGTCTGGCATTTGTGCTGTGAAGACAGGGAACTATAGACAAATGTGTGTGGTTGTTTTTAGCAGTAAGCTGATGGTCAGCCATCTTGAACTCTTGGCATCTCTCCTGGTGTGTGTGCATGTACGTAGAGCGAGGTGAGAGAGGCTTTGCGGGTGGGTTGAGGCATGCAACCATTCGGAACAGCCTTAAAAAAAATAATTAAACATCGGAAAATGGAAAAATCTCAAAACGTACATACAGCTCATTTAAAAAGAACGTAGGTACGATTTGAGATTTGCAAAGAGAGCAGAAAAGAGCAAGAAGTTTAGGCTGAACAAAAAACGTCCCGTCCCTTTCTTCTCCCTGCCTCCCTAAGTTTCCCAGCCATAAAGAGTTGCATTTCAAACTCCTGATTGACAGGCAAGATGGATTCCTCGAACAGAAATGAACCGGGAGTGGTCTAAAATTGAACTTGTCTCCTACAGAGGCCGCCGCAGTCAACTCTAAAAAGATATTCTCCCAGTGCATTTCACCCACTGATAGCTGATGAATTGCCTATGGCGTTTCTCACAAATCCCACTCTTCTAGTAGCTCTTCCATCTTGCCTACAGCACCTTTAAAAAAAGGCCTATGTGGTCACCCTAGTACCTTGGTTGTGCAGCAGGGAGACCGGAGGCCGCGGCTGCAGCCCCCACAGCGACTCCACGCTCCTCTGTTCCTTCAGGTCCAGCAGCTGGATCAAGATGACCGGGTCGATCTCCAGCAGGCTGCTGCCCGTGCTGCAGGGGGCTCCGGCGGCGGCGGCGGCGGCGCAGGCCGGGCCGCTACGATGCAAGGGGCACACCGCGGGGTTGGAGCCGCCTGGGGCAGGAGGCAAGGGCAGAGGGTTGGCCGGCTCTCTCGTGGAATGGATGTTTCCCGAGCGTCAAAGTATTACATTTGAAAATTGTCCAAAACAGGACAACGATTATGTACATATATTCTGAGTGCTGTCTTAACGTCTGCGTCACCAGCGTGGTCACAGCCAAAGCGTGTTGTTGAAGCCACCTCTGAGACCGAGGTAGAGTTAGATAGATACCGAACAGGATCTGCTGCTGGATTACAATTCTGAAGGATGAGAGACGGGAGGTGTGGGGTTGTAATGGACTACTTAGTCGATCTTACTTATTGACAATATGACCGCGGCCAGGACATAATGAGCGACCCATTGGCGGTATCAGGATGAGTAACTACAAGTTTGTTTTTGCAGAGTATGGTAATGTATATGATGTAATGCATCCCCTTGGTCTTGTCATATCCATTCTTACACCCTGGGGCAAGGCAGTTACACCCCCCTCTTCCTCCTCTTTGACCACCAAGATCTTTGTTCCCCTGATCATCCCATATCTCTGTACTGTGTGCACAGACCGCACTGTCAGCACAAACTACTCTGACGTCACCGGCTGTGTGGGAATCCTTGATGGCTGCGCCCTAACGGCAAAAGAGGGAACTTTGTTCTAAAAGCATTTCTTCAATGTTGACTCCCTGCAGGGTTGGGGCGTGGTACCATGCTAAAGAGTGCATACTCACACTGACCTTCGCTTGCCTTTTTGTTTCAGTTTCACTTAAAGGCTACAAGACTTACTGTGCAATAAAAAATAAAAAGGGACTGTATGAAATGATTGAGTTATTCACGTTTGGTATTTTGTATTATCCAAGTGAAAGCTCTTTGCATGTAACGGGAGGCTGGTTGGCGCTCCATGCGTTCGGATGAACAGCCCTGCTTCGGCTTCCCCCTACTGCTGCGCTGACAGCTAGTGATGCTTAAATACAAGCTGCACTTACACCCACTATCATGAAGTGTGACCACACACACACGCGCGCGAACCGCGATCAAGGGAGGAGATGCACCAAAGATGACTCATCCCTCACCCCCCCCCCCCCCACCCCGGCAACACGACCATCACTGTTGGGAGGTGTGATCTTAAAAAGCGCCACTTGCGCAGCATTAACATTTGAAAAAGAACACCGTAGAGAGAGAGCCAGGGGAGGAGAATGAGAAGAATCACACAGACCGCCGGTGCTGCTACAGCTACCTGTAGCGCCAGCCAGCTCCTCGGGGAGCTCTCCTTCTTCGGTGTCCAAATGGCTGCCAAATTCCACATCATTCTCCCCCGACCTGCACACAATAAGAGCAGAATGAGAATCTTAATGCTTAAATGTTTTAATAAAATAAAATAGTATTCTTCAAATTCTATTCATCGACTCAAGAGCAAAGGAGTCTTCTGTTGAATCCCTGTGAAATACTAATTCCTTTTGATTTCTCAGTTTATACATTTACTCAGCATTGCATTAAGCAATCCAAGATGTAGGTTTAACATCCAGAGTGGCAGATGAAGGGATAAGGCATGTCTGTAATGTTCTGTACTGCAGACCTTGCAAAAGGAAACAATTCTTTTTATTTTTACCACTTTTCCTGACACCGGTACATTCAGGGGAAATCTGTGATCACGGTGAGAAGAAGGGTGTCAAAGCTGCACTGCCTTTTTCCAAAGAGCTTAGCTTTAGCAGAGCAACCGAGGGGGATATATGAGAGAGAGAGAGAGAGCGAGAGAGACAGAGACAGAGACAGAGAGAGAGAGAGAGATGACTCACTTCTGGCTCATCAGCAGAGGGCTGCGAGCGAGTGGGCGGGAGGGACAACAGCTTCTACAAAGCACAACAGGACACACCAGGCTGCAGCTACATGACTTCCACACATACACCGCAGACACTATGGGTGGGAGATTAAAACGGCTATGTATATTTATAAACGTGTGCATTGCCGTTCGTTTTAGGTCACCCTCCCAACTTCTAGAGGACATCAGTCGATGACCCCTGACGTTCTGCAACTCAAAATATACTGAACCAGACACCCCCCCTACTGGACAAAGGACTTATCAAACGTGGACAGACTTCAGCTTCCCTCAATATAGCTGACCTCTGCATCAGCCGTAGGGTTAGACCAAGAACATTTATGAAATATTGGATATCGACATGTGAACGCCATCCAGCGGCAGCATGAACTATAAAAATAGTAAATTGTGCCTCCAAAAAGGCATTACGACGTCAGGAAAACTGTTCGGAACAGTGTTCAATGCTAACAAATAGGTTGGTTTCAGGCCTGTTCTTTGTTTTTGCATTGCGCTCTTATTTCAGTAACAGGGACACAATGACACATTTTACCATGTTTAAGATCATAGACGACAGCACACCAACACATTGTTGTCCTCGTTCTGGTTCACTGGAAACATTAAGGCCATCCCGAGAAGCAGCAACTCACATGGTCTCCTCGTCGATGTCGTTCTCCTCCGTGTTGCTGGTGGCGGTGGAGCTGGCCGACGTGCTGCTGCCGTCCAGGGGGTTCACCTCCTCCTCCGTCAGGCAGTCCACCTCCAGATCCCCATCAGACAGCTCCTGGACCGCACGGACAATGGTTCGCACACAGCTGCCCAATCGCACCAAAACAGCCTCAGCCCTCAAAACCAGAGGGGTCTCAACTCACGTTGAGGTCATCCTGCTGGGTCTTCTCGTCCTCCTCGCGCTCCTTGGCGTCAGCGGAGACCACCTGGAAGGCGTCCTCCGTCTTCCCCAGGCGGGGCTCCCTCTCGGAGGGCTGGCGGCCCGCGGCCGGCCTCTGGTCGGGGGGCGAGGAGCTGCGCGACGTCTGCCTGCGGAACAACTCGATGGCCAGCCGCTGGAAGGACAACGCACGTTCCCTCATGTCACACCCACTCGTGCTGCAATACAGCTGGCTCGTTCTTTAAAAGACAAGCTTGGAGCTGTAGCGTAAAGCGTAACTACATGCTGAGCCAGATTCACAAAGCTAGCTGACAAATAAAAAAGGTCAAACAAAATTGTAATGTAGTTCAGGAGTCTCCCGAGAAGTATATTGGGTTGTTTTGTTCCTTACAACGATTTACAACTGAATTCAAGCGGCCGCAAACACTACCAACAAGGGTCAGAACACACACACACACACACACACACACACACACACACACACACACACACACACACACACACACACACACACACACACACACACACACACACACACACACACACACACACACACACACACACACACACACACACACACACACACACACACACACCTCTTTGAGGTTGTTAATCTGCTGGATGTAGCTGGACTGGGCAGACTCCAGCTGGCTGATGTACCAATACTGATCCCTGCACTTCTGGAAGAAGGTTGGCGAGCGGACCTGGTACCTGTACAGCACCGTGGGGCCACAGATGAACAACAACAACAAAACGGGTCAGTCCACCGGTTGTGTGTCGACCCACAGACCTGTGAACCTCTTAGTGGCGGTCACAAAACAGAATGAGTTGTGTCGCGCTTTGGGTTTCCATTGAAAACCCATGGACGTGGCCAATAGGATGCGGTCGTGTGAGCCCACCGTAGAACCAGGGCGTCCGTCTGCATGTTGAGGTAGCCCTCGCTGGCCAGGAGGTCCAGCCTGAAGAAGCGGTTGTAGCCCCAGCACTCGCCCACCTCAAAGTCCGAGGCGAACTCCCGGATGATGTTCTTGGCGGGGTCGCTGGAGGCCTGGTGGACCATCTCCACGCGGTACTCGTACCTGGGCGCAGACAGGCATGTATAGTCAAGGCTCTCTATCTAGTTCACACGCATTATATATATATATATATATATATATATTCCGTTTTGTTAAACCCATTTTCAACAACATCCCTGTCCACACCAACAGAGTTTGAGAACACCTCTGCATCCACACGAGAACACAAGCGTGATTGAAAACGCTCAAATGGACACGCCGGGCCACGCACAAATTGAAGTCATGTCACCATTCTCAAAATTTGCTTTGAAATCTCCCTTGAACGATGCTTTCCAAAAAGCTCCGCTTTAAGTGACCGAAACACCATTTTCGTGTGGACGGGAGGCCAAAACGCAGAGGAAAAAGAACGCATTCGAAAATATCTGTGCATCTTAAAAGACACACACAGGAGCGTCTGGCGGACAAAAGAAACGGCAATCGACGTACTTCGATGTTTCAGGCAGTCCAGCCGACAGCTCCAGGAAGACCGACAGGTAGTTGCCACGGACCACACCGTTCCCATCCTAAAGAAAACACACACACGCACATAAGAGCCGGCGAGAAGACGGATGAAGATGTGACCTCAAGGACAATACGGTGCCCCGTTCAACAGATTCTCCTGCTCTGTTTGCTGCCTCTCACAGACCGCCTCTTACTATCGCAGGGCTGGTTTGGAGTGGCAAAGCATACACACACGGGTGTTGGCACGGTACAGAATAGATGCCGATGGCTACTCACGGGATATACTTTCAACCTCCAGCACAGTCCAGAGATCTGAAGGGGAGGGCTGTACACAGGGTCAGCCCTCTGCCTCAGGGTGCTACACACACACACACACACAGACACACACACACACATCAGTTGTAGCAGCCAGACAATAAAACACGTTACTGGCAGCTTTTAAAAGTCAGACACAGCATCACTATGGATAGTGTTACAGCTCATTGGTTGTCAGAATATTGTCCATTTATACAAGCACACGTAACATTCCTGAGCAAATAGTTAAACATGTTTGGCAACAATTACATTTAGGAACGATCCATAAACCCAATCAAGCATAATGCACCTGTACATAACTTCCGTTGTCTACATTGTTCATTATAGAGCCCAAGAACAGATTCCATTAAGTTCCATAGGGAAAAGTTAATTGATAATTACAATACGATAAGTGTTATATCTTTCATAGAAATAACACATTCCCAGTCTACTTTCACAAAATGGCTTAACAAGCTTAACAGTTGAGCACAGATTGGATTTGCAATGGTTCCCTTTAACAAATACCCAATAGAAATCACTGCCACCTCATGGTGAGTGCCAAAAAACATTGATGTATTGAGTGCGTAATCCAGGCCATTGATGAGGAGGGATGGGGCGAGGGTGTTTCCCTGCAACATCCCAAAATGAACACCTGCCACCAGCCGACGGCAGATAGATTTGACTATTTGGCGGGTTAAAAACATGTAGACCATGCAGCACCATGGCTCTAGGACCCGTGTACAGGCTGGTCTTTATGGCCCTGCAGCACCATGGCTCTAGAACCCGTGTACAGGCTGGTCTCTATGACCCAGCAGCACCATGGCTCTAGGACCCGTGTACAGGCTGGTCTCTAGGACCCAGCAGCACCATGGCTCTAGGACCCGTGTACAGGCTGGTCTCTAGGACCCAGCAGCACCATGGCTCTAGGACCCGTGTACAGGCTGGTCTCTAGGACCCAGCAGCACCATGGCTCTAGGAGCCGTGTACAGGCTGGTCTCTAGGACCCAGCAGCACCATGGCTCTAGGAGCCGTGTACAGGCTGGTCTCTATGACCCTGCAGCACCATGGCTCTAGGAGCCGTGTACAGGCTGGTCTCTATGACCCTGCAGCACCATGGCTCTAGGACCCGTGTACAGGCTGGTCTCTAGGACCCAGCAGCACCATGGCTCTAGGGCCCGTGTACAGGCTGGTCTCTATGGCCCAGCAGCACCATGGCTCTAGGACCCGTGTACAGGCTGGTCTCTATGACCCTGCAGCACCATGGCTCTAGGAGCCGTGTACAGGCTGGTCTCTATGGCCCAGCAGCACCATGGCTCTAGGACCCGTGTACAGGCTGGTCTCTAGGACCCAGCAGCACCATGGCTCTAGGACCCAGCAGCACCATGGCTCTAGGGCCCGTGTACAGGCTGGTCTCTAGGACCCAGCAGCACCATGGCTCTAGGACCCGTGTACAGGCTGGTCTCTAGGACCCAGCAGCACCATGGCTCTAGGGCCCGTGTACAGGCTGGTCTCTATGACCCACCCGAGCAGGTTGGGAGGGACATCGTAGGCCACAACTATCCTGATCGTGTTACCCCTGTGTATGGAGTCCATAATACATCAATCCTAGTAATACAAAGTGATTGGGGACTCAGCCTCCATACGTCTTGAAACTAAGTTAACAACGAAACACTTACAATGCCGAAAAACACTGATCTTGCCAAATGCTCGTATCTAATTTAGAGTTTTCTTCTGAATGTCATTACAAAATGTTCTGCATTTGACACTTCACATGTTGACAACCCCTGAATTGGTTCCACTTATATCTAGTTGAGAAATGGGCTGATGTTCGACATTTCAAGAACGGTCTAAAATGGTACTTGGCACTATAATTAAACGAGAAGCTGATTGATTTGACAATAGAAAAAAAAAAGAATAAAAAGAAAGAAACATCAAAAATATGAACTACGTGCCTCACCTGAAGTTGGCGAGAACAAAGGTGCTGGAGTCGTACGCAGGAACCAGCTCACTGCGGAGGAATGGCAAAACAGAAAGGAGACGTTTCTGCCTCATCATAACTTAAATACATGAACTCCATTTGCCAGTGAGCAAAATAAATAAAAACACAACTGTATACGATAAAGTTTTTAACTACATCCACTACAAACACGTAGCATTAGAGTCATTTTTGGGCAACAACCTAGTGTTTTAATGATTACATGAATGATCAACAAGGACGAGTGCACTGTTTTAGTGACGTTATTCTATTTAAGTTTGAATTGTGTTTAGGCGGAAGAACTAAGAGCGTTTTTCCTGATCTCACTCAGACACGGCTGCGTTCTACATACTACTTACTTGTTTTCTGCCATTCTATTAGTACGCAAGTCAGAAGTACGTCATTTTGCAGACATACTATGTACGACAAACCCAACCCTAGTTGATGTATCCCAGTGGGCGGCCTGGGGGGGTCCTGATGCAGCTAATAACTTATTGTCACTACCAAGTATACATGATGTATTTGACTTAAGTATAGACCACCCAAGTATGATGATCCCTTCATCACATCTGCATCACATCTGGATCCACCACGGTTTTGTTTAACGGGATAATTAATGTGAATTACTTAATCCCCTCGCCTGCTGGGACCTCCTTTAAGGGAAAGTTCTTCAAGCCTTTAAGTAAATATAGCCAAGACAATGAGTAAAGCAAATGGTTAAGTCATTATACGTTACGTTATAGATGTACATTATTTAATTTTTTATTGCTAATAAGCTTGTGGTGGAATGGAGTCTTTCATCGCTATCTATAAATGCTGGTAACAAGAAGCCTGTTGACCTCGGACATCAAATGCTAAGCTAGGCAATGCTAGTGGTTTGAGTCATGTTCTTTATTTCGTATTAAAAACTGTCCAACTAATTGTAACAGTCTATTATCTGTTAATATTAATATTATCTATTTATAATTTGAAATATCCCAAGTAAATTATGCAGTGTTGGCATTTGACATAGTTTTGGGCAACAGTTTTGTGCCTCTGAAGAGTATTTCATTGTCTGACGAGACCAGTGGACCCAGAAACCCCTTATTTGGGCAGACAAACTATGTGGGACTAGTCTACTCCTCTCCCATCTCACAGCTACCTGGTGAAGTCCGGTGGGACCGGCGTGGTGACAAAGGACTGCATGGGTTTGCGGTGGACCTGCTGAAACATGAGCAGGATCTCTGGGCTTTTGGAGATCAGCTCACTCTTACTGCAGGAGTGGAGCTGTTGAGAACATACAAAAAGAGGATGTTGGTCATCTTGAGTATATCCACGTTGAGTGGTTAGAGGAAAGCCTACCTGCTAGCTCTTACCAGCTGCACAAGATGGCATGGGCTAGCACAGTGCTGAGGTTGTATTCTCTCACACCGTTAGTTATGTTCAGAAAACGTACATCAAACCACCAAAACAAGACATTCAGTGTAGACAGCCGTATGCACGTCACCATTAGAGTGGATTCAATAATTGTATCTGTAGAAAACATGACACCCCCTCAACCACGCCAGATGGTTTCTGAGATGGCAATAGACAAAATAAGCAATTCATAAATCCTTTGTCAGGACAATTTGATTCAACATTTCTCTGATTATCTGTGTGCGTGTGATCAGTTTGTTAGAGTGACAAGATATGTTGGATGCCTTGCTAATTAAACTGGATTACAAACCTGATGCTCCACTTCTTGTAGGAGGGACTCTAGCAACTCAGTCTCCTGTGTCAGGGAGGTCTTCTGGCCTGGGAAGAAGTGAATCTTGTAAATTCGGTGGTGTACAAAACACACTTTGAATCGTTTCGCCATTTAAATGTCAGACAGACAAATTGTGAAGATGTGTTATTGTGTTTATGCATGTTTTCGTGTGTGCGGACACTTGAGCTCGGGAAGGCCTTCATTAGTGCCACTGTAGATGACGTTTAACAATTGCCACTCGCTACTTAAAAATACTGCGATGCTCATCGTGACTTTGGCAGAGCCTCCGACATCACCAGGCAACAGAGACGAGTTTTAAATAGACCCAGGCGTGTGTGGGTGAAGATTATACAGTGCAGCCATGGCTTACCCATTAGGGTGATGAGTTTGTTCTTCAGCTGGTTGTCCAGCCTGGCGATCATCATCTCCACAGCGTTGCGGATCTCACGCACACGCTCGTCTTTCGCCCCCCTCACCGCTTCGACGTTCCTCTCCTGACCACAGCGACAGGCAGACAGGCCAACATGAGAGAACATGAAACAAGCCACTTCAACGGACAAAAAGGGGGCAAAAGCCCTGTGTTGAGACCCTTCAAAAAGGATGAAGAGTTGAACAAAGAGGACAATATCCGTTTTATTTTATATATTAAAAAAAAGAAATGCCGTCACCATCTGTCAACTATTGCTCACTCACCGTTTTATTGGAACTACAGAGTAATAAAATCTCCTTGGCGTTTATGCATTCGCCTTTTATACTTCGCCACCTTTGTGGATGCCATAGGTACTACACAACTCTTAAATGATGGTGGCGGGCCGCATTGAGCCTACGAGCTGCTCTCGGAAGACCGACCGCTGCCGAACCTCATTCAACCATGAATGTAACTTTATGAACGGCAAGGAGATGTTTTTATTCCTGGTCAATTAAAATACATGATTCATCTCCGGATTGATGAAACGGTACGAAATCTTGACTTTGTTAACGGGGACATGGTAGAACAGTACCATCGGACAGTCAGCCAGCAGATGTGAGCAAGCCAATGCCAGATTAGCAACACCACTTTTGGGGAAAACTGATTCAGGGAAACTCTTTTTTGTTTGTAATATCTAGTTTGTAATGTTTGTAACAAAAATAAAGTTGACAGGTATAACATTTGATTCTGAGCATTGAATGACAACGACGATAAGAATGCTTCTATGACTACATCATGGACATGGGCAGCAAGGTTCCACTCAGTATCTTTCAATTCTTCGGTCAGTAATTGCGGCCAACCCATATCACATAGGTGCGCTATCTTTGACGAGGGAAGAGCTACAGTTATGTTAGAACCAATAAATGTAAATGTTTTACCTTAATTGCTGAGAATTTGTACATTATATTGTAACTTTGACTTGGTTTCCATGACATCTCTACACTACCCATGAGCCTCGGCAGACAGCTGAATAAGTAAAAAAAACAAGCTTTAAGCGTTAAATCCCATAGGCCTGCCTATGTCTATAGCCACTGAAAGTTAATCAACACTCCTCCATCCAATCTGAATCAACCAAAGCAAGATCAACAAAACAATATCACCATCTAGAGGCTACCATCTGAACTACACCTGGCTCCTGAGAGAGGAGTAAAGTTAAACAGAGATAACACTCACTGAATGCTCTACCATGCAATTCTTTGATTGTTTGCCGCTAATTACTGTTTGTTGACACACCGGTTGCACTAGGAGTACTGGTCTAATATGTATATTGTTCTTTATGTATTGTTTTTTTAATACCAGGGAGTGCCATTGTCATTTTGTTGTGTTGTTGTCTCGCACAGCTGTACAATGGACAATAAAGTGTGTTGAGCTGGAGGACGACGGTGGATGCGTTTACCACTTCCTGGACCAGGCTGATGAGCTCCATGAGCCGGCGGCGGAGCTTGGCCACCTCCTCGTTGACCTTGGTCACGTGCTGCTCGTAGATCTCCACCAGGGGCTTGAAGGTGTGGCCCCCGTGCTGCAGGGGGGGGGACAACAGACACGCTCAGTCACTCCCTGCTACAGAGAATTCATTGATCATGAAGGGACTTTATGTCAAAATAGCTCGGCTTAAGATGGGAATTAATACATATATGTTATAAATAGAGAATCAAATTAGAGAGTCAAAATGAAGGTCGTCTTTAAATGTTTTAAATCAAGTGAATCATACAACAGGCTGTGATTTATCACGATTAACCACAAGTTTAAAATACTAGCGTTGAGTTGTATTTTTGTGTGTGTGAATCTGTGGGGGATGATCATAAATATATTTGTAGTGCTGTGGGAATTATAGCATGAGAAACTGGTAAGAGAAGAAGAGAACAGTTTCACTGAATCTTTTATTGTATAACAGCTGAATGCATAAATTAATGCCACGAAAGGTGATAGTTAGTAGGCCTATTCAACCAAAAAATAATGGCTATTTAAAAACAGTGCTTTAGGTAAAATCTAAGAGCATAATTTGAGTGTAATTAAAAAGGCCATAGCCATCCAGCAGCTATTAGTGAGTGAAAAGCCCCATGTCCATTATAAGTGTTGGCGTCAGCTCCACAGCTAAAGTGAGACTGCCTGTCTAGACACTAAGGTAGGCTTAATCTGCGTTGTCGGCAGCTGATCGTTAAGTAAAGCGAACATGACGTAATCTCAAGTGAAATGGTTCAGGACATTCTGAAACACAAACCATTACCTTTTCTTCCTTGTTTTCTTGTTTCCCTATTGCTGTCTGGCAATAGGTTTAGCTCCGATACTGTGTTGAGCTCTGACAGTAGGTTGAGCTCTGACACTAGGCTGAGCTCTGACACTAGGCTGAGCTCTGACACTAGGCTGAGCTCTGACACTAGGCTGAGCTCTGACACTAGATTGAGCTCTGACAGTAGGTTGAGCTCTGGCACTAGATTTAGATCTGACACTGTGTTGAGCTCTGACAGTAGGTTGAGCTCTGGCACTAGATTTAGATCTGACACTGTGTTGAGCTCTGACAGTAGGTTGAGCTCTGGCACTAGATTTAGGTCTGACACTGTGTTGAGCTCTGACACTAGATTTAGGTCTGACACTAGATTTAGGTCTGACACTAGGCTGAGCTCTGACACTAGTTGAAGCTGCGACGCTCGTCTGATAGGGGATGAATGGCTATGCCGATACTGAGCTCTTTTGAGCTTGTCGTGGACTTCGGGAAAATGCTCTGGTAGAATATCCTTTCAAGTAGACTGCACCTGCATGAGCAAATTTGTGTGTGTGTGCGTGTGTGTGTGTGTGTCTCACAGACACTATCATGCTGTGTGTCTGTGTGTCTTACCATGCCTCCCCAAAGAGCACACTGGTGGCAGATGCATTTCTTACAGGTCCAGCAGAACACACTGAGCTTCTCATGGTGGTTTTCACACCTGGACAGGACAAACGTGAACAATCATTACAGGCTATGGAAACTATTATGTCCAACTCCGCTATATGAGGTAAGTATATAGATTGCATGGAAAATTCAACCAGCAAATCACCAAATTGGCTTGGCTTAACAAAAAGAAAAGACCAAACATTGGAAAGGGTTGTTTGCTTTCTGAAACTGCAATGCAATTTCCAGCCGAGCTATAAGGGAGTAAAATGGAAATGATGGCACGAGAGGGGAGAGCCTAGGGGGGGTCCTTACTTGTCCTTGTCGTTCTCCTCGTGCTTCGAGAGGTTGCAGAGCTGGAGCGTGTCTAGCTGCTGGGTCACCTCCTCGGCCCAGCGGCAGTTCACCAGCTCCCTGAGCTGCAGCGGAGCCCTGGGGACCAGCACAGATCCCAGCATTAGGACAGGTCCCATGCACTCCAACACACAACAAGCTCAGCCCGTCTTATCACCTTACAACAGTGAGAACCACGTCCCGCCCTCAGGCCGTCGCTACAAGGCACCATCAGTTAAGGCTAAAGAGGCACCACTCGGTTTGTGTGATCACACCATTTCTGATTTCATTGAAACCGAAGCAAGTTTACATTTATTTAACTCGGACATGATATTACCATTGGTGGACTGGAGCTCACCTGCAGTGTGGACATTGGGCTCTTTGTTCCGTCAGCCAACGCTGTCCAAAAGAAAGAGGACACACAGTTTAGTGGTCAGTATGTATTCAAATATATACAGTAAAGTACAGTACAATCCATGCGTTGGCAAACACAAAACTGAAAAAGAAGCGGTTTTACTATCTACGCTCTTCCAAAAATACTATGAGAATCGCTAGGTTACAATTTGCATAACACCCCCCCCCCCCGGGACACTACCCTGAACTTCTCCCAGGTTTTCTTTTAATCTTTTCCACTGTGATATCCACATTTCCCATCAGGGATTAATAAAGTACTCTTATTTTATTTTAGCTTAAATTAATCTGATAATACTTAAATTGGCAGGCTCATTGCCTGTGCAATGACAGACT
The DNA here is from genome assembly GCA_026745465.1 of Lota lota. Lineage (NCBI taxonomy): Eukaryota > Metazoa > Chordata > Actinopteri > Gadiformes > Lotidae > Lota > Lota lota. The sequence continues at coordinate 3,117,790 of JACYXH010000764.1, forward strand.
CCAAATAGCAGGTTTCAGAAAGATGTGGTCTCCCAGAAGTGGTCAACACATGAAGTGCGTCCATAGCCAAACAACAGAAGGGAGTACAATGTTTAACTCTTAAAACATGTTTTTAGGTTTCAAAATTAAGAAAGCCGTTGGCGTATAGATTTCACTGGTTTTACGTCAAACAAAGCTTTAAACTGACTGGATCCGCTTATAAAAGGTCAGCGTCAACCAGGGTTAAAGTTGTAATTGTTTGAACCCCGATGCATCAACTTGGAGCATCCCAGCGTCTGGCAACGCCGACACCGAAAGCTCATCACGTGTGGACCGCTTGAGATACACACCAAGCGGTGGTTGGGTTTACCCGTATGCAGCTGAAGCAGCAGAGTTTGGAGCAGTGGGGACAGAGTCGGGCGTCTCTCAGCTTCTCCATGCAGATGAAGCAGCGGAACACCTCTGCAATACTCTGAAGACACACATGGAGAGAGGCGAACTGCAGGTGCATTCACCCAATATAGCCTCTCATGAAAAACATTCATTCTAATGCCTATAGGCCCGTTCAAAACACAGGCAATACATTCTGAAATCTCTTATATGGCTTGTGTGGCAGTGGCGGCCAAGGCATAGAAGCGATAGCCAAAAGCTGAAAACTCGTTTTTTTAGCATTTCCCATTTTCACCAACAAACGAGCTTGGCACACAACACTTATTATCTGAAAGGCTTCTTAACAAACACCAGTATCAGGCCAGTGTGCCAAGCATGTTGGAGGTTGTTGGCGGTTGTCAGATACGTTTCTTGTTGGCAAACGAATGCTGAATCAGTGTAGGCCAACTTCTAAAGTTGGGTGTTGGTGTTGGGGCAGTGCCTATACAATTTTGGATGACAAATGATTGTAGCTGCAAATGTCAGACTGGACTGGACTCTACCGCCACCTCCTGGCGTGCATTTAGCAAGTTGTAAAAATCTAACTCAAAAGTGTAGACGTACACATGCAGTAATTTTCTTTCATGAAGTTGTATTAACCATGACGGTGGCGTTCAGATTTTTGTGGCATTCATTAAGTCATCCATTAACATGATGGTACTTTAATTTTGATGGGGAAATGTATCTGTACAATGTACTTTTCTTTACTTTCTAACCCAATTCATATGATGAGTCTTTAAGAAATGTTCTTGCAATATGTAGGCCTAATAATTTCATTGACAGTAATAGTACACAATAAAATAAACGATGTGCTGTGAGAAGCATACATTTGTACATTTCTTTCATAATTGACGTTGCAAGACACTGTACTTTCTATTACCTTTCATCCAATCAATTCTGATGAAATACAATAATTGTATTCAACTGTAAACAAAAACAATGCATTTGTTCCCTACAGTACATTTATACAGACCTCAACACTTTGTTCGTCCATTTCGGCAACTTTAGGTTCTTCTAAACTAAGGGGGAAATAAATAAGTTATACACGTTAGAGTTCTCATTCACGTCTGCATTTACATTCCACATTAACACCGCACACGTCAGCCATATTATCAGCCAAAAACCATTTGAAAGGCTTAAAGGCATTTGAGTCAGTGTGTGTGCGTGTGCGTGTGTGTGTGTGACTAACGAATAGAATAAAGCAAATAGCCTACAAGAGCATGGTGTTTTCTACTCATCGTTAAAACGAAGGGCCATGTTTGTATGTCGCTTCGTACATTATTAAAAAGGTAAGGCCCCAGCATCATCTGCTGTTGGTTAGTGGTTACGAACCAAGCGTTGACGAGACGCCAGTTCCCTCAATTAAAAAAATAAAATAAATGCGATATAATGAGTCTTCATCATGAATTTACGGTGTATGTGCGCAACACACAATGATATATGCCGAACGTTACATTTATGATTGAACCCATTAAGTTAGCTCAGAAACCGGTGGTGATGATACTAGCTGGTAGCTAGGTTACCTTACAGGGAAGTGTGGCTGGAGCTCCCGGGGATTTTCTGCAGACGTTGCAGCAGTAACGGTCAGGTAGAATCACTGAAACATGCGTTGTGGAGCTGAATAGCGTAGCATTAACACACCGCTTTATCTAAAGCTTGGTGGTGTTTCTTGAGGGTGCTTCTCATACACCCGTATCCTACGCCCGCACCACTGCACTCATTATCAACATAGTCGGTTGCCACTAGGTGAAGCTAGAAACACAAGACACCGATAACGCTTCCGGTTTCACATCCGAGCCTTCAAAACAATGGCTTGGATGGTATAAAATGGGTCACTAAATAAAAGAGGACAAGTTGACAACCCAATACAACCCAATGCAATACCATTTGATTGTCCGCAGGAGGTGAACCTCATCTTCAAAGCAGAATCTCATATACGTTTTACTCAAATGGATATGGATTATTACGTTTACTAGTTTCCATGTCAAGTGATGAGTTATGAAAAACAACGTACAATACGATGCAAGTCAAGAGATAAGTAAGGATCTTCTTACAACAATATTAAATGAAAAATGTTGGCCTACATGTTACCCAGATTTGTATGCAGGCTACTCTGCATTTTAAATTTATATCTAGCATCAGGCCTAAGCTACATTTCAAAATCAGTATATATATTTTTTAATATTGTATTTTTTGCTACTTTTATTGATTCATATTAAATGATTGGTTCATATTGGCAATAGGTGATGATCTTATGGTGAAAAAGGTGAAAGTACACCCTATTTCACATATCTAATGGGGAGCATAAAGTTGTAACAGGCCTATTAGTATAGGCCTGTGTATTGCTCAAGTTAGAGGGAGCACATTGGCATTCAGACTCTCTTTTTACCAGGTACATTTAGCGTTTCAATAGCAGAAATCAAACGATGGGTTTGTGTAAAGAAAATATGATGCTACCTTTGGTCGGTTGAATAAAGAGTAATAAAATGATAACAGTGAAAGTGCCAAACACACTATATGCAATTAGTGTTTCTAGTTGTACTTGGCATGGTGTACATTGTTTAGTACAATGGGTGAGACATCTCATGCATTCCTCCTCAGGGAGATTGAGGTAGAGGCATTACATACTTTACTTTCTATCAAGTTCAAGTTGCTTTTTATTGCCCCACAGTTAGGCTGGTGGAATTCAGACAGACAAGACATTTAGTGTTGTTGCGTTATGAGGTGTGTGTTCAAAGTTTAGACCGCTTTATATGCGTTGTAAAACTTATTTTTGGACACCATGCCCAGACTGACAAGCGAGGGTCAGGACCCAATGAGAAATACATATAAATTAGGGGTGTATGTTGCAATCCAGGGGAGTTACACGTGAAAGGCAACTAAAGCTGATGGTTGATCTTTGAAAATAAATGGCCCAAATACTAAATCCGGAGTTCCACAGAGGAAGTAAAGGAGCCGTTTTTAGATGCCCTTGGTGCAGTTGAAAAAAATAATAAGGCTAACTGCATTGAGACACTCAAACCTTTTTTTATTGGACAAGAAGAATCAGTACACTGAGAGTACACCCAGTAACTAACTTCATGGAGTGGACCAAATGCATCAACAACCCATTGTTTGTATTTGTGTTGAGTGTATACATTTGAAAACGGACATATAATTATTATTAATCATAGCAGCACACCGCAGGGGGTCAGTATGGAACACATTATAGACATGCCCTTCAAACCAGTTTGGTATTTAATTAAAACAACCAATATATACGAAAAGAGAATTTGAAAAGTGTCCACTCAAAAATGTTTACATTTATAAACACATGACTTAAACCCATAACTGAAATCACTGCAACCAAAAAGACAGCATCATTATACATTTTTACAAAATGTACAACCACTAAAATAACATTCATTTATCTACCAACCTATGATCACTTATGTACAGCTAAAGTATTTTTTCATGCTAACAAACAACGCAATAAATTCTAACACTGCAACGGCTGTGCCGTTACTTGTGCGCCCATACCTTCCCATCAATCTCTTGTCTAACAGAACGATATTTGAAATGTGAAAATGTAATTGATTATATAAACGCAAATGGAAAACACAGGATTTATACCTTAAGCCTATCGCGTGCACGGAAAATGCATTTGGTTTAACACATGATTATAGTGACTATGGAAACTGGGGGGATGTATGTTAAAGGCACATACACCTGCCTGAACACCATTACCATAGAGTATAGTGGCGTCCCCAGCAACCCCTGTTCAATGCAGCATTGATAAGAGAACTGGAAGCAGCTTGTTATTTTGACTGTCATAGTAGCACAAATACAATTTTCCCTTTTGACTTTCACAGGAGTTGCAGTAGCACACAAACATAATCTAGACTACTGTAGTTACTGTTTATTTCTGCTTGGGATAGGAGTAAAAATTCCCATACGTTATTATGTCCAGCCCGTGTAGCGTCCAGACTGGTTATGTTGACAGTGGCTTAGTAATGCTCATTCCAAATTAAGAACAAATTGAACTAACTTAAGGAAAACAATCATTGAATCGTTGGGAGGACCAACTGATTGATAGTATGAGTCTACACTGCTTTACATGCAGACTCATTCAGAATCACAATATGATACCCAATGACACAGTATATCTCTCAGATGATGTGATGAAACAGTGGTTGAGTCTGAACTTGTAGGGTCTCGGGTCAGGAGTGTCAAGCAACATTAGTGTTATATTAGCGTTGAATCAGTGGCTTTATCTAGCCTCTTAAAACCATCATTGTCCAGTTCACAATCCTATTTCTCTCAGCAGATCAGTCTGGCCTCGAGCCCCATGAAAGCCTCTCCAAAACATGTAAAATGATGGTACAAATCAGTGCTTGGGGGAGTGAGTTTCAATTGATGACCAAGTAAGGAGTGTCGCAGTGTGTAGTATTTCAAAAACAATTTCCGCGCCCGAGGAAAGTGCAGCGATCGACAAAGCAATGAAATGTACAAAAGATGAAGATGAACAGAAAAGAAAAGGAGAAGGTTTTTGCTTTCCTTCCAAGTGGATTTCTCAAGAGCGAAGAGAGCAACAACGTCACAAAACAGTCAATTCATCTGATTGGCTGAATTCTTTTGAACGACGTAAGGTTGCACTCATACGTGGAAATCAATTGCTACCCTGCCAAGGCCGAACTGATATTCATTGCGAAACACAAACTTGGATATCTGGATTTTCCCATGAGGCTTTAGCTTATCTTACGACAACTAATCACTTGAACAAGTGGGAATTAATTGAATATTAAAATAGGAATAAAATCTTGCCATGCCTTGAGCAAACTGATTTCAATCATTAGCTTTACCTCAGTTTTAGGTGAATTAGCAAATCCAGATGGTTTCCAAATCCTGTGTGGAGGGAATTCAGAAGCTAAAGTGTGAAGTTGGAATTTCCACCTCTTCTCAAAAGTCACATGAAGAGTAAACAGTAAAAGATGCCAACATTAAAATATAAAAATAATTCTTTGTTCAACTCTACCTCTCAAATGAATCTCTGCGATTCAGATTTTGAGCCTTTAATTCATTGCACTCTATAAATAATGTTTCATTGATTGACTGATTGATTAGTTACCTCTATGAAGTATTCCTATTCATCTGTAAAAAGAAAACCCATAAAAAACGATAACATTAGTGTTTACGTTCCTTTCAAGCGATACCTGCTTAACAGTGAAATTCCCCACCAGTTAAATGAATGAAATGGTCAGACTCCCTAGCCGGCAAACACCTGAGGCGTGAGCGGCGGTGGCAGCCGCTCGGTCTCCGCGTTCTCAGTGTCGATGGCGGACGCGGGTGGGGGCCGGACCTCCAGGGGGTACCTCTCCAGGATCTCCTGCACCTCCCGCCGCACGCCCTCCTCCCAGGACACCAGCTCCTGCTGCAGACCCAGGGCCCCCTCCATCAGCCGGTCCTGCCGCACGCTCAGGCTGGACAGCTGCTCCAGGTTGTGGTGGAGCTGGGCCAGCACTGGGTTCATCGCAGCGGCGGCGGTGGTGGTGGTGGAGGAGGAGGCGGCGCCTTGAGGCGAGGGCCCGGCCTCTGGGGGCCAGCCGCCGTCGTCGGCGGGCCGTCGAGGCGAGGCCTGGCCGGACATGTAGCGCTCAAACTCCTCCGTGGACAGGTTGAGGGACTGGCCGTCCAGCTTCTCGATGAACGCCACGGCGCAGCACTGCAGCACAACAAACCAAAGGGAGAAGAAGCGCAATAGGTTTTGGGAAGTCAGGTAAAAGGTCCTGTCCCCATACAAAGTCCCGGACACCCTTGAATACATCAGGGAGTGTCACAACACTAGTCGGTGCCTCATAGTTTTGACATGACCTGTTCCTCTTTTCTAGCATGCGCACACTGCTGATTACTTGCAGATCAAAACCAATTTTCTCCCCACGAGTTCCGTTATCATCATTATTCGTTATCAGAATCACAGTGGCACCAAGCGCAGTCTGTGAAACAAATTCAGTTGAAACCCCCCCCCCCCCCCTCCCAATCAGACCTTTGGACATGTTGCAAGCCCATCCCTGACACATGCCCCCATAAGACAGCAGCAGCAGCAGACTAACCAGGTTGGTGAAGTAGTATCCGTCCTCCCCGGTCATCAGCCGGCTGGGGTTGCAGAAGCGCGTGATGTACTGGATGTTGGACTGCAGCCGTGGCGGGTTGGCCTTCAGCACGATGTAGATGAGCGCAGGAAGGAAGTCGTCGGCAGACGCCGGCTCGTTCTTGGTGATCTTGATGGCGGTGAATATGTGCTTGCTGCACTGCGTGATGCACGCCAGCTTGTCCCGCGGCACCCGCTTGGAGTCCATCTCAATCACGTCTAGAGGAGAGGAAGGTTTAGTTTCAACAGGGACTGCTCAACACAGTCGTTTGCATCCACGGCGCCTGGGCAGGAGCACATTTGAAGACAATACGGTTAGCAACTACAACAGTACATCACAATTTACTGACAGCATATTACATGCAAACTAAATATACGTAACATACTCTCCAGGTTGGAAAACGAGCTATACCAAAAACCATGTATCGAACAAAACAGTAGATTAGCAAAAAAAAGGCCATCTGTTGACGATAAAGCACAAACAACTGTCACTAATAGTAATCAATAATATACTAAAACTATTATAAGTATTATTATTTAAGGGTAAGGAAATATGAACTGTTTCATAACTTACTAATATGACACGTAACTGACCTGTTATTGCTTTGACAACATTGTCCGACACTTCAGGGATCTCCTCATCCATGGACACACACAGCATTTCAATGTTCACCCAGTGCAAAGCTCTGGGAAAGACACACACACACACACACACACACACACACACACACACACACACACACACACACACACACACACACACACACACACACACACACACACACACACACACACACATCATGACACAGTACAAATCATGAGTGCCCTATCGTGTATGGCATGAGGTGACATCCCTTGGCATCATTTAAACCAATCAGAAGGAACAGCTGCATGCATGCTCTGTGTTCACCAGGGCTTTTCTTGTTAAATGATACTGATGATACTCTTTAAACCTAAATAAAAAATATATATTAAAAAACATACAACTTAGAGCTGTACAACAAACATCATGGTCAGGGAAATCAAGTCAAAATCCCCAAATCAGGACATCGATTTTAAAGTTATTTGGCGTTATTTTAATTGAATTACATACCTTATTCTGTGCTGCGTGGCCAGGTCCTTTTTCTCGTCATCGGTTGTCTCCGGGCAGAAAACACTCTTATACAGACGAGTCATGATGTACTTCTCCACCTGGTCCATTACCCTCTCTACAGACTCAGAGGAGCCTGGATGGGTCAAAGGAAACTCTTTAACTACTGAAGCTTGGTAAAGAAGGCTAGCCTCGTGAGACCATCCTGATCTCGCCAGTTCACACTCTGTTTCTCTGTGCAGATCAGACTGGCCTCAAACCGGTTAGGACCATTCAGCACTGGGGGGAGGGAGTTTTTGGTTCTTGACCAACAAAACAAAACAATATATATTAAATGAAAGAGAACAAATAACGATGTTAAAAGATCATTCATTTGCACAGAAGGCTTTTCTCATTGGAGAATATGTTTTTGCTTTGCTTCCAACCAGATTTGGCAAGAGCGAAGAGAGCAATAGCGTCACTAAGTTATTTCATCTGATTGGCTGGATTCTTTTGAACAATGTAAGGCTGCGTCCATATTTGGAAATCAATTGCTGCTGAGAAACACAAACTTGAATATCTGGATGGTCTCACAAGGCTTAAAAAATGCTACATACTTAAGGATCTCAGTAATGGGAACAACGTCAGCCAATCATCCATCTACCAGCAGCTAAATTCCATGTAAGTTGTCCAGCTATATTTCAGTGGGTAATGGATCCATCAAGATACAATGTGATATCATCTTTTGGGAACAATAATGCACACAATTCTACTAAACACTGGAAAATGTTTCTTATCATGTGTTTCAAACTCAAATCTGAGTACAGTGGGTTCATTACAGATGGAAACCTTTCCTAATCAAACCTTTGAAGTGGCTCGTCAGACGATCCGACAAGTTCTGGTAGAAGTCTTGGACGCACTCTGACAATTCATCTGCACCCAGGTCCTGCTAAAGCGACAGGGTCAAACACTCTGTTCATCCGGGGCTGGCGTCATGTTTACTTGGAAACAACATTATTCGAAACTGGGAGATGGGCTCTACCTTCTTGTTGGCCATGCTCTCGATAAAGGCCCGGCACTGCTTATGGATCTCTCTGCCGGGTCTCTGCAGGTTCTTCAAGAACTCCAAGAAGTCCTTGGAGACGCGGTCCGTCTCCATGCTGGCCTGCCGGCTGATGGACGGGCTGGAGGTCTTCCCCTCGTGGCTTTCTGCCGAGTGAAGAGCAACAAGAAGATATTTGGACATTTTCTTTCCTTGTCGTCAAACTACTTGATTTTCTAGTTGGCCGATACCTCTGGGATTAAAGATGAAAAGCAACAACCAGCAAAGCTTTCTCTGCTTTGCAAAGAGAAGGACTCATCCAAAAGGTTTTCTCTTTTTTTGAGTGGCGTTTTAGGGCACCCAACACACATATCCCCTGTTCGCATTTGGCAGGATAAAGAAAATAACCGGCATAACTCATAACGACACCAACAAACAGAGGATGTTTAGATGAAGCATTCATAGAGAAATTAATATCTGATAACAAAATAACGTTTCTACTTTGAATACTGCTGCATCGGAAACAATGCTACCATTAGAAGGTTATTAGCATGTTAGGCGGCAAAGCAAAATGGTATCACTAGTAGCACAGAGCAGCACTACGCCAGAACAAACACATGGATTCTGATGATTCCTGAATAGTTTGAGCAGTCAAACTACTTAACGTATTAATAACTGTATTATGTCCAAGCGATACCAAACGTGTAGATAAAAAAGTCAGAGTGGGTGCCTAATGCCAACATCTGAGTAAACAATGAAAACATTAAAATAATCAATAGAGCTGGATTCTATGAATGAAAGATTTTTGCTGTATGTCTGCTGAGTGTGTTCAGGATGCATGATGGACAGTTAAGACAGACTGTGGGATACCAACCTCTCAGTCTAGCCACCAGCGCTGCCGGCACAGCGACCGTTTGGGGGGAGGGGGGGGGGGGGGGGGGAGGAGGGAGTGGGGGTCGGTGGTGAAAACAACGGACAGAATGGGTAAGTAACAAAGAAAAACAATGTGTCAAAGAGAAATAAAAGCAAAACACAAAGCACAACCAATTTGAATCAAATGTAGAAAATGCATGCAGGACTTTAAAGAAAGAAGCTAGCATCACACCAAAGGATGTGCAACTAAAGAAAGGCCCCACATACCAAGACATTTGAAGAATGGAAAATCGATATGATTCTGAATTGATTCACAACTTAAAATATCCCCCACTCTCCATTCCTTCTCAAAACTTCTTCCTTGCTAAGTTTTTTCTTGCCCTCTGGGACTAGGGCTAGGGGGTGTCATTAATATATTTTTTGAGACTGTAACTGTGATCAAGGGGTATAAAAATTAAATTGATTTGAAAATATATTTCTGTTTTTTTCCTTGGCTTGCCTTTGTGTGTTTACATTGTTACAATCAGTTGCTATAACTATTTCAAAAACAACATAATCATATACACACTTTACTCTGCTTTAATGCCAAATTTGCCTTTCTTAGCGCACAGCGGGCTAGAGTAGATCCTGAAACTAGTACCCCTGTGTACTGAATCAAGTATCGATTTTTAATCGAAAATTCGATTCAAGAATCAAAATAGAATCGAATCGTGACCGAATGAGTCACACCCCTACAAGAAATGGCATAATATTCTGAATTTACCCAAACTCATTGTGCTTCACTGAATAAAAATGTGTTGGCTCAAGTCCCTGCCACCTGGCTAATCCCTCCCGTTGACAAGCTTGTCATGTTACTGCACAGGGAGAGCTTCTCAGCATATGCCTTAAATCTGAGTTGATGGCGGTTACATACAAACCCTAACAAACATCAGAGGTAGATCAAAGTGGTCATGGTTCATCGCTTGCAAAGCTTTGCAAATCAGCAAAACATTTGCTTATGGATTTCTTTGCATATTGCATATTCATGAGTCCTTCAATTTAGACAAAAATCGTATTGAGATGCCATTAAGCCATCTTTTTAGAGGTCAGGGAAATGATACACACACACACACACACACACACACACACACACACACACACACACACACACACACACACACACACACACACACACACACACACACACACACAATGTAGCCCTGTAAAATGAGATGTGGTTCACCCATGACCCGATGCTAAACCCATGATGTTACAACCTATCTTTAGCCTTTTTGTCTTAAGGCTCATCTACAGTATGCAAACCAAGTCCTAATTACCGTTTGAGCTATCATTTCATGTAAAATAGATAATAGACCCTTTTCAGGTGTCATTGTAGGACAAACACAAGTGTCACTCATAACACTAATTATGGGTCTGCCCCTTTTATGTACCAGGGAACGGGTAGTAGACTACACTAGTGAAGATTGACCAATGCCGGTGCTTTGTCATGCATAATTGTAAACAGCTGCCTACATACGCAATGTGAATCGTGGGGGCTACACCTGTGTTTGTCCGGTTATGTTTGAAAGGGTCCATTGGGGAACCAAGAGGGAGTGGGACCCAACAGCAGCCTTAGAGCCGTTACCTTCGGTAGGAGAACCCATCTCCCACGAGGGGGAGAAGATCCCTCTCCAAGCCCTGAGGGTCCTGTCCTCCCTCTCAACAAGGCCTGCCAACAACATGGGAGGGAGGGAGGGAGGGAGGGAGGGAGGGAGGGAGGGAGGGCCCGCATGTGTTGCAACGGAGAGGAGGATGCAGAGAACGCAGGGTGCAAGCGATAGAGGGGCGACAAAGTGATGAAGGACACAGAGCAACTAAAACCAAAAAGGTACAGGTTTATCATTTCATATTTAGCCCCGGTGAAATTGCATGGTATGATCATATTGTATGACCATGGACTGGACGAGACCATACATTTGTATTGCAGTCCCACTTATTGTATGATAGGATATATTATCAAATCAATTGGTCTAAATGTGGCAAAATAGAGAAACCGTGTTGGTTTTAGTGAACAAAATTAATGAAAAATGGACAATGTGGTGTCGGGAACAAATCAATATCTGATGAAATGGATTCAGCGGAAGAAAACAATGTTTTGTTCTGAACGATGCCGCAAAGCTAAAATGAAGAAAGAAAAAAAAAAGATGACATGACAAGCTTAGGACAGATACATCTCTGGTCCCCATGTAAAGCACAATCTTCCTCAAGCCAAGAAACCCCAATTGAAATGCAGACAGTGCTTTTACAAGCATGTAATGACGATGTGGGCCCTGGTGGAGTATTAACGGCCCTCTAGGTCTAGGCCTGCATCAGAGAGCTCTCAGTAAATCACGCCCACATGTTTTGGGGGGCTGCCATGTGGCTACTCTGGGTAGTACTGGTAAAATAAGAATGTCTTGAAACCCAAACATCTCAAACGCTGAGAGAAAGAGCGTTAACCCAAACCTCTCTAACTCCAGGAGAGAGGATGCATGATGCACAATATTGCTGTAATGTTTCCAATGTGGTGTCAAACACACGCTGTCCGTTTCCAAAATACAGTTTATTCAACAGTAAACATGTCTTTATCACAGCACAGGATCCCTGTCAAAACGTGTGTGAATACCGGCATCCATTTCCGTATTGGTAGTATGTTTTTCCTACGCACGATCAGCATCAATGTACACGGCGCCGTACCTTTTTTGGGGGCCATTCGTGTGGAGGGGCTGAAGAATTTCTTCACCGTGGTGACTTTACGCATCTTCTCATTGGTCTTCTTCTCCTCAAACTTGGAGAAGGGTGCCAGGGAGCCGTGCCCATGTGGTGGGGTGGACTGGGCCAGGGGCTGGGGCTGACTCTGTGGCCCCTGGCTCTGGGGCCCCTGGCTCTGGGGCCCCTGGCTGCTGGCGTAGGCCACTTCCTCTTCGCGCTGCAACCTGTCCAGTTACCAGAGAGACGTTGCCTGACTCATCATTTGCATAACCAAGCACCTCTGACAAGGCAGATCCTTTTTAAATGTTGAGTCGCCAATTCAACTTCTTATCTATACTTTTCCCTGAATGTTTCTGGATAAAAAAATATTTTTCAAAGTCCTGACCGGCAGAGGCTGGAATACCAAGCGTGTGTGTTTGCTTGCCAAAGAGACTATTTGTATTCATTACTTCTCATTGGCTGATGTTACCTGCTGATTAAGCGTTGATGATATACCTGTCCTCTGCTTATTGAAAGTACATTTAATTGGGGTGTTTACAGGGGAGCAGGCAACCCTTCCCCAAAACGTACAAAAAACCTGAAAGCTTTGTTTAAAGGCGAGGCCAGGGGTTTCGGTTCTTCTTTAAGGTTTCAGCTGTTGTTGGCTGTGAAACCCCCTGACATACTTACTTCTCTGCGAAAGCCCAGTCTTCCTGGATCTGTCTTTCCTTGGCACGCTGGTATTCCTCCCTCCAGCACTTGGAGCACAGGCCCTGCCATGCTGCGTTGCCATAGTAACCACATCCCTTTTTGCAAAGCAGCTCCGACTGGTCCACATGGATACCGCGACGCTCTGTCCTCTGGCTCATCTTATGCCGTCTAGTGAGAAGATGTTCAACTGGGGTTGTATCCTCGACAGTAAATAATGGCATGTTTTACATGATGATGGAACTGTCTTGAAAAAGGCCACTAACAGTATTCAATCATGATACAATCATTACAGTGTTAACGTTACATTTCTGAGAGTTTAGTGTTTTACTTATGTATGGGTCGTTTGGAATGGGGAATCGTATGATCCAGCATTGCATACAAACCACCCATACATGCAGGAGTTAGAATCGTCGCATCACGTGTCGGATTGAGGGCGAACTAGGACAAATGTTTCTCATTAGGTGACTAATGATCGTTGGAAGAAAGGGTTGAGCATGACAGCACATTTGAGTAAACAGTGTACGTACGACGGCCTCGCCTGATATACAGGTGCACTTTCACAAGTATGTATACCCGTTAACAGTCGAATGTGACACCGTTTTTTTTATTTATTTGTTACTATTATTAGGGAACAATGTCGTCATGCTGAAATAGAAACCGGTTAGGTTATGTATTAAGGCCGATCATGTGTAAACTACAACGTTAACATGTCGCTGTTAAGACAACTATGCATTATCGTGCCACGGACCGCTACATGAGGTAGTCGATGAGTCGATCAGTGGCATGTATCGACTACCCAACGAACAACGACTTTGAAATCACGTAAGAGAATCCTTACCGCTCTGAGAGAATGCTATGCAGGACCACAAGGCTAGGTTCATGCAAAACGTCAACATGCAACGCCTTTTCCGGTTACTGTAATGCGGCGTTCAGGAGCATGTGGAAATGTCCGCCTTTGCATGTACGTCAACCAAAGCCACTGAAGAATGAATGGAGTTCGTATTTGTTATTTTGCTATTGCATCTCTGTATCCATTGTAAGTCGCTTTAGATAAAAGTATCCTAAATTGACAAGTAGTCAATAGTTAAACTGCTTTCAAGTACTGAACCTCAAAGGAAAGCCTATTATTGCCCCAGAAAGGCCTTTCATTCTGCTTAAAAACGACTCCGAAGCCAACCGTTTGTCGGCAGGAAGTCGTCAACAAGCAACAAGCAACAAATTAGCCTGCCTGAGAGGAAAAACATTCGACCAGCCATCAAAACCCCATAACTTTGTAGATTACAGTCCATCAAGTAACACACAGTAGGGATTCGATTAGATGTTATTTACTTTATGTATTACTTGATTTATATTTCTTGCAGTCCAGACTAGCCAGGACACAGGGAATGAAGAAAGGGACATTTTGTATTCAACCAGAAGAGCGCAGGGCCCCCTTTGCTTCCCAGAAAAATGGAATAAGTAATATGTAGGCCTACAATAGAGAGGTAGCACATTTAGGTAATAGATTAAAGACATCCATGCAACTGCAAACTTGAGTGAAAATTGACATATATATAGACTGGTTTGACTTTAAACAACAAGGGTTATACCTTTAAGAAAAACAGAGGGGGGAGCAAAACACTTTAATTCCTCCTGTATAATTCATCCGAAGGCAGACACTGGAGTCTCTTCCCAGGGGGAAATGGGTGAGACACAGCAGGTAGTATAGGACCATTAACCTCTCTATAGTTCTCTCTCTATGCCTTTTCAAGCTCCAGGGCCATTAGCCACCACACTCTCCAGGACCAGTGTGGCAGGATAGCTTGTTGGCTCATCACCGCTGCCATTACCAATCAATGAGCATCTGCTCTCGATACCCTTGAGTATGGATGACTTGTCCTAGTTAGATTTATCGCTGTCCACGGTGCTGAATTCATTACTGTTATGGAGGGTCTTGGCTGCCTTGGCCTATGCTATATAATGATGAAAACATATTGCAGACAAGCTCAAGCAATTTCATTAATTGCTCGATCAAACATGAGAAAATGTGTTGTGCTCTGGACGCAATTGGATAGACGTTCAACCAATCAGAGCAACGAAACATGTGACCCAGCAGCAACAGCCATTTTGGTTGTTTATGAAAATGCCTCAACGGCGCTCCCATAAAGCCCCCCTCTGCACAGTCATCGTATTAAACCTGCCCCATATTAGATAAACAGTTATTATTGGCCCGACCCGGCCCAGGTCTGCTGGAAGTCTGTCTGAACAGGAGGGGGGCTGGACGCATATGCCAGAGCAAATAAAACATGAGCTCGCAGATTTGTCCGTTTCCCAAGCTAGAGAAAAGGGTTTCCCCTCTGCATGTAAACATACTGAATGAAAGCAGAGAGCCAGTCTGCTCCAGCTATTGACATCTTATCCCACAATGGAAAACATTTTCATTGGTACTGCACAGCCACCTGGTAGGCAAATCTTTTAACCTGTGATCACACTTATCACATTATTGTGTGCATCACTCCACATCTCCATTATCCAGATTTATTTTTCTGCAGCACAAAAAAGTGGCTCATCTCAAAATCTGAAATGTTTCCATTTGACAGAGGATTGAAAGTCTATGCTATGCCACTCAAATTAAATATATATTGTTATTTAAGTCTTAATGAATTAACCGTGACCAGAAAAGTGACCATTAACAGTGTTCAGGAATACAAAATATAAAAAAGACAGTGCTTTATACAGATTAGGGCAAACAATATTCTTTATAAAATCCTTAAAATATACATCACTACTAGTACCATATAACATTGCATGACAACGAACAATGCAACATAGTAAGACAAAACTGCCCGAAAGACTAAATTATTTGGAATAACAAGTGCTTATTAAAACACAATAACGACACAAAAAAAAAAAACATTTACTAGCTGGAAAAGGGAGATCAGAGAGGGTAGTCATAAATTTACCCAATCTCAAACAAATCCAGTGGAACGCAACAGCAGGAAATTTGACCAATAAGGTAAACTATATACTGTTTAGGTCTACTGAATATATTAGATTATAAAGTTGACATCACTGTTCATCGACCCAAAAGATATTTGAGATGCATATTGCTGACTTAAATATTAGCATCAATCGCCTAATATATTAATTATGAATTGAAATGCCAAATGTTGTTTTTGGTTTTGTCATTTATCAGCAAATTATATTTTTCGATAGACTTTACATGGAGTAAGTTAAATAATATATTTTAAATTGAGATGTAACCTTCAGACAATTTTCAATGAAGGAAAATATTCTTTAATATATTAATTTGAACAGTACTATAAATAAAGTGGGGTGCAGACTAAAAGGCACTTATAAACTGAATACAATTTCATAAAAACGAATCCATACAGAGCGGCAATATGTTGTCAAATACCATATCGATAAACAGAATGCAGAACTAATATAAATGATCTAAATATTGACTGGTTTTCTCTATGCTCTATAGGCATATAGGGTAGGTCCAACAGTGGTGGCTGTGAGCACTATATAACAATGACATGAACCTGGGGGCAAACACTGCTATGCCTACATAAAAAAAGTTTTGCCAGGGACTGAATTTTCTGAATTAATGTAATTGTAATACTTATTCCTGGCACAACATGTGAACATAACTCTAACACTAATTGGATCCAGTACACCAATTGCAGGCTTGTTTTGTAAAATTTTGTCAGTGAAATATTTTTTTGTCAACACCTGAGATTCTGGTCAATTACATTTGAGGGGGGGTCAACCAGCAGCTTAATAATAATGAACATGAAAGGTGCTTGCAGTTAAGTTATATTTCAAGAAAGGTTTCACTTTAAACGTGTCAAAATAATAAAGTGTATATTAGAAGAAAACTAAATCTTGCCTAATATATTATTATTCGCACCACAATGCTAATTGGCTTAGCTGTGACAAGGCAGAGACTCGAGCTAATACTATTATATTATGAGCTAAATAGATTGTAAACTAAGATGTACAGTAAAATTGCATGAAGAGACACGTTTTTGATCTTGGGATGCACATGCAAATACATGTGTGACAAAAGCTCTTTAAATACATATTTAGGCATAAAGTTGATGCGTGCTCTAGTCCCATCAGAACAGCCTGTCCAACTTACTTGGACTGGAATTTAGTTTAAATTGTTAAATATCAGTATGGCAATAAACAATTTATAATAATAATAATGTTACAACAGCATAAAATACATAACTGGATCCCTGTGATTCCAAAATAAATATAAATAATGATAAGTCCACACTGATAGAATCAGTTACAAAAATATTTACATGTGGACATATTGAATAGTTACACATAAAACAAGCTTGCTACATTGCATTCAGTTCAGTACAAACATGAGTTTCATATTTCATTCACCATTTTACATCACCAAATAAAATAAAAATTGGAAATGTTAGCTTGTGCTTAAAGCGGAAATAGGCAGGTAAAAATCAAAATATATCTCCATTCATCCATTCCTTGGGTACGCTATAGATCTCCCTGTGATTGTTAGACGAGAACTACGTGGTGTTCCTTAAAAGTTCTGCCTAGTTTTAATTATTCATTTTAACAGCTGTTCTTGTACTGTATATGGACACCTATCCATATAGTTGGTTTTGTAAAACATTAACTTATTAACATTGCCACTATAAACTGAACCAGTTTATAGTACATTAGTCAACTTCTCCTTTCTCATTGTCCTGAAACAGGAAAGAGCTATACAAATATTGATTATCTCAAGTCCTCAAGTACTGTTTTAACCTCATCACATATTTATCAGTTCATGCAGTTAACAGAACATATCCGGTGCCCTCTCTCAATGCTCTATCATTGGATTTTTAGCCATCTATCTTTCAGCCATGGTAGATGGAACCGGCTCATAGTAGGAGGGTAGAGAGGTTTCTGACATTCTGCCATGATGTTTTGTAACACGCACCTAGAACAGCTTTACAGATGAGCTTTACGGACTTTAAAGCTTAGGAATCATTGCAAATCAAATACATAAGACACCACTAGCCTAATGCATTACAAGCTTCCACATGGACGCAGAATGTTGAGATATAAATGATACTGATCAAATTAAATTCAATCCATCTTGTGATTCCATACCTGTGTTTTCAAACTGTCTTAACTTCAGTATAACTTCAATATCCTCAGTGTAGAAAATAAGCCTGCCAAAACTCCATATGCCAAACATTGACCTATAGAGCAGTTTGTAAAACAAGACAAATCATTACTATGCAAAAACTAACATAGGAGCACTGTCTTGTTTTGACCAAATGATCCCCCCCCCCCAAAAAAAAAAAATGGCACCAACCAAACCCTACACCTTTCTGTCGTTGGCTCACAGCTTGAGCACCTTTACCACCATGTGATCTTGAATTCATAGATGGGCCTCTTGCAGTAGTAATGATTGATCAGATGCTTGTCACACACGCCGATGCACTGCTGCTCCGCGCTGATGCCCAGCTCAGCCAGGTCTCCCACAATGCAGTGCAGGAGGTCGTAAACGTCCGCCACGGCCTCCCAGGGTCCGAAGGACACGTCCACGTCGCAGTGGTGCTCAAAGAGCTTGGCTTCGCTCTCCGTGCGCTCAAAACGCAGCGAGTTGAAGAGCGGCCTCTCGTACGGGGTGATGGGCATCTCCTCCTTGTACACGCAGATCTTGAGCTTGGCAAAGCGGGCCTTCCTCTGCATGGCGCGCAGCTTGGCGATCTCCACGATGCGCTTCAGGTTGTCTACCGGCACAGGGACAACATCCTTGATTATTCTTGATTACAATCGGAAGATTGAATAAAAGATTTACCGTGAAGGTTTGGTCTTTCTCTATCGGTGGCGTTCCTTGTTTTGTTATGAACTGAACCCCCCCCCCCCCCCCCTTCCCTAGCGCTGATTGGTCCCATCATTCATTTATAATGTTGAGAGGGGCTTTCAATGGCCTCAAAGCCAGACTGAAGCAAGATTTGAAACCTTACAGATACTTACAGAACGCTGATGAACAGGATGTTTTAGCTCAGTGGTTCTCAAACTATTTGTACTACTGTACTTCGAAGATATCTTGTCAGCCAGGTACACATTTCACCAGAACAAAACATTTTGGGGAGGGGACAAATTTAAATGAATATAAATAATTAATTTGGCACGTTATTTGATATAAACATGAACATTAAATGGTTGGTGTGAATACGTACAGTTTAGTACGAAACATGGGTTTGAGTTTAACTTATGATTTTTGTCATTCATTGTAAAGATTAACAGAACAGTATTCACATTTCATTTGATTAAGGTGGTATTCAGATTCAACACATTTTTTATTACAGTGGCAATATTTTATAAGTGTTCATAACCAATATTAACATAACAACAAAAAGGACACCCTTTTATTATGTATTTTCCAAGTACCCCCTGTTATCCTTCAAAGTACCCCTAGAGGTTCACACACCCCGTTTGAGAAACACTGAGCTTATCTTCCCACTGGACTATGCTGGTCGAGTTTGTGTTCGCTTGTCAGCCAATTAAGCGCTTACAGATCCCCACCTCCAACAAAATGATTGGTCTAAACAAATATGAAGCAAAAATAAAGTGAAAGGTCCCATTCACTCAGATTTAAGCTATCAGATTTTAGATGAATAATCTAAACTCTGATTTGTGAGATAGCCAATACACATTTTTCTTTGGTAAGTGCTGTCACCTTTGTAGTAGGGCAGCAGATCAAGAAAGGATTGACGCACTTTCTCTCCGGTCAAGGGTTGAATGTCCTCCAGGTTGTCCAGCAGGGGCCCGATGGCGTAGTACTGGGCCTCCCGGTGCACCGCCCTCACCCGGTCCCGGTGGGGCAGCTCGCCCTCCCGCAGGAAGTTCAAGATGTCCCTGGACAGGGAAACAAGAAGTCATCAACAAAGGGCAACTCCCCAACCGGTTGGCCTCCACCAACATGCAGAAGTAGGATCGGCACCAATGTTATCCAATCAGCAAGAGCACTTTTAAACAGGTAGGATTCACTGGAGATGGTGCTGAGGTTTGCTCTTAGTGTTTGGTCATGAGTCATTCTCGCAATCCTTTTTGAATGATTCTTTGTCAAATGTCCATCATGACTTTGAAACCCCCCACAAACAAGCCATACAGCTATAGACCAGCAGTGCTCACCCAAAGTACGCCCCATCACGGTCAATAAAGAAACGTCCCTCGGCATCGCGTGGGATGTAATGGCGTCCGCTGAACATGGCGGCCAACATCGTGTCCTCGTAGCGCCTCAGAGTGGACAGACGGGTGGTGAAATATGTGCCCCCGACGTTGAGAGGTATGACCTCCGGAAACTAGAAGAGAATTAGAAGAGTGTGTGTGTGTGTGTGTGTGTGTGTGTGTGTGTGTGTGTGTGTGTGTGTACCAAGTTCAATGTATAAAGGTGTTGCACGAAAGCAGGTTTTGTTTTGAACACATATTGGGGTATATCAGTAAAAAAGAATATACAATGAAATAATGTAGGTCTGCTATTCATTACTGAACCATTACCTTATCTCAAACCAAGACCATGCTTTATCCAGATGCCAGCCAGCCACAATAACATTTTACAAATGTCAAGTGAAAACCAAGTCTAAGATCTGTATTCATTTATCAGTATACACTCAACATCTGCAACTCTTATTGAAATGGATCAGTTGGCCTGACAGTGATCAGAAGTGACACACAGAAGGGATTCCCCCGATTAAGGGAGCCATTCCCAGCTAGGAGTTCTGAGGAAAGCCAAAGCCATGTGATGTCACTCATTGAAGCCAATTAAAACCTTGCCACGCCCTCCTATGACCTGCAAGACCAACAGCAGCATCATCCCACTCTAATGGAGAGGACAACCTGGCAAGCCTGTTGGTGATAGCCCTAACAGGCCTGTGTCGGGAAGGATTCACGTGGGCTTTAAATAATAACACATTCCCTTTACGTGTTTGTTGACACACAGTGACACAACAATTTACACACTTAAATAAACCCATGAATCCTGGTATGTGTGCAACTACACAGGGATGGACGTACCCTACCTCTTGCGATGAGTTTAAGGTCGAGCGCAACGCCTTGCCCAGGTTAAGGTTGGGGGCGGGGGTGGACGGCTTTCTAAAATCGTCCTGCGCAGTGTCCGAACTCGACATTGCATCGCCCGGTTTCTCAGTGTCACTAGCGGCCGAGAGCACAACCATCACTCTAGGCAGAGGCAGAGCCCGTCTCTCCTGGACGAACCTCCTCACCCGCGAAGTAGCCGCGGGCAACGAGCTGGAGATAGTGAACGAGTGACCCTGGCGCTCACTGTGAGGTGGTTCTTCTGATCCATTCGGCTGCATGCAAGCACCGACTGGCCAGAGGCCAGGGGAAGTTCAATCGCTGAAAATAATGCACACAAGTGACATACAACAATCGTCAACGAAGGCGGGGTGGGACCTGTCAAAATACAGCGCCAATACTTGTTCCATGGCTTTGCACAATCCGATGTGACATGGCGCACTGTGACACGTCCGGATAATTCGATTTTTGTTGTTGTTGTACAATTGTATGTAGGCTACGCACTAAATTGATGCACAACAGAAACACTGTAACGTCTGACAGTTGTGTTTACCCTACTGTGGCTTATATACGTACAGCTGGAGACTGCGCAGTAGGCCACGTGCTGCATTCGAGCATCCTCGTAATCTTGAAGATCATTTAGGTTGAGCGTTCACAATAACAACATTTTACCAACCTTGACCAATGTTGTCGGAGTATATGCAGGCGCACACCCATTTAAAATTATCATTGTTATTTGATTTATATAAACTAATTATAAACAAAACAATCAATAAATAAATCTGGCCTAATACATCTACTAAATGGCCTGATAGTACAAGATTAATACAAAACTAATTAGTTATATATATATATATATATATATATATATATATATATATATATATATATATATATACATATATGAAGAAACAGTTTGTGTATGTAAAAGATAGATGTACAATATGATTATATACAATGGCTTGAATAAAATGTGTTTAATTTAAAATTGATTCAATATACATATATGGCCATCAATGTACACACAATAACCCATAATGTCAAAGTCAAACATGTTTTTATAATTTTGGATTATTAAAAATCACAAACTTAAATCTCAGTATTCAAGTATTCAGACACCTGTGTCTATATTTGAGCTGAGGTGAATCTGATCAGTTTGCTTTTATTATTGTTGTCGTTATCGTCTGCATAACTTGTCATTTTGTCCATTTCTGTTTTTGATAACTTTGCCGAATGCTACTTTCTCTAGACGCTGCTATTGCTTTGAAATTCTGCAGACTGCGGCACTCTTTGTTCATCATGTACTGAAACTCCCTCGCCATAGCGCTGATCTTTTTTTATTTTGAGAGATGCTTTCAACTGCTCGAGGCCAAAATTATCTGCAGAGGAAGAGAATATGAACTGGCGGGATCAGGTGGGTCTTACGAGGCTACTTTTCAGCAGCAGGTTCCTGGGCCATTGGTTAGAATTGATGAGGATGCAGCCCAACATAGAGGTCCTTGATGATAACCTGCCTCTGAGTGCACCAGAGGGCGGGGCTGAGCCACGTAATGAGACCAATAGGAACCGCCTTTCTGAATTTCAAATGCATAGCCCTTCTCTCAACAAGACGTGCATACTGCAGCTTTAAGGGTCTCAATGCATATCTATATTGTAGGTTATAATGAGTAGATTGATTGAAATGTCGATGTAGTTAAACTAATCTGCAACACAAAGTGTTAAAAAAGGGAAGAGGTCTGATTGCAATAGTGTAAACAGTTGTGTGATGATAATAAGTTGGGCAACAGTGTAAACGGTTGTTTACATAAATAAACGTTTATGTTTATATATATGTATATATTTTATTATTTAAAATTTTACCTTTATAACAACTTTCAGTATTCTCTCTACAACTGTGGCTTTCAGTCTTTTATATGAGATGTCAACTGGGGACCAGTGATGTGTTTGTGGAAAGAAAGACAATGCACACCATTGGTGTTTGTATAAAAGATATTTACTTCAATAATCACACCTAGTGTGCTAGTGAATAATAACAATAGTAATAACAATAACACATAGTGAATTTCATACAGTGATATTGCTTTTCAAATATTGTATAGGAGCTGTCATACAGTGCTGGGAAAAAAAAGTGTTAACGTGACAATAAAAGGACCAGAGTATCAAGACATTGTAGAAAGAGACATTTGGAAAAGTTACATAACCATTAAAAGTGATAGGACTATCGGTTACATTTGCTTCAGTTAATGACAACACATTGGGGTCTAGCCATCTCTGAATATAAAAAATAGACCAGCTAGTCACAACATCTTTGAACATCACTCAGAGACAGAGAAAGAGCGAGAGAGAGTTTGGCAGTCTGTCCCCCAATACAATGGTTTATGCCCACCTGAGCTTTAAAAGACGAACATGAGACCAGCTGAGACTGAGTGAGTTAAGCCAGTCTGTTGAGAAAATAAAAATAAATAACAGAACAAAAGATAATGAAGTCCTTAAAAATGCAAGGGAACTGGACAAGGTTATACACAGAGATAATGCCAAAACAAATGCCTCAAACCTAACTTTCTTAAATAAGTGTGTGAAAGGGTGATTTAAACCTCTGATATTAGAAATGGTTTGCATTAGATAAGACACTTTTTGGTTGAAGCAGGCTTTCATTTGTAACACGTTAGTCAGAAACATAAGGATATGTAATCAGAAAATAATCAGGAAACAATATGGATGAGAAAATGATAGAAAACGGATGACTATACAATTATGGTTTTCCAAAATAGTGGCAAAGGCCCAAAATTAAGAGACCATCAATAAAGTTGCTATTCAATAGAGCATTGAACATAATGCTAACATCTAACATTATATTTGGTATAAAATGTTTCGCCAGGTAATTTATCAAATAAGAATGGGAATCAACATCAGATCAAACCAAAAGTAGTCAAAGATTTCCATTAAAATAACTATATTGTATCTGGTAACAGACTTTGAAAAAGAACCATCATTTAAAGTGATGAATGAGTTCAGACATTAGCAATCATGAGGTTGAAATCGGCTTGGACGGCACAAAGATGTTACTGACTATCCGTACTGAATTAATCGTTGATAGATGCCTGAGAACAAAAATAACTAATAAAATACAAACCTATACGATACAAAATATTACAATATTAGAACCCCTTGGCACTATCCACTGTGCTCAAAAAATAAGAAAGAAATATATAGAATCTTTGTTATCAGTTGAAATATACACCTTATAGGATGCTAATAATCCTGGTTAAGTAGTAGTAGTATTGGTGAGGTGCAGGTGTAGCTAGCTTGGTTCTCCATACAATTTCAGTTATTTTCAAAATAAAAAAAACACAAAACGCAAACATTGACATGGTTCCACATAGAAGGGTAACATAAAAACTCTTACCATGGGGAGGGATTTTAATATCAGAATTCTTTTTGATTTTGAGAATGTCTTCAGAATGCGTAGGATAGTTTAGTTTGTCTGCCTTGCGGTTGCTTTGCAAAGCTGTTGAACAAATCAACTTACACAAGCACAGTGCCATTCACTGTAGCCATTACTTTTGTAATGTTATGAATATAATAATATTACTATAAACCCACAGCTCAATTATCCCATAGATTGGTTCTGCCTAAATGTATTTTGTCTGTGGAGAAAAAAGGTTTAGATACTTAAATTTTGGAAATCACACTGTGCAGGTGTAGTTTTTTATGTGGTAATATGTTTGTGTCTTTTAAAAATAAATAAAAGATGGAAATTAAATTGATGATTGAAGAAAATACAGACTCATCTCATTATTAACCTATACATTACGAATACAATTCGGAAAGCCATCTTGCCAACTATGGCTGACGAAAACATTAGACAACCATATTATTACAAAGCAAAATATTCAAAGGCAAATGAGTTTTGGGGAATTTATCATTTTTAGCTATGCATGTTTGGACACATGGATTAATAAAACAGTACAATATTTGAATATAATTATCACAAACAATCTAATGTTTAAGTACTTCCATGAGGATATTTCACCTGTACACTTTTATGACAGTGTATAATCACAATAGCAATCTGCTTTAGCTCTATAGAAAAATATTTGCAAAAGGCAAATTCCTGAAATGTGTCTAGAGAATCGCAGATTCTGCAATGACACTTGAACTTGTTTTTCTTTACCAACACATGGCAAATAAAGGAAATAAACTGGACAAGACCACGCAAATCAGTGTTGCTTTGCCACAAAAAATCTGTGCAATGCAGGAATCTTTCTGAATCAAACTTTGAAAATGTTCTGCTTGGCCGACAATTTTCGGAATAAAACCTCCTCCCCTTCTTCTCTAAACCGTTATTTATCTTAGCGCGTATCCGTTTGTCAAGGTTTGTTAGGCTGACAACATACACCCCTCACAACTAAGATACTAAACTATGTGAGATAGTCTATGATGAAAAGCTGAACATACATATATGAACTTTCTTTTGGTCCTCTCTGACTTATTTGACGTCACTCAGTTACGGTCCACCTACTGTTCGGAAGCCCCACCACGAGGTACCGTGCAGTAAAGGACTTTTCAATAAGCTACTTTGGTGTCTATGAGGAGTGGGAGCTTCTTTTAGCTTTGGAGTGCGCTGCTTTTAACAAAACATGACAACGGCCAAAAACTCTAAAATGGCAACCAAATGCAGTAATGGAGTGATAAGAATGGTGTTAAACACATGTATCTCCTTGTACTTAAAGACATGCAGTACAAGTAAAAGGGAGAATGACTCAGGTACGATGCAACCAGATGCATTGGCATCACTGCCAGAATGGGGGCAGAACATGGAAATGCTACATTTTATGTTTGTACGTTTGCATGTATGTTTATCATGTATTCTTAGCCTCATGGAATAATCACAAAACATGCCAAAATTTGAGACTTCAATTTAGCAACAGAACTTTATGAATATTCATTATTAATCATGTCAAAACTAGAGCATGGCTCACAAAGGCACTATTTGTCAATTGTCGCACGAAGTTATGTGCTATGCAACATTTTAGAGTGTTAAATCAACAAGTGAGACTGTTGCTGCTGTGTGTGTGTGTGTGTGTGTGTGTGTGTGTGTGTGTGTCCTTGTGCTTACATTAATTCATTAAAGTCAAATTCATTTCGCTGAAAAAAGGGTTGCTTTAAGCATGGCCCGGTTTGCAGCATGGCACTTGAGGAGGCCCGGTTCTCAACCAGGACGTTAGAGTAACATTTAGGGGCCGTTGAGGACGTTCCATTAGCAGGGGTGCAGTATCCTGGTATCATCTTGGGAGCCGTAGGGATGCCAATGCAATGCTGAAGCAAAGTAAGCTGAATGTATTGCAATAAGCCCTGTTTGTTTGGAGATACAAGTGCAACATGTCCTGATTGAGTTGAACTTTAGGAGGGGAAATGTGACGCCATCTTGATATGCCTTTGACAGAATCCTTTCTAAAGCCCTTTTGAGGAGTAAAAGACAGAACGTAATGACATCAGTCAAATAGAGCGTTAGATCTATTTAGATCAAAGTGATCTAAAGGGGTGAGATGATGTGAAATGATAGGTCCACGCCTTACTGGCCTGGAGCCTTTTTAAAGAGAAGGCCCAACATGTGGGATCGATGCGTTGAGTCTGGGGTGGATAAACACTGCATCATAGAAGAAATAATAATAACACCATGCAGAGAGACCATGAACTAAACTCACACTATGCAGAGTTGTAAACACTACTATAAATGACACTTTTTAAAAAACAACATGAAAAACGTATACATATATATATACGTCTATATATACTGTATATACATATATATATATATATACACACACACACACACACACACACACATATATATATATATATATATATATATATATATATATATATATATACTGTATATTTAGGATTTAACGACAACTACATCTTGTGTGTATGTAAGTATGACCCAATACTGCCGGCAGTCTATTAGTAAAACAACAATTATGTAACAAATGCAACAATGTAACAACACCCCTACTGTCCCTTTCATAGGTGAGAATAACAATAACAACAGTAATCAAAATAGTAATAATGAAAATAATGAGAAAACACAAAAATGATATACATGATATTAAAATGTATAAAAAAAGCACCTATAAATAATTTGAATGGATAAGAGAAAGAAAAAACATAATTTTTTTTTAAATAAATGGTTTAAGGACCTAATGAGCGGTGAATCTGTTATACCAGTAAAACAAACAACCCCTTGGTAGGAGTCTGTTTTAGAGCCATACGTATGTGTGTGCTTGTGTGTGTGTGTGTGTGTGTGTGTGTGTGTGTGTGTGTGTGTGTGTGTGTGTGTGTGTGTGTGGGCAGTAACAGGTTCAAGTGAGGATACCCCAGTCTAGTCGAGTTATTATGAAAAGACTGCTTGGACACATAATGCATATTAATAAGTCTCACTCACCCACTCACACAAATACACACACACACACACGCAAAAGTGCAGGTAAGAACTGTCCAACACAGACATTTCCATAACATCAAAAGGGGAGAGAGAGGTGAGGTGGCAGGCAGTGGACAGGCACTCTGAACTAGGTTTGACATAGAAATGGTGACTTGCATCGGGATGGGGCAGGTGTGTGTGAGTGTGTGTTATTGGAGCTCTTTGTGCAGGTGTGTGAGATACAAGGTCTCACAGACACACAGCCAAATAACACCTGAAGCTGAGAAATTGAGACAGAACAGGAAATGTTTCATGAAGAAGGCCATGCATCTCTGGGTTTTTCATCCAATGAAATGCCCTCTTGCCTTTGGGGCCAACCAATGAGTTGCATGTGGCTTTTGGACCCACTGCCCGCCAAGATTACGAGGTCTTGAAAGTGTGTTTATGTGTGTACGCATGTGTGTGTGTGTGTGTGTGTGCGTGTCCTTTTTGTTGTAGTTCAATATGTTACAAGTTCTTAATTAACAAACAATTATAACATCTAGAAAGTGTATTGGCTTTCTCGTCACAATTTTCCTTTCCTTTCTCCTCTGGTTTTCCTACTCAAACCTGATTTTGGCCTTAAAACAAAGCGTATTAAATAAACTGACCGATGGCGTCCTCCAATAGTCCTGCCCCTGGCAGTGTTGTTAAAGCTAGAAACAAGCTGTGCGCTACCTAACAAAGCTCATCTATGCTGGGAACAAAGGAAACCTAAAAGTATGTTATTACAAGATTGCAGCCAAATTCCTGACTTAACTATTGCATTTCATGTTTAGCTTGAAAGAAAATGTGATTCTCGTGTATATATAGCAAGTTCTTTAAAACAAATGATTAGTATTTTCACTTTTTCATTTTTATCAAAAATGTATGAGTCAAAACTAATATTGTTTAGAGTCAACTGACTGTGCAATCTCTTCGCGGCAACCAAATTGCTGTTGAGAGTCATGATTGGGGCGGTCATTACATGTGTTACTATAAATACAGCTTCTATGGAGTCAGTAGCTTCTAGAGAAGTCCCAAGCCATTAGATGGCGCTGTGAAGGGCCCAGAGAGGTAAGTTACTTTGAGGCCGACTGCTCCTCTGCAAAATGGGCCACTAGAGACGTCCCAAAAACGGTATGCTGGGAAAATGGGTTTAACTCTGGTTCATCTTGCTTGGTTGGTTGATCTATTACCTTTAAGGTTTATCTCCTGTGGAATGAAACAGTCTTGATGAGTGATGCGCCGTGGCTTGTCTCTTTCTCAAACCTCTCGCCGGCGTGTTTAAGGGCCGCTTTGCTGGAAGTGCTTTTTTTGGGGGGGGGGGGGGGGGGGACGAGACCAGTCACTCTTAGAGACGCCACGGCAACCCCCCCCCCCCCCCCCCCCACTCCCCCAACCAACGTCCTACATCTTCAACGATACAAAAGCAGTACCAAAGAAGAAGAAACTGGCCGCCACTGCGCCAGGGTCAGACAGACGTGTGCGTGTCAGGGCACTATAAAAATAACATCTCCTGTGTTGCATCATGGCATTATTGCTAGATGAGGTAACCGGGTTGTTCAGAACTCCCAGTCGTGCAGGTCATCCTTGCCGGCCGCCTTCTCCAGCCGGTGGATGATGCTGTTGAGGTTGGCCGCCTTCTTCTTGCGCAGGGAGCTGTCTCTGGGGTTCCCGCTGCCCGGCGCGGGGGCGGGCGTGGTCTGGCTCCTGTCCAGCACCCCGCCCAACCGGCCGGCGCTAGCCGAGCGTGCAGCACCCTCCTCGGGACCCTCACATCCCCCCTCCATGCTGAGGTCCAGGCCGCCCTCCTGGGTGAGGTCCAGGCCCCCCTCCTGGGTGGGGTCCAGGCCCCCCTCCTGGGTGGGGTCCAGGCCCCCCTCCTGGGTGGGGTCCAGGCCCCCCTCCTGGGTGGGGTCCAGGCCCCCCTCCTGGGTGGGGTCCAGGCCCCCCTCCTGGGTGGGGTCCAGGCCCCCCTCCTGGGTGGGGTCCAGGCCGGGCCGACCGCTGTCCACCGTGCCCTCCGACTCGGTGCCGTCGCAGTAGTCGCTCTCCCCTCCGGCGGTTCTCCGGCCGCCCTCGCCGGCCGCTGCCGCCTGGATCTCCTCGATGAACAGCTCCCGGCGAATCCGAGACCTGGAGATTCACGAGGGGTCCACGGGGGGGGGGGGGGGGGGTCATGTTTAAGAATTGTCCGCATAAATACAAATCGTAGGCATAGATGTGGACATTTATCTCAGATAAAAAAAGAATATATATTTTCTTTCTTTTTAAATGTTAACGAAACGTTATTTAATTGCAATAGATGTTTCTCACTCATCTTTAAGATAGTTTTTTTTTTATCGCGCTTGGGGTTTTGGCATGATTTTGACATGGAGGCGGGGTGAAGGGAAAGGGCCGACCTTATTGGTCTACAGGGACAAATGCTACATTGGTATGAGCTGTGTTTACCTCCCTGAACGAAGGAATGCACTATGGCGCAGGGTCAGGGTATAAATGACTGAGAAGACTGCTGAGAAGCAGGCGGAGGCAATATCCTTGCCAAGCCAGCAACTGATCTGGCCAATGATACGCTGGCGCTGGTAACTGAGAGGCCGGCGATGGGAAATGAGAAGATGCCTGTTTGACCAAGGCGTTAACTCATGCGTCAAACCTAGCAACCCACTGGATTGGCTACTGGCTTGGCTGTCATTATCTCCCGAGGATGCTAACTAGCACGCTTGGGCTAGCAACCCACTAGACTGTAATTAGTACTGTAATTTTGCATTTGTGAACATCACAATTTCATTTACAATCAAGAAAACTGTGAAACATTTCCACAGCTACGCGTATTTAATTTAGTTTGGCATCAATTTGACTCCATTAAGTACATTAAGTACAGCCGTTAATCACAGTTAGTCTCAACGGGCTTCACAGGCCACATTTTATGACACCCCATAACCCTAGCCTCACAAAGAGCGTGGAAAAACCCTTCATTATCCAGGAAGAAGAAGTAGAAACCCTGGGAAGCAGCGCAGAAAGAGGGTCTTGAACAGCCTACCTGTAGTTGTGGAACCAGTTGATGACGGTGCTGGTCTTGAGATGGAGCTGCGAGGCCAGCTCCTCGATGGTTTTGGGGGACGGGTAGGGCTTCTCCTGGTAGGCTCTCTTCAGGGCCTCTTTCTCCTCGGGGGCCAGAACCACACGGGGCTTCTTGAGGTGTCCACCTGGATGCTGCTGCTGCTGCTGCTGCTGGTGGGGGTGAGGGTGGGGGTTGGGGTGGGGGTTGGGCTGTGGGCTGCAGCCCTGGCTGTGGTCCCCCACGGACAGGCCGACGTCCCCGGCGCTGCCGTGGCCCTCGGTCACGAGGCTGTGCCGTCGCTTCATGTAGGCTGAGAATAAAAGCACAGGAGACTTGACCGTTACTGTCAATGTCGAAGCCTAGTAATTGGGATTCTGATAAAATACTTGCATTGGATCCACCTTCATTCATGTCGTGGTGTTGTTTTTCTACCTGAATGTAACTTGTGGAGAACAGCCGAGAGCATGCAGACAATCTCCCTGAGAAGAGAGCAACCGTCTTCCTCGGTCTTCCTTGAGAGACAATTGACTTTAAAGTGACCTGATCGAGTTATGTTAAATCATTTAAATAATGATCTAAAAAGCATGAAGGGCACTAATATCTAACATATTCAGTTTCAAGATTGTTTTTAATTATGGAAAGGAAAAACCTAATTTATACATGTGCTATGAATGTAAGCATCAATGCGTGCTTGTTAATAAACAACAGATTTGTTTGCTATAACAGATGTTAAACTTATATAACCGTACTATGTACCATATGTGGTACAATAAATTCAGTGTGACACTGAGTGAGATATTACCCTGAATATCATCATGTTTCCTGAGGCTGCGTGCGAAGATATTGTGCTGAGTGAATCGCACCACCAGAGGGCAGTCTTGTTACATAGAGATTAACATGACGCGCTCCTGCTCTACTTCATCGACTTTAGGTAGTCGGGTAAGCACAAAAATTGGACAAGTATTAAAAATGTTTCTATTCCTGGCACAAACAACCTTTCCACAAGCCCAGCTAAGGCACGGTTGACATCATCTTGCAATGCTAAGCAAGACATTCATTCAATAGTCCTAAAACATTAATGAATATAAAATAAGTCATCTCTTACAATGTGAGACTGTGTACGAGAAGCCTTTTCTAACTAATTATATTGCTCCTATGTATAATTACCAGTATAAAAGCCCATGTGTTTTCATTTGTTCGAGATGGGTATATTATAATGTCACTTTTACAATCAAATTGAGGCGCTTTTAGGGAGAGTCACATAGTTAAGTGAGGGGGAGTGAGTGGGTTGTGAGGGAGTTAAAAGGGGGAGTGAGGGAGTAAAAAGGGGGTGTGAAGAGGCGTGATGGGTGCAGTGGACTTTAAATAAGCGGGCCCCGGAGAGGCTGGGTGCTGTCATGTCTGATGAGAGCGCTGATATTTGGCACCCATATCCATCTGGACAGTGCACTGGAAACACATGCACCCCTTGTCTGGTACACACACACACACACACACACACACACACACACACACACACACACACACACACACACACACACACACACACACACACACACACACACACAAACCCCACCCAACCACAGTTTCACTCGGGGCATATGGCAAGTCAGAGTTTGACTGGGACGCCTATGGACATATCTGGGCTATTAGAGGAGGAAAGAGAGCAGTTCTCTCTCCCCCTCTCTCATTCTCTCTCTTTCCCCCTTCCTCTCTCTGTTTCATCACAGTGTTTTATTTGAAACGCTGTTTGTTTTACATCCTTTATCCCTGTTTGATTGATAGTTACCATTCAATACTTAATCAACATTGATATCACGACGACGGCTCTGTCAACCAGAGTAAAGGGCACCTTATTTTGTTCTGTGAGAGATCCCTCCCTCCTGGATCTCTAACGCCTGGTGTGGCTGCGCTCCAGAGGACCATGGGCCGTGTCATCTCGCATCCGTAGGCTCAACCTCTTCTGCCGCGGTGCGAACAATCCCAGAATCCCAGGGACAACCCCGACGCGGCACTGCTCCACCGCCATCCCACGCTCCACCCAGCACAAACTAAACCCAATCACGACATTTTCGTCGACTCGCCACATCCCCTCGTAAAAGTCTAAACGACGACATCGTTCTTTGCACATTGACTGTCGTGATTGGGACGCGCCCCGTGCCGGCGCATCGTTTTCAGTGGAGCCCCGGGGTGAGTCCGCTGGTCTGCGACCGAGGTGGCTATATCCCCGGGGGACGTTCAACCTGCTGGTGCTGGGAACGCCACTCGCTCGGAACAAAGCCTGAGTGGCTACAAGGAAACCAGCCTAGAAGTGGGTGTCCTACATGATAAGACTATAAGACTATAAGACTCTGTATACTGCATGGCACACACAGGCACCCCACCCCGCTCTAAAGTGTCTTAAGGTGCATTACCGGTACCTTTTTATGTACTTTGGTGCATAGGCATACTGCAGTGCATTTTGGAGCCGTTTTCAGGAGTGCTAAATTAGGGTTGGTTCACAATGCAAAAAGGAACAGGAACAATTAATAATCCGGGGAGGCTGGAACTTCAAGCTGGGAATTTACAAACCAGTATGTATGGGGCGAAGGTTCCTAATTTATTTTGTATTGCAAATCTAGACTCACAGTTTTAAAGTTTATACCACTATGTGTGCCACCATGCAGATTAATTACCCAGCATGCCTTCCAGTCTGCCCTCAAAAACCTTTTCCCAAAGTTGTCTATGTCTACAACATTATAATTTCTATTTTTATTTCAATCATATCCTTATATTGTATGTGTATTTATAGTGTATGAACTACATTGTTTGTGTTTATTTGTAAGTATATTTTTGTATGTATTTACACATATATTTGTGTTAGTTTGTGGATGCATATTGTATTTTTCTTTTTTGTAAATATATACAGCTCTCCCTTTTAAAAGCCTTTCTAATCTTAAGGAGACTTCCTGCTTGAATGAAAATAAAAAATAAAAATATGCATTGGATCTTGCCCTTGGGCAAAATGCCTCACTTTGTGTACAAAGCGCACAAACAAAAGCGGGAAATGAGGGACACGAAAACAACAACAACAACAACAACAACACGCCGCTCCACAAATCCCAAACCAAGGTGAACTGCTGCCCCTCACAGCGGCTCCCTCACTGAGCGGAGGACGCGAGTGTCTCCCTCACCTTTCTTCTCCAGGCGCTTCATGTCCATCAGCTTGTCCACGCTGTGCGGGTCGTTGAGCCACAGCTGCATGCGTACGAAGGGCTCACGGCCCTTCAGGCTCAGCTTGTGCCAGGGCTTGGGCCGGGCCAGCAGGTCCGACACGGAGCCCTGGGTCAGACCCAGGATGCTCTCCCCAAACAGACGCTGGCCTGCAGCAGGGAGGGTGGGAGGGTGGGAGGGTGGGAGGGAGGGAGGGACGGGGGAGGGACGGGAACAGAGCAATGTTGAGCATGAAGGAAAAAAAGAAAAGTACATCTCGTTTGACAGCTAAAGGTTTTGGGCTGTGTTTTGGTGCAACCGTTACCGGAGTCAGCGAAAGAGAATGAGGCGGAGCGAGAGGGGGGGGAGAGAGAGACGGGGGAGAGAGAGAGTGAGAAAAGAGAAAAGAGAGAGAGAGAATTCATATCACAAGCTCCCTTGAAGAAACGACTGAAAGCTATCGTTCTTTGTCTCTGACGCAGGGTAGGCGTACTAAAAAAAAGATTATGTGTAAAAACGTGTGCGTGTGTGTGTGTGTGTGCGTGCGTGCGTCTCTATCTTGGCGTAGTAAGGCTGGGTAGTATGGGCAGTAGTATTGGTTTAGCTGCTACGGAGGCATACGGAAGACAGCGGTACAGTAATGTTAGTCAAAAACTTGCAGGTGAGTGACATCAGGTGTAAACACGTACCCTCTGAGTGGTTTGTGGTGTGTACCAGGGATTGTGGGAGGGGGAGAGACAAGAGATAGAGAGAGAGAGAAAAAGAGAGAAGGGAATACATAAAGAAACGAGAGGCCGTTAGAGAAAGGGCTGGAATGCCTTTTTTATCAACAAAACACAATACTGTCCACAATGGTTGAATACGTATTCATTCTGTGCTTTTTGTAAACCAACTTCCAATCTTTAAACAAGGACACGCACAGATGAAAATGTAATTACTGTCCCATACACGCCATAAATCTAAGTACACACTTGCTATCGTCAATTGGATGATTAGTCTTTAAGGATCTATTGAACAAAAATGATTTAGGGACAAGAGGATATTTCACAAAGGAAAACCTTTGTCCTATTCTACTTATAACATGAAATCATTTTTCACATAATTTGGCCACCCCACTATGACCTCGAGCAGTAATCTGATTTTAGACCATGTGCGTCATTAGCTGTGGGGCAAAGTCATAAATCAGGCACGGGGGTGAAGTGCCGACACTGCTAACATGCTAATGTGGTCCCATTGTTGTGGTGGATGGCTGGATGGAAGTCTAGGCTGACTGCATTTAGCCTGTTGCTAGCCAAAAGCAGAGGGGAGCCCCCTAGACGGCAGATGTCCCAAATGACAACGTCTAAATGGCACTCATCACTCATCATGCAGTCCCATTATATGGGCATGTCTGCAGTCTACAGTGAATTGTCAAGTCAAATAAACATTCAAAATGCAAAGCCTACAGGGGTGTCTTTTAGAAAGCTAACACATGTGACAATCAGATTTGGGAGAGAAAAAATCACTTTAAACACAACCTATTACCCACCTGAATCTGGTTTTAGAGTTCTTGCCAGTGAAAGGCCTCAACATGGCTTACCTGCTTGCTTTTATCTTTGGTCATAATTGTTAAGGCCGACCCTTATTTTTTCACTTTCAATAGGAGGGTTTCAATCATGTGATCTGAAGTTCCAAAAGCACAATCCAAGCCGCCATCTTGGTACTTCTGGACCAAGAATTCTAGAATAACCGAGATAACAGTTGTTTGTATTCTTATTCCAACGGTGATAAAGTAGGAACGTGCTGGCTTGGAATGTGCGTGGGATCATTCAAAACCCTCCTTCCCCTGCACTTCTAACACACATGTCTAATTATAATAGTTGTGATCCTCACATTTTGACAACAATTTGGAAACACTATTTAAGAGCTCATGGAGGTAATAGAGTGGAAGGCCTTAGTGGTGGCTGCTGTCATTGAGAGCAGCTCTGCTGTGCATTACACAATCTGATAGACAGGGGGATGAGTCTCGTGAGACCATTCTGAAATTCTAGTTTGTGTTCGCAATGTATTTTAGTCTGGCCTTGGCTGGGCAGGACTGATGTCCACATACTGGTGCGGCCTTACATTGTTCAAAAAACCCCAGCCAATCAGATTAAAGAACTAAGTGACACTCTTGCTCTCTATGCTCTTGCCGAATCTGGTTGGAAGTAAAGCAAGGACATATCCTCCTCTGGGAAATGCCTTCTGTGCAAATTTCTGTTAATCTTTTAACATCGTTATTCGGTCTATTTTGGATAAAATGGTTTCGATTGCTGTCGATTGCTACACTTTACTCAGGCGCCGCCATTGTTTAAAAAATTCTGCTGACTGCGCCTCTCCTTGCGTCCTTCATGTAGTGAACCTACTGATGGATTAATTGAAGATTTTGGGGAGAGGCTCGAGGCCAGACTCAGACAGAATGGAAACCTCATCAGGATGGTCTCCCAAGGCTACTGGGGGATTGGCTCAATGAAAGAAAAGTCTGAGTTGCCAACTTCAGTAGCCATGTTTTTTTTGGTAGATCTTATCTTTTTACAAAAAGTTATTATTAAAACACAATAATCACCTGAGATAACGCGGGTGTGAAGTGAGGCACTACTTATTTTGGCTCTTTGATCGTTTCTTGCTAAAAGTTGCAAATCACTGTCTCAGCGGAACTGAGAACCTGAGCCAATCCGCTCCCCACCTGGCAGGACAATCATTTCTTTCAACCCCCCCCCGCTTTCCCCCCTGCGCGGCGGTCACTAACCCAGGTTGTTGTCTGTCAGCACCTCCTTGACCTTCTTGGTGATGGCGTAGGTGTCCAGCTCCGTGGACATGGCCACCATCTCCTGGACGCTGAGGCCCGACGCCAGGCCCAGCATGGGCGGGGGGCTGCCGGGACACAGCTCCTCCCCCGCCTCGCTGGCCTCCTGCGCGGCCTGGTCGCACGCCGCGGCCCCTGCCCCCGGCTCCCCCAGGCTCTTCACCGAGTCCTCCACGGAGCTCAGGGGAGACTGAGACGGGCTGCAGCTAGCCGAGGTCTTGGGAGTGCTCTCTGTGACACGAGGAAGGACGTTCAAGGTAAGCCTTTATTCAATCCCACAGGGCAACGGTTGTGCAGTCCAAGTGCAACACAGGGACCGACAACGTACAACCAACAGGGCACGAATTAAGAGCAGACAATGAGCAATACAAAAAGTTAAGAAACGGACAAGCACAGACAATCATACATCATAATCATCTGTGTGTATATACACTGAGTTCATCGTAATTATGACTTTTCCTCATTCAAAAGTGAGCACCAGGTCATTTCTAGTGAAAATGACCAGCACACGCAGGATCAAGAAAAATCCAATAACAATATGCTCAAAAAAATGCCGCCATGGACCAATAGGTCCATCTTAGATTGCACTCTGTGAACAACTCCCTGGCCCAGGAGACTTACAGTATCGCTGTATTTGTACGCGTAGACCTCTACCTGTATTTGTATTTGTGTGTGTTGTTCTAGGCATGAGCTTCTCAGGCAAGAGATATGGTCAAGGGAAGCCATCACTAGTAATTACCAAACTGAAGCACAGGCTGGGAAGACTGAAACGGAAGTCTGTGTTTGCCTGTGCGACTACATGTGTGTGTGCGTGTTTGTCTAAGTATGCGGGTCATAAAATCAATGTATACATCACATCCAATTTGTTCTGCACATAAACATATCTGTAGTGACATTAGGGGATGAAGTGCAGGGATAAATAGACCATGAAAGAAAAATCATTACATTTTCTTTTGCTCCTACCCGTGGCTCCTAAATTGACAACCAAAATTGTTTCAAAAGCAGACACCCATATGTGTGTGTGTGTGTGTGTGTGTGTGTGTGTGTGAACTTCTACCCTGAGATGAAGGCCTTACTAGTGACTCATCCTCCAGTGCTGCTCTTGTAATTTGTCCTGCCTGGTAACCTCACCAAAGGCGGCCATGTTTCCATGTGAAGGAACCGCTTAGAGATCGGGTGTGAGCAGTCTAATGCTTTAATACTCGCAGCCTGAGCTACCTTCGATACCAAATGATGAGTTGTGTGTCCTTCGAAGCCATAGCCAAAGCAAAGAAAAAAGTAACCACAGACAAATGCAGTGAGTGTTCCTGGGGTGTCTCCTGGGCGACGCCATGTCTTGTGCTCCTGCTACCAGCCTGACCCACATCCCCTTTAATTAGACGGCAGCCAATTAACTTGTCTGCGGCTGAATTGGCTCCAATGTGTCTTGTGTGATGTGTGTGTCTATGTGTGTGTGTGTCTCTGTGTGTGCGTATGGGTAAATGTGTGTATATGTCTGTATGTGTGTGTGTATATGTGTGTGCGCGTGTGCATGTGTGTGGGTGTGCGCACATGTGTTTATGTGTGTGTGTGTGTGTTTATGTGTGTGTTTATGTGTATATGTGTACATGTGTGTATATGTGTGCATATGTGTGTGTGTGTGTGTGTATAAGTGTTTGCGTGCGTGTGCGCGCACATGTGTTTATGTGTGTGTGTGTGTGTGTGTGTGTGTGTGTGTGTGTGTGTGTCTTGGGTAACAATTATTGAAGTCAGTGGTGGTGAGGCCATGTGTTTTTATTTTGGAAGGAGTTCTGTAATAAGTATGGACAGAGAACTGATGAAAGCGTATGCATAAATACATGTATTCCTTTTTTGGAATTTTCTGCATAAGTTCAGTCAACCTTAGATTTCTTCACACCAAACAGTGAATGACACAAAAAACATTCCAGCTGTAAGCTGAAGCAAATTCCCGGCCTTCTTTATCAGCATGGACATCTATTCTAAGCATAGGATTGATTTTGAGTTTGTGTGAGTGTGCGTGTGTGCGCGCGTGCGCGTGTGTGTGCGTGTGTGTGTGTGAGTGTGCTGAGTGAGTCAGTGCGAGAAAGACACTATGAATCTATGCCACCAAGGTATGTTTATACTACTGGGAATGGTTCCAACTAAAGTATATCCATACAAGTCTATCCGTGGATGAACCGTATTCCATATTTACCATTCAGTGATAAAGGGCTGCAAATCTACACATTTCTGCCCCCACACTGATCTGTGCACCAGTGGCAAAGCTCTGCTCTCCTCACAGCCCAGGTGAGTGACATTAGAGAGGGTCACGTACCCAGTGTACCAGGCAGGCCCTGCAGGGGCAGGACGTTCTGGCCCAGCTCCCCGTTGAGCCACAGTTGCATCCGGATGAAGGGCTCCCGGCCCTTCTGAGTCAGCTTGGCCCAGGGCTTGGGGCGGGACAGCATGTCACTCACGCTGCCCT
Source organism: Lota lota (assembly GCA_026745465.1). NCBI lineage: Eukaryota > Metazoa > Chordata > Actinopteri > Gadiformes > Lotidae > Lota > Lota lota. Next base: position 3,156,773 of record JACYXH010000764.1, read on the forward strand.
GAGACAGCCCCAGCACCTGCACGACACAGGAGATAGTTACACCGGTCAGAATGCATGATCACATACACACACTTCAATGATATGTTTCTTCAAGCCTCTGACAAGGCAAATCCGTGTTTTAATTTAAATTATGTACCATAGGGCCATTAATACATGTAGTAATAACAAGTCATAAGAATTCATCTTATTCAAAAATAGGAACCGTTGTCACTTCTTTTTTTAATGTGCTTTCTGATACCAGGCTACTTTTGGGCGGGATTAAAACGGGATTTGCGAATGTCAGCAAACACTCAAACAAATCGGTTCATAGATACCGACAAACAATGAACCAACCAATCACATGCAACAAAACCTTCAAACTTCACCATTTAGAGAACATGATATATTCATATGACTCCATCTTAAATACATGCAGCACAGACTTTAGGTAAATAGTCTTGGCGAAACCAAACCACCGGTTCATTAAGATGACAATTTAAATGGTCTGGCATTCATACTATGAAGACAAGTATTCCAATGTCTGCGACAGCAACAGGAGACGGCTGATGTGGAAGGGTGTGCAAATCAAACACAGCATACTCGTGTTTTTGCTGTGATGAAAGCGACCTAGCACAATCTTAACAACTGTTGCAGACAGCGAGTGTGGTTTAAAACACTCCATAGCCATGTTCAACCGATGTGTAGGCTGGAGACTTTCTTTAGGATACGGTGATATGCAACCAAACAAATAAGTTGTACTTTTTTTTATAATTAATTGTATAATCACCATTACTTCTCTGATGGTGTGTTCATGTTATACTCTGGGTTCTCAGTAAGATCATTTGAAGGAGGCGTGGCTCCTTCAGGTAGATATCGTGCCACGGACACTCCCACACAGTGCTGATCACAGGTGACTTGGGCTCGGTGAACAGGTAACACATACAGACAAAGCCATGTGGTGATGGAGTCTAACACCCTGTTTGGACTAGCTCACGCTGCTACATATTGCACTTGCATGTTATAATGATGTTATATTACCATATTTAGTACATTCCCATTCACTCATGTGAATGTAATCACAGTCATTTGTGGCATCAGGCAATCGCACCGAAACACACTCACACACACACCTTCTCTCCGAAGACACGCTGGCAGATGCCGTTCTTGGCCAGTTTGTCCTTGACCTGCTGGGTGAGCTCCTGGGTGTCCACGTCCTGGTACATGTACAGCTCGTACTGCTCCGGCTTCAGGGGGGCCACCACCGGCCTGGGGGTCTTGGCTGCCGCCGCCGCCGCCACCATGGCGGAGCTGCCGGAGGGCAGCAGGGGTCCCAGGGCGCCCAGGCTGGCCCCCAGCCCCAGCCCCAGCGGGGACGGGGTGCCGTGGGGTGTGTCCGCATGGCTCAGGGGCCCCGGGGCATCGGGGCCGGCGTGGGAGTAAGGAGAGTCGGCCCGCGGCCATTCCTTCCAGTAGTCCATGGAGGAAGAGGAGGAGGAGAGGGCGGGGCCGGCTGGACGGGTGGACCTCTGGCAGAGGCACACGGAGACAGGGTCAGGGGTCAGGGCAAGGGATGTTCACAATTAATCCCCTTAACCGTTAACCAACTAATTATAGTCAACGTCAGTCGTTTCAAGGAAAGGAAGGAAAACTCGAAAGACAGACACAAACAACTCGATAAAAAGGTTTAAAAAGTACGACTGTGCTACAAAGCAGGTGACCGGAGCAGAGAACACGCCTACCCACACCCCCTGTCCCATCATTATACCTCCTTGCTCTCCTCCTGACTCCTCGGCTCCTCCGTCTTAGCCCACCCTCCGGGGGGGTGCACGCTGCTCCACCACTGATCCCGCCAGGACCCCCGCGCCACCGCTGGCCTCCCGCCGGCCAGACCGTCCGCCTCCGCGGCCCCGGGGCCCTCGCCAACTCCTCCTCCTCCTCCTCCCCCGCCGCTCCCCGCCTCCCTCTTCACCGGGCCGCCCAGGTGGAAGTCCAAAATGGCGGCCGGGGAGGGCGTGGCGGGTGAGGGGGAGGAGGAGGCGGGCCGGAGTGCGGCGGCCCTCTTCAGCGAGGAGTAGGACAGCGAGGAGAAGGAGGACTGGGAGAGAGCGGACGACCCCAGGTAGAGTTTGGGCGGGATCAGGGAGAGGTCGCTGGGGACCATGGCGTTGGAGGAGGCTTTGAGGAGGGGTTCCAGCGCCGCGTGCTGCGCCTCCATCTCCCTGCGGGCCTGCTCCAGGATGCTGTTGATGGTGTCATCGGAGCCCTCTGCGCTACTGCCCCCGGTGGAGGGAGACTGCAAGGAGTCCGCTGTGAGGGGCAAGAGGAGGACAATGAGAGATGCACTATTGCTTGGTATGTTTCCTGTTGATGTGTGGGTCCTTTCTTTTCGGAGGCTCACGTGACACATGATTTATAACTATGGTGATAACTGTCTATGTAATTACAATACATAGACTAACACATACATAGACGCAACAATATTTAAAAAGTGATCGTAAAAGTGGTTACACGTATTACATCACATATTAAATAAAACACATTTCTATTAGTCTCACCACCATCATTGAAGTCAAGGTGCAAACGAACGACAGAAAACCGATTCCCATGCATGTTCAAATCTCTCTCACCAGACTTCTGGACCTGAAGCTCTCTCTTGGCCTGCTCCAAGATGGATCTGATGGCTTCGTCTGAACCCGTCTCGGGGGTGCGGATGCGGGTGGTGATGTTACCTGCAGACCGACACAGTGTGCAGTATGCCACAATGTATTCAAAACCAAGTACACATATTAAACACATTGCATTACATCTTTTCTGGAGACCAGGCATTCACTGGAAAAAACCCATAACGCTTCACAAGCCATGTACAACCACACACAAGAACAACGTGTACAAGAAACACGTGCGGTTCACACCAAATATATAAAAGACATATGTGCTATAAAAAAAAAAAAACACATATACTGTCCACAATTTTGTAGAGTTGATGACATAAAATACTTTTAAGGAACTATTACAATGAGATCTGCAGGCTTGGATTCCACTATGCACTACTGCAACCTCAACCACCCCCCCCCCCCACCCCCACCCCCCCACCACCACCACCCCCGCCAATCTATCTGGCTACCGCTCCCCTGGATCCCCAGGGGGGCTCTCTCTCGGTTTACATCTCAGCCTGGTCCTGTTAACACAGCTACTGTACACATGTTCCTCATGAACGCCAAGGAGGAAAAAATAACCCAAAACAGAACAAGCTGCTTCCCCGCTTCTCCACCTCCCTCCCTCCCTCCCTCCCGCTCTCCATGTCTCTCTCCCTCTTTCTTCTCTCTCCTTCATGCGTTCTCTCAGCAGGGGCAAGAGGAATATTTGGACGGCGTCCACTGAAAAGGAGAAGCCATGTTTGGAGGAACTGGAAGCGAGACAGTTGGAAGCGCTGGTGAAGGCAGGAGGGATTGGCATGAACGTTAATAAGGTGGATGGGGCCTTTTTTATTTTTGCACTGGAGACAAAAACAGCCTCGTTTGCCAAACTAGCGTTGGACACAACAACAATGCTGAAATATGATATCTCGCATATTGACGGTTGACAATTGGGTAGAAACGACCAAAGATTTAACCGCCATAGAACGGCAGAAACGATTGAAGTTCAAGTTGAATACTGGATAGTGTTGAAGGGTAATAATCAAAGCAGGTGGATTGAAAAGGATCTTGTTTTGTCCTCGGTGAGTGCAGCCGCTTTTAAGGCAAGGTCACTGCTTGCTAATAGTTTATGCCTGTGTATGTGACAGAAAGAGAGAGAGAGAGAGAGAGAGAGAGAGAGAGAGAGAGAGGGAGAGAGAGAGAAGGAGGAAAGGAGTGCGAGAGAGAGGGAGGGAGAGTGAGAGAGGGAGAAAGAGGGAGATGGAGTGAAAGAGAGAAAAAGGGGGAGGGAGAGAGCGATAGAGATCGAGAGGAGGTGGGGAGAGAGAGAAGGGGCGAGGGAGCAAGTGAGAGAGGGCAGTGGAAAGGGAGGGAGGGCAGCTGGGCATAAATTTGAAGTAATTTATGGGCTAAAATAAAAGGGGATGACCCTGCCAAAGGGAAGGAGGGCCAGATGCCTGATAGAAGGTGGTTGGTTGCTGCTGGTACTAGCAGGCCATTCCAGTTTGACCTCACAGGTTTACACATACACACACACACACCACCCTGCTAAAACGACCTACTGTAAACAACATACAGTAACTTTGTTTCAAGGGTGAAATAGCGAGTAAGTCTGCTTTAGTGCAAAGTAGTGAAGGAAAGCGAGAGATTCCATTCGTAACAAGGACATCGCTGAACAACTTCCTTCCACACGTACGCACGCACACACACACACACACATGCGCGAGCACACACAGACACACACACACTAACAGGAAACGGATTGTGACTTGAGCTTAAAGTTTTTGTTGTTTCCCAGATGGATTTGATTGTTTCACTCATGTTATGAGGATAAGCCTTCTGCTTACAGATGTTACAGATGCTAACTTGTAGGTGTGGACAGGAAAGAGGAGGTGCAGGCCAGGGGGAGTGAGAGCACACAGAGTCACAACTTTCACAATTATAATTCATCCTGCATATATGCAGTCCTGTGCATCAAACAAACGCTGATTGGTTGTGCAACAAAGGATACCTGGAAACAACCAAAGACCAAACAGCAAAAGAAGGAAAGATGTTTAAAGAGGGACTTGAAAGGTCTCTCTTTGGAACACTACAGATCAAAGGATAGTGAAGTAGTGGCTGGGGTGGTGGTCTCCTAGTCCGCAGGGGACTGGGTTTGATCCCCAATGTCAGCAGCCGAACTTTAGGCATCCTATATCCTGCCTAACCCCCCCCCTGCTCCTTATTGACATGTATCATAAGAAGTCATCGGAGTGCCTTCTAAATGACTTAATAGTGTGCTATAGGCAGTGCATGTGGCTTTACTGATAGGGGCTTAGCATATAGGACGATGACGTCATCGTTTTCCTTCAAGGTTTTTTGGTTTGTTAGAAACCAAAAGGGGATTTGAACGTGTGTGCCTGCAAGTAGTATAGGATGGCTCTTTTATTTCTCTTGATTTGTAATTATTTTAGGAGCATTAATAAAGCATGGCTCCCAAACTCCCCTATGTAGAATTTTATTGAATGAAAAGTTTACTTTAGTCTATAATGCTAGGAGTTGTTTTGTGAATGCAATGTCATGTGCATGTGGGACAGAAACTACTGCACATTAGGCATTCTTTCACAGAATGTTAACCAAAAGTAGCACAACGTTGATTGCAGGGCAAATGAAACAGCTTTGTCAATTCTTAATTATACATTGGAGGTTCAGCCATCACGTGAAAGTGGCCCACAGATTGCAAATACCATTTGGACTAGCTAAAAATACAAAAAGATCTGCTCACATAACAGGGCGCACACTTGTACTCAATGTTAAGCCTGCAAGCTGTCTGCTATGAGTGCAGACACGAACCGATTCCAACTTCTCTTTCTTCCGTTTCAACAAGGCCCCAGGCCAGACTCACACGGCAACCACCAGAACAAAGAACAACACAGTAATAAAGGGGACACGAACAACAACAAAGTAAAAGCGGAGCTATGACCCAACGAGGACCTGCTCCTATATCTCCAGGTAGGATAGGGAAGGCAGAGAACAGACCTGGCCTGGCGGAGCCTTCAGAGCCGGTCCTTCGCTTGGGAACCTCCTGAAACACTCTGTTTAGGTTCTGGCCTGGGTGCTCTGTTGGAAAACAAGTGCGGACAGGTGAGACGGTGGTGGGGATGGTGGTGGTGGTGGTGGTGGTGGTGGTGGTGGGGATGGGTTCCTGTGGACCAGATGGCGGATGGATGGGAGATGCTCATGGATCGAAAAACAATGCGGCACACCTTTCAGCCCACATGTCCACCCTGCCAGGTAACACACTACCAGTACAACGGGATTGCTGTTGCTTTTTTTCTGCAAGCCGCGCACCGCAAAAGACGGCTTGCATTTCAAAAGAATCGGACTCCAGGAATACCGACAACGCGAACAACTGAGACGTATTGCAAAATAACACCAATAGGAAGAAATCCCTGAGATACCTCAACACCGGCATGGATACGGCCGCATGCTTTCCATAATATAATGATCTGGCCAGGCTGCTGGTGGAGCACAACACAATACTATGAACACATAAGTGGCACACGGTACATTCAACCAGTGACATTAAACATAGAAAATCCTCTTTCCTACACATCCAAACCGAAGTCAAAGTGGAATCCAACTTCCCTATATTAACTAAGAGGAAGGGTATGTCGGGTGATCATAATGTGTGTGAATGACTAACTTGACAAAAGAACACCTGAAGAGGAAATCTACAGTTCCACATAGTAATGTATAGTCAAATCCCCCAAAAACGGGCTCCACAGAAATATTTAACACTAACTGGAAAATGTCTTCACATCATTTTGACACTATAAATGAGACAGGTGTTGTACCTGCATCATCTCCCTGCAGACTCATGGGCTCTTTCTGCTAGCAAATGGCTTACAGAAGGCTTTCATCAACATGTCAAACTTTGAAAAGTGCACGTTACGAACACTGTTGCACGCAAGACGAAGGCTGCCAACAGGACTAATTTCAATTTCCTACCGTTCGCTTCACATTTCGCTTTCTTGTCCCAAAAAATAAACATTCGTGAAAGATTTTGACTCTTAAACCGTGCAATGTGTTTTTGGTTAGTGGAACATTTGGGGCCGAAGCTTAAACACATGTGAATGTAATGCAAACAAGCTGTCTTGGTCTTCTTGCATCACAGTCTTTCAGATGTCATCTCTTTATCCCATGGACTATAAGGCTGGCTGCCAGACGGCTAGCAGTAGAGACGTGTGCCGTTTTCTGGCATCAGAAAGTCAAACTGCTCCGTGTTGACTTAATGTTTTTAGCAGTGGCGTCACACCACGCGAGGACTCTCATTGACACCCATTGTGCAAAAATGGACAATGTCATCGACGTTGTCCCTATCCACCAATGGGTGAGTTTTTTCAAACACACGTCACATGCCATTTTTGCCAATCATTTCCTCAGAACAGGTAGGGCTACCACAGCGACAACAGCTAACAATAGCTCATCCTAATGTTATGTCAGCAAACCCAGTTCACTTTATACTAGATAGGTCACTGCTAACCACTGGGAGATGTTTCTTCTATTGATTAGAATCCTCTTTCAAACCGGAAAATGATAGCAACCCAAAAAGATGTGAACAAAGCAAGTATGAACACACAAAGCACCATTGTTCACTACTGACAAACCGTCTCTGGGACTTGGCTATCAAAGCTTCAATTAGCCCCCCCCCGGGTATTATGACAAGAAATGAAGTCATGGAGATTGGTGAATGTGATCTGATTGGTCTGCTTCCCCCCCCCCCCCCCCCCCGGCCTCATGTAGCATGCAGCATTCAACATCTGAAATAAAAACAACTGCGCGTATGCTAATGAGAGAGCAGCAGCAGATCCGGGCGCAGAATAGGACGGCCCCACCCTCGCCACCAGCGCGGCCGCTCACCCTCACCTCTCTGTCGTCCCTGGATGCTCCGCAGGGCCAGGATGTTCTGCTCGTCGGCCAGGAACTGCCTCATCTTGTGGAAGGGCTCCTTCCCCCGGATGGTGAGCTTGCTCCAGGGCTTGGGCCGGGCCAGGATCTCGCTGACCGAGCCCTGGGACAGGCCCAGCACGTAGTGGCCGAAGATCCTCTGGCCGATGTTGTGCTTGATCAGCTGCTCCTTGACCTGCCGCGCGATCTCCGCCGTGTCCATGTCCTCGCCCTCGGAGACGCTCCCGGCCCCTTCCGATTGGCTGGGGGACGGCACGGGGCCGTTGGCGTCGGGGCTGGCGCCGGCGGTGGCGGAGGACGGCGGCAGAGGCTGCGGCTGCGCGTGGGGCTGTGCGGCGGGGTGGGCGCCGGACGGGGGCTGGTAGTGGGCGGAGGGGGAGAAGAGCAGGCCAGCGCCGGAGGAGGACACGGAGTCTTGCAGCGCTTTGGAGTAGAAGGTCTGCATGAGCTGCCGGTGGAGCAGGGAGTTCAGGGCTATTTTCCCAGACAGCGGGAAGGCCGCGCTTCCCATGGAGGACGGAGTGAAGAAGTCCTGGCCCCCCACGATCCCCACGCCCGTAGGGGAGAAGTGGTGGGTACCGTTGGCGGCTCTGAGGGACTCCTCGTTAGAAGACTTCACGGAGCTGCTGGTGCGCAACAGCAGCTGGGAGGAAGGTGGAGGAGGAGGAGGAGGAGGAGGAGGAGGAGGAGGAGGAGGGGGGGAGTCCTGCCGGCCGTGGCTCTGGTGGTTCATCATGGGGTTGGACAGGAGATGCTGCAGCGCCTCCGTCACTCTCTGCCCTGACGCCGCTGCGAGGAGCAAAGCATCATGGGAGTGTGAGGAAACAATGCAGGCGACATGCAAGTATGTCCAACAAATATTAGCCTTGTACGGGAAGGGAAATCCACTCTAAGATTATTATAGTCTCAGATCTACGTCATTTGTCTGATGTTCATAGAGGCGATTTTGTTCTTCCTTTAAGGTGTCGGTATTTTGAAAACGTGCTATACAAAATACATGTACTATTATTATTATTTGAGCGGCGAAGAAGACTTAATATAAGAATCACCGTTCTGGTGCATATTAAAAAAAACACAGCAAATATAACAATACAACACACTTATTTCAAGGCAGTCGAGGAAGTGAGAAAGGCAAAGACGCCCCCTTACATCTGGCCCCTGGCTAGCATCCAAGTGTCCGACAGCCATGTCATTGGTTACATAACAAGGCTAAAGGCTAAGCTACTCTCTATAAGAATCGAAAGTGTTTCTAAAGATTGAAAAGATGTTCTAACTCCAGTAACAGTGAAGTAAGCACCTTGGCATCTCTATAGAGTTCTTCTTGTTTAAACAAAGGCATTCAGACATCTCACCGGAGAAGTCCATTCATATAATCCATAGCTCTAAACAGTTCAATAGCACCAGTTGGTGGAAGTGTACCAAACAACGGGTACCGAGTGCTTGTTTTCTCCTATTGTTTGCGTTTCTCAAGCTGATACAGTGGACCTGATCTTTCGGAGTCCAACTAAACACACCAGGGAATGCTTCTTTTTTTCCTTCTCTCCTCTCGAGCTAGTGTTATTTTGCCTTTCCCCTGCGCTCAAGAGCTCTTCTGCTTCTGTCTGCAATTTGCTGGCAGTCTTTCCTGTCTGCCAGCCAGACTTCCCGTCTGGAGCCCCTAGAGGCATGCTGTTCACAGATGTAGGAACTAAAGGACTCCAAACGCTCCGCAACTTCAATAACGTCTGGCAGCGTGCCCACTGTGAGCCCAGATACCATCTCAGCTCCGCAATTCTGAACGCGACCCGACATGCCAATTGTCACTGGCATCGGTTTGTGGCCGCGTCTGCCCTGCGCAGTTACAGAACAAGATTACATTTTTGGGCTTTTTTGTTGAAATTGATTTTCCCTGACTGTCCGTTTAACGGCTGTGTGCCTGACTTGACCCTAGGGCAGAGGCACACACGCCGCGGGTGGCGTGAGACTCATACCTTCGTGGTGTCTCTCGGAGCTCAGAGTGGAGAAGAGCAGGGCGTGTTTGTGCCTGGCACAGATGACTAATCAGTGGACACACAGACGTCTCGTCCTCAAGGAGCTCTGTGTTGAAGTACTTTCTTGTTTTTGTTTTTCCTCCCCTGAACGGTATTTCGAGTGGGCAGGACCCATCATGCTTGACTGTGGTAGTCTCTACTTTCCAACCCCTACACCATCCAGATTATCTGGTTTTAAGTCTAAAAGTTAAAGTTATAGACAGAAACCCGATATCCGTAATTGACTTCTAATTATGTAATTAAAGTTATGAAGGTTATAGTTTAATGGGTGGAGTCTATTTACCCTCCTGGCTATGCAGCCAAGCCAGTGAACAATTAGCATACACTCACATTATGGCAACGGACTAACTTAAGAAGGAAGAAACGGTGTTTCGGACTTTGACCAATACACAAAACAGATCAACACATTTTCACATTTTACTGACAAGTTATTTGGTAGGTCCCTCTTTTATATGTTATGATTATTTTATGTTTTTAGATCATTTATTGACAATTCTTCCATCCATTAAGTGCTGTGTGTGGTAGTCATCTGCTTACCACTCAAATCACTATTGTTGTGGTTCAGAGATGACTTCTCTAGCTTTACGCGTTGACTCCTCTCTTGTAATAACATGTCCATAGGCTTGAAGTCCTGGGAAGAAGAGAAACACACTTGTTACAACTATAAATAGCAGGGCATGGAACCCATTGAGACTAGAAACATGGGATGGGATGGGCATGGGATTGCTAAAGAGTGGAATGTCCATACCTGAGCTGACAAACAGTTTGACGTTCCAGACTCGGTTGACTTGCGAGAACTGTATGAAACAAAGCAAACAACGTCATCCAATGGCTCTAGTGTTTCACTTTTTATCATCTCAGCCATTGTAACTGCTCGTCTCAATTATGTAGCATTCATCAGACCATCAACATTGGGCGAATCTATCCAGTTATCACTTTGATGCTAATTCAAGTCTCTGTGATTTTATATTTAAATAATAATCAAATGATCTAGAGCTGAAGACTAGAGAAGAATACGAAAAAGCAACATGCTAGCTTCACACTTTTCTCAGTAAAAAAACAAAACATGTTCTGGTCCATCAGCAGAATTGAAAGGATGTCATGATGTCAGCATTCAATAACCGGTGGGAATATTACTCTGAAATAGAGACGACACTGGCATTTTCTTTTGTGAAGCCTATTATATATCTGGCACAAATAATCCAACTGTGGTCCCAAAACATTAGCAGTTCAACAAAGCAGCAGCAGCTCATCAGCCAACCTTTATTAAGATGGCTCTTTGATACCGTCTGGAACAGTGAGAGACGCAACCCGACACTCTACAATAGACAAAGGAGGCCAGTGTTGGCTGTCATATTATGAATATAAATCAAAATTCCTCAAAATGTCCCTAAGGAGTGTCGCTTTACAAAAACATCATCATCATCAGAATGCTCATTTTTCAAAGAGTACATTTCAATATTAAATACATGATTAAAACACATACACTCACACAGGGACACACACACACACACACACACACACAGTCACACACACACACACACACACACACACACAGAGTATGCATAAACATTATACATTTATAGCAAAATAAAAAAGGTAATAGCAGACATTCTACTCCAAAATATCAGTATTAAACAGTCTAACTAAAACACTGTTTGTCTCAATATCCAGTATACAGATTACAGATACTTTAAAGGAAAGCCACAGAAGACCTAGGTCAAACAGTAGCCTCGATTCGTCCAATTAAACTGCCACCTTGAAATAAGCAGAGCTCTGGTTAGCCAATCAGCTGTGGCCTCAGCTTGATCCAACTGAAGGATTACGTCTTAAGGTCAATCATTCCCCCAAGGGCATCCTGGCAGGGTATGAACCAATACAACAACCATCTAAAGAATAGACTTGCAACCAACAAAGCTTAAAGGAAAACCAAACAACCCTGTCAGACCTGGTCGCCACCCACTATCCACACTTAAAAATGCCCTCTCGCCGACTTACCCTTTTTTATTCCATGTAGGTGCAGGGCTATACTGCTGTTCAAGCTTTCACTATCTCCACTCACTACAATCTGATTCTGAGGGGTGGTTGCAGACAGAATGTTTCATTGACGTTACTTGGTAACCCAAAATAGCCAATAATAGGTGACTCATGCAATTTCATGCATTTAACCCATTGAGGGCAATTTGAGACCATATTGAGATTTGGCCCAGGCTTAATCCTCTACTATGTAACCCATTACATAATGGTTCCTCTTAAATAAGTTGTTTTAAGGTTGTTTTCTTAAAGGGCACAGGAAAATAAAGATGCAATGCGGGAAAGGCAAAGGTGTCTACCTGAGCTCTTTCTTGATGTCCTCATAGTCTGCTTGTTCTCGAAGCTTCTCTTCCAGTTGCTATGTTGAGAGATGAAGTCAAAATGTTCAAGTCAAATGCTATTAAGTAAATGTACACATAAAGGGTAGACAAAATAATGGGCAAGGACACTATATAGGACAGCTCCTTCTTCTTGATTAATGACCCAGATCAGGAAATACTCAACGCAACATCAAACACTTGACAGGGATCAAGAAATGTTGTTAAGAAAAGAAGAAGAGTGTAACTATTTGACACACATTCAAAATACACCGTGAGTGATTTTCATCTGCATCTCTTATCGTTCAGGTTATAGAGAAATGATTTGGTCGTAAGCCAAACAAGCCTTCAGACGAAGGTTCTATGTTACATGTCAGCTTTCCTCCAGGACATTTCATTCAGTTTGTCATTTTTTCCAGTTGTTTTCCATGACTGGATTTCAAATCATTGAATGACCCAGCTTTTCCACCGCCCGCGTGTTGACCCTGTCAACAAACTGACCGGACATAAAAAACCGGCCGCGAAAAAACCCACGCATCAGCAGTGTCCGAGTGGGTCTGCGGTGTTCCGCCCCGGCCCACCTTGAGCGCGGTCTCACGGGCTTCCAGCTCCCGCCTCAGCCGGTTGATCTGCTCGGCGGAGGTCTCCCTCGCGCGGCCCAGACTGGCGTGCAGCGTCTGCACGTCCTCCGTCAGCTGCAGCACCTGCCGCTCCTTGGCGCTCAGCTCCACCTCCAGGTTGGAGCGGGACAGCACCTCCAGGGCTTGCTCCTGATGGGTGGAGACAGGGGGTGGGGTGGGGTGGGGTGGGGGGTGGGGGGTGGGGGGGGGGGGGGGGGGGGGGTGAGGAGGACTCGTCACTCTGGTGCTGATTCAGAACACAAGTGTCTTCCAATCGTGATTTGAAAACGGTTGATTTGTTGTACGAGAGATGCTCTCACCATCGTTGGCAAAAAATACGTCTGGAAGTGATGTATGCAAAATTCAATCTAGAAGATGGATGATACAAAGGGTCTCGTCTAGACAGAATCTCTTGTGGAAGCGTTGTCACCCAACCGATATAAAGAGGGTGTCACAGACCTTTCTCTGGAACATCGCCGTGCTGTGCCTACTTATTTTGCAATCCCTAGTCGTCGTATTTCTATTATTAAATTTAATTTGTGACATTATCCGAAGCAATGTAAACTGGGACACCGCCCATTCTCGGAAATTGTGCAAACCATGAGGGTGTGGTGCAGACCTGAAACCTGTGTGTGTGGGCGCAAATCAAGCGCAGTGTTTTGGATCTTGATGCAATCTAGATTTAAAAGAAAGTTGTAGAATCCACATATTTCTCTCATGTAAGCGGTGCCACAGCAGTGGATACACATGGCGGATGGCTGTGGCAGTCTCAGTAAAAGGCTGAGAATAAAATGTTGTCCAGTACGTTCATTTAGAAGTCAAACCCACTGTACAATATGATCTTTTTCTGTAAGACCTGGGAAGGTAGAACATTTGGGATTCTTATTTGAACTGAAATCGTACAGGTATCCCAAAGGGGATGATATCATCAAAGCAGGTAGTATTACAGTGCCAGTACCTAAATCCTCAAGATGCTGTTTATCTCCGGCTACAGCGATTTCCTGACTTATACATTGCATAAAATAGTTTTTCTAGTAGGGGGGATTAAAGTGAAACCCTTTAGAGAACTCAGATTCCTTTGTGTCACGTCAAAACGATTAACATTAGCTGGGACGCCAATATGCAATATTTTCCAAAAAGATCTAGTCTGTGAAAAAGACGGATGGATTCAACCCTCAACCTTGTAAAGCCACTTAAGACGAGCTTATGCTTCGTCCTTTCACAAAATGTATTTAATATAAATAAATTCAAATATAATGGAGTTTCACTTTTAGTGTGGGTTTGCATACTTTAATACATCCATGTTTTGGAGACGTTCATTTTTGAGGTTGTTTCCCTGTTCGATAACATCGCTCTTTTGGAGAAAGGCCGTATCCCAAAGGAAACTGATGGGATACGGCCGCACACCGTCACGTTATCAAAAGCGACCTTTATTCACGTACCGCAGTGTAATAAACATTGGCTTCTAGTGCCGACTGCTATCGAGATGAATGACCTATAGCAATAACTAGGTCTATGACTGTAGTTTACCACTATGGATGCAAAACAGGACTGTGTTGAGAAACGTAAATAGGCTGTGACGTCTTCCTTCTGTTATGTCCTACAACATAGTGACCATGATGACTATGACAAAGATACCCAAATATGATTGGTTAAACTGATTTATTCACAAGCAAGAGCCATAAAAAAAATAGACCTTGGTGCGATTCAAATAAATGACATCTTTTCGCAAAATGGACATCACGTGGTGTGTGTACAGTCCGGTTCAGCTCAAGGATTTGTCATTATTTGATTGATGTGTGAAAAGAAATCGCAACGGTCAATCGCGTTCATTGTAAAAGGACCTTTACACAATAACAGCCCTAGATAACGTGGAAACAGTACTCACTTCCCCTTCCAGTCCCCTCAAGTCTCTGTCTTATACTAAAAATGTGCAGAGACCTATTTCCATCCGACAGGAAGCCTAGTGAGGTTCTGGGGGACAAAGTGAGTCCAACATCCTGGGCTGGGGGATGGGCCTGGGGGTTGTCTAGCGTCTACGCACCATATCCGGAGCATTCTGGACCTGTGTGGCCAGCTGCAGGGACTGGTTGGCAGACGTCAGCTGGTCCCGAAGTGCCTCGGCCTCCCGTTCTGCAGCGTCTGCTCTCTGCCAGGCGGGGGAAGGAACGGAGACAAAAACGTGAATGGAACAGCGGTTTTGAGTTTTTTGGACCGTTTCATCGATTTCAACCCGAGCCTACATGCAAACCATTTTTCTTTACACTGTACTATGTTTGAATATATGGCATACATATTATTACTGCACGTGTAAAGCCCAAAGCACACGGTGGCGTCAAAGATAGACTTGGGTCTTATACGAAGTGAGTATTAAACAATATGATTATATTTGTTTTGGGTGGCGCTACAAATATCAACTGAAATTCGTGCTGTGCTTTGGGATTAACACTGTAAATACAAATATACTGTAATTTAAATTGCTGTTGCTTTATTTTGTATTCTATTGTCACTTTATATATTTACTTTCATATTGTCTTTCATGTTGATATTAAATTTTCTTGTCTGCTGCTGCGGTAAGCACATGATGATTCGTTTGTTTGTTGTTGACACTTAATTAATGATCGTTAAATGCATGACGTTTAAATGATGCACAATTTGCAGTGCACAGCAATGTCTCATTAACTGACCGAGGTGATTAATAAAAGCAACCTTTAAAAACAGTATCTTTATGCAATTATGAAAATGTGACATTTGGGACGATAACAAATGTTTCTGAAGGTCAGAAATAATAAGGTTAACAATATATTGCACTGTGGTGATGATGTTAATGAAATGTAAACTATTTTGCATATTTCATGAAGCATGCCATCTCTCTCGTGTAGGGAAAAAACGAGTGACTTTCATTTACTCTCCAATCGAATATCCTGTCGCTCTCCTAAGGAGACGTTTGCCGTGTGTTGCATTAGATAGACACTTGAAAGGGGAAAGTGTCACATATTGCAACGCATATATTTGCACACACACACACGTGTACTACAGACTCAACCCCACACAAGAGGGCTTACATAGGCGTGCTACAGACAGAGAAGCCACAGGGCTGTACGTGTATGTAACACACAATATTTTATTATGATATTCTAACGCTGAATAAAATGCCAACATTTCGATGGCTGTGTACTGGCACAAGTGACAGGCATTCAGTCTTGGAGTCATACAAATGCAACAAAAATGATGTACGTTGCAAGTTGTGAATTTGTTTTTAGAGGTTATATTTTAATAATTTTACTTTATAGGACAAGTAAAATTAAACTCAACGCATAGAATCAAAAGAGCTTGCATGGCATGAGTAAAATTCCTCCTCTGGGGCCAAGGATGTCGGTCTAAATATACGCAACAAGAATCTGCCTAATGTCAGTTAGGTCGGCGCTACAGTAGGTGAGTTCATCGCCCAGAAAAGAGTTCTCGTTCAGGCAAAGGCAAAGAACAAAGGCCCAATTCACAAGACATCACGTAGACCGTAAACACAACCACTATTTTTAACTTTAAGTCAGGGAAGGTTTAAGTCTAGACAGAGAATGAGGTCAGAGCGAGACTGCTATAATGATGTTTTGACGTTTATTCTCTGCTCGCTACACGGTATGGAATATACTTTTTAAACAAGCTTGGATTCAACTGTCTGGCGCTTTAAAAGAGTGTTACTGAAGTGAACTTGAAATGAAAGACATGGGCGAAGATGACACGACAGGAAGAGGATCCCCATGTGTTTTCTATTCAACATTAAAGGGACTCCCACTACGCACCGCTGCCATAATCAGGCCATTCCTGCTTGTTAGCCGGGCCGAGGGCTGTGGTGATATCAAAGACCCCCCCCCCCCCCCACCCCGTCATACTAATATTGTCCCCTTGGGGGCCGTGTGGTGGCTGGTACTTACACACAAACACAGCCAAGAGGACAGGACGAGGCTTTTTTTTAGGGGGGGAGCGGTTCTGTAAGGTTTGGGCTGGGGAGGTTCACACCTATGGTGGATAGAGAGATGAATTTGCTCTGCACCCCTCCCCCACTTCACCCACACCCTTAATGATGATGACCATATGTCTGTGATTTTTCCTTTCTGTAATTTTCTGTTTTTTTTCCACTGCATTTATTATCAGCAAAGCCTTGGAAGTGTGTAGGCAGGGTTTAAAACTAATTTCAAAACAATATAATAACGAAATTATATTTAAAAAGAAATCCTACAACAGTCAAATGCTCTACATGAATAGGTTTTAAAGAATAACCTTTTGAAATCAAATTTTACATTTAATATCAATAACAATTAAAGTTATTAAGATTCATAATTGAAAATTTTCCCCTAATACTAAACATTATTAAACATACAAAAAAATCAAGGGAGCAAAGTGTTCTACCCCCCACTGATCTCTCCAACCGGCATGTCGTTTGGAATGCCTCACCTGATTGGCTACCTCCAGCTCTGACATCACCACCTTCATGTGGTCTGCCCTGGGGAAGGAGAGAGCAGAACATTGCAGTCATTCCATGAATTTTCAACATCAAAAAATGAATAAAAATGTGTTTAGTGATATGCAAATGCCACACACAAACACACACACACACACACACACACACACACACACACACACACACACACACATACACACAGTGTTGCAGTCACAAAAAAATCTGGATGCACAAATTGCAAATGTTATTTATGTATGTCTCTAACTGTGTTACATAAATAACTGAACTATGTAACTATTTTACTTTCATCCATTAACTAAAGTGAGTTGATACGCAATCATATTCTAGCAAAGATTTTGTGTGTGTGTTTGTGAGTGTGTCAGGATACTTATTCAAATGCCAAAATACATGTAATAAGAATGACATTGGATTGTGTGCATTGCTCCTTTATGTTCAGTCAATATGTATGTTGTTCTGCATTTTTGCAATGCTTTTTTGTCATCCAATAAGACATGCCCAATGCAGAAGTCCACACGCACACATACACACACACACACACACACACACACACACACACACACACACACACACACAATGAGCTACTGCCTGAATATGTAGTTGTTCATAGTACACAGTGTAATACAAATCCCCATCACACTTAATGGTCTGTCAGGATATTCCTTCTCTTCAGCCTATTCCACGCATCCTTGTGTTTTCCTCTGTTATACATGGTGCTTTCCCATCGCCCTTTGCAGTGCTTTGCAGGCATTGACTCCAGTACCAAAAAGCATCATTACGCTAAACACCTCGATCTTTACGTCAAGCGGCTAGTAGACGGCAGTCGCATTAACACTGAGCTATTTATTTGCCCCAGCTAATGCCAGCCAAATAGCACATTATAGTTTGATGGCTCATTCAAGGCACTGGGATGCGGAATATTATTAAATACTTTTGGATTTAAGGGATTATGGGGAATTAACAAGTATGGAAATATGCCCCCCCCCCCATGAGAGTGGGATCAGAGACAGATTGAGAGGGCTGATGGGGGGGGGGGGGGAGGGGGGGCATCAGTTAGTAATCAGCCAGCTAAAACATATTCAAAAGTAGACTGGACCGCTTAATATTTTTAGACGCTGGATAAATTCATACTGTGCATTAACCCTTTCTCTCGTATTACATGTCCTGCTGTGGTATTGGTCAGGCATTACTGAGTGACCGCAGCAATTTTATTAATAATTTTCAATTATAATGATTATAATTCATTGCATTTATGTACACCGAAAACGCTTAACATACTGAGTGTGTGTGTGTGTGTGTGTGTATGTGGGGAGGGGGATATCACACCTCATCCACTACCAGTGTGTAGCGCTTACAATGCAGATTCTTGTTGCGTATATTTAGACCGATTTTATCCAGTAAATTAGGTAGTGTTGGCATTTGATGTAGTTTCAGGCAGTAGTGCTGTCGCCTTTATGGAATCTTCCGCAGTCTACAGAGAACGGAAACCGTTCAGACCACTGACGTTAGAGTTGGGTTGTCTATTAGAACAATGTTTAAAAACCTTTTTTTCTTGGGACCCAAATGACAAAGCACAATGACCCAATTCATAATAGGCATCACGAGATGAGAATAATTGCACATCCTGAACGTTATCACTGCCATTTCTCCATCACTTTATTATTTGTGTATTATAGGCCTACTGCATTTGTGAACCAGGCAGTTCAAAGAGACATTTGTTTTTTTATAACGTCATGTTACACACCTGCAATTGAAAACATGTTCAATCTTGTACCTAAGTACAAATTAAAATAATGAAGAAGATGTACTGGCTTGTGGCTAGAGCACACAGTACAAATTAATCAAGAGCCATTCCATTTTTTATATAAATGAAACTGTGAAGACATATTTCCAGTATATGGGCTTGTGCCCAAGCAGGGCACAGCTCAACCAAGCCCCATACGAGCTCCACTGGACGTCCCATGCTTCTCCGGTCTCCCCCATGCGGTGCGTTCAGCCCTGCAACCGTTCTGAGACTACTAGATAGCCTATATATAGATCTTCTGTGAGTTATCTAGCTTGTGAGTCGTCTCCCAGATCAGACTTTAGCTTAATACTCTGATGATAGTCTGATTGCAGACAAGCCAAAATCTTGATGAACGGGTATTCGACCAATCATGTTGCGGGGGGTGAGGATCTAATCACGTGTAATTTGAAATCATCGAACAGACACTCGGCCAGCACTGGTAAATTTAAGTTCTGCTGTAACCGGTGGGAAGACAAGCTAAAACATCCTGGACACCAACGTTCTCAGACATAAGAGCGACAGTTTAAAAACAGCTGTAGCCTGGCCCCTGTAAATATCTACTTATTAAAATTGTTTTCTAAAAAGCGCCGTGCGCTCGCAAAGGACTTCCTGTTCGGTAGAATATCTCCGCCCCTTATAGTTTTTGCCTTCTGCCCCAGGCTCTGTGCGGGCTCCCCCCAGAACTTCTGCTATAGCATAGTAGGACTGTTGGATCCAGCATGAGCTTGTGAGTAACTGATATGAGGAAGAAGGCCAGACAAAGGGACTAATACTCATAGGAAACCATTATCTATCTGCATCCGTGCACACAGTACCTTAAAAGTCAAAGCTTGTTCGGAGTGAGTCACCTCTATGTATAGCACGCCATAACACAAAGAAACCTGACTAAATTCCTAAGTAAGTAACCATAAATAATATAAACACAGGCTATATCTGTTGTCAGATTACAAGAGTGCATGTACTTACATTCTTAAGCTAATATGATTAATATGATTAAGATAGTAAGGGTCAGGTCATGGCATGTTTGATTTGTCAAACAACTCTTTGATTTGCTTGAGTTTTCCATCCCCCTTTATGTCCTGTCGGACTCATTTATGTAATGAGTGTAAAACTCTTAGCGCTCGTTACAGAGAAAAGAGTGACACGTTTTGGGAGAGGGGGAGAACGTGTGAAAGTCTGTTATGTGTCGCGCTATTGCCACTCTTGAAATCCGAGCGAGAGAGAAACGTTCTGAGTGATCGCATGCCCTGGGACTTGAGAACACAACTTACTTTGTAGTCGACTCTTTGTCAGACTTGCTGTTCAGGTCTAAGGCCCCCGTCTGCGTCACTTCAAGTGCTGTGAGACAAAGGCAATTGTTCAGATGCGTCGCACTTTGCACACTCATGCACAGCGCTCGCACTAAGAATACTGCAGACGGTTGTGGTATGGAATGACGATGTCCTGACTAAAAGAAGGGAAATGTCAGACACCTTATTTTATAACATAGAAACTTTTAGAAACACACTATTCAACATAGCAAAAAAATACATAATTACGTAATAATGTACATCAATTGATGTACATTTTGTAATAGCACTTATTTAAATGGCTGGCCCCAAATATTCAAATATTAGGTTGGTATTTCACATACACAAACACCTAACCATCAAAGTGTTTTTAGGGCTTTTGTATAATGTAAAATGGTAAATGGACACATTGGTTTAGGTTAGATAATGAATGAGGAGCCAACATTTTGATATTCATTGAGAAAGGTATATTATTTATTTCCATATATTAGGTATGAATTATTCAAGACTTGAAGTCTTCGGTAGCTCGAAATATAATGAAACCATAACACCAAGGACACCCTGATGTCACTTTATCATATGAGGCAAACTCCACGGAAATATACGTGCCATAACACACCTTTACGATGTAATAACTACTTTACAATAAATCCAGTTTATCGGGAAATGCGATGAATTTCATCCTCCATATTTCCCCACACGCTGCCATTGTAACGGTGTGTCTCTCTCATCCGCTTGTGTGTTGGACAGTTAGTTTAGTCTCCATATTGGCTAGGTGTCTCAGTTCCAAACATAGACCCTGTCTTAGAACCGTGAAAACGTAACATCTGTTCCTGTGAGATCCTTTGTGACGAAAACAACATATTTAATTGCTGTAACCGAAAGGGCTTTGTCCTCTTTAATGCATGGGACTTATAACTGGCTAATTAGCCTAGCTCCGGAAGTATGTCCTAATCACTTGTATCAGTGCAGCGGAGTGAGAAAGAAGGCTGTGTGTGTGTGTGTGTGTGTGTGTGTGTGTGTGTGTGTGTGTGTGCGTGCATGATACATCGTGACAGGCCACCGTCAGTGGACATGCTGGCCGCCGGTTTTGTTTGACAGTGTGGAGTTAGACACTTGCTTGGTCAGCACTAGGTCGCTCGCACAATGACATGAGTGAAAGGACATGACAGACAGAGGGAGTGTGTGTGTGTGTGTGTGTGTGTGTGTGTGTCAGAGCAGTGTTTTGCTCACGTTTCTATACAAACCAAGGACTGAGGCAAGCCTTTTGCCACAACTCAAGTCAAGAACACTGCAGAAAGCAAAGCTTGTATATGAGCGATGTTTGAAACGTACCTGTCTGTGGGTCCTGGGCGGTGACGTCAGCACCCTCCCGGCCTAAAGGTGTAGGGTGCTCTCGTTCTTTATGCTCACTGTGAATGGAAGAATGGAGCACAGGGTTTACATTACATTACACACACACACACACACAGCCACACATATAACATACACACACACACACACACACACAGCCACACATATAACATTGTTGACCCAATTCTACTCAAACATGTTTGATGTCTCATATCAAACATGTGAGACAGTAAGGATTTCAGCTGTCGTATCAACGACTAACCCTCTCCAGCATTCCCTTGAAGTCTGTGCCTCTTTATAAAAACCAGAGTATGAAAAGTCACGTGACCGAATCAAAACATGCATGATTAACGTTACAGGCATTTTGGGTGCCCGTGTCTGTTACGCGTCTGTGAATTTCTAATACGTAACAATATCCTCTATCACTGATTGTCTTAACTAGACACCAAAAGCACACCCGGTCATGATGTGAACCACCGCGATTGTGCAATTGTACAACTAAAATACTTAAGGCGTAAAAAAAGGTTTTGCTGCGGTCGCTATGGCTTGACTTCAGTGTTTGCTTGCTCCTTGACATAAAGAACTGGAAGCTGCAAGCACCGGTCAAAGACATCGTTGTGGGAGCTCCACCTTTTGCAGCAAACTGGTCCTAAAAATGTCTTCTCATCCAAAAATAACTTTTATAGAGTGGCACACATGGGAGTCCCCCGGACTCCTTTCAGCCCTATCAGATGTCTTATCAAGTCCAGTGAATCAAGGTGGCGGAGACATGGGGGTGGGAGGAGGGGTAGAGGGGAACCTCCCTGAAGGAGACCCCGAGGTACACATGCCTGCATCCAAATAAAGGTCAAGCGTGAGCTAAATGAAACACAGCCGCAGCCTCAGAGGTTCGGCATGTTGGCGTTTCAGTAAATCGTTGTCAGTTGGTATTAAGACGTTGTGTTTGTACTGTGCAAAGCCATCCACCCTGTGGGGCATTAATACATTTCCAGTTCCTTATTACATTTGTTATTACATATTAGTACATTGTCCTTTTGGGATTGGAGCACTTCATCTGCACATTCATGAAACGATTCATAATAAAGCTGTTCACTCCTTCACTTCAACACAGGTGGTGACTTCATAGGATGGGGGCCTCCGTTGCTTACCTCTTGTCCTCTGCATCAGCGCAAACTCGCCCTCGCCTCTCCTCTTCTTCCCCGAGCGTGTCTGTCTTTGTCTCCCCCTCCATGGGCTCTCCCTCCATGGCCTCTCCCTCCATGGCCTCTCCCTCCATGGCCTCCCCCCCCATGGCCTCCCCCCCCATGCCCTCTCCCTCCAGCCGTTGGTGACCTGCTCCCGGCTCGGTGGGCTGCCGTGGGCTCTTCTCGTACCCTTCTATCTGCTGGTTAAGTGCTTTAATTGTCATCTCTGGGACACGGGACAGTGGGCAGGAGAAGAAGAAGAAAGGAAGAAAGAAATAAGAACTTTGTCAGTCTGTCTGTGCACACTGCGATTGGTGAAGTAAAAAAAAGGGTTAGGGTTGAATTATTGTAGCTGTTGTACATTCTCCTTTTTATTTTGGGCTGAGAGTTCTAGGAAGGACGGGGAAGGTTTTATCACCATGGTTACGGCCCATGGCAACTTTGTGATCGTTTTTTCTAAGCTAGTACGTGTCGTTGAGTATGAGCATTATAATGACCGATGGTGAATATGAACGTTATACTGTAAGTATATCTGAGAAGCTTAATCCTTCAAAATGAACCACTCCCCCGACAGAGCTGCACACATCCACACACACCATGGTGTTAGCATACCGACTCAGTGTTGCCTTCACAAAAGAATGGAACTTTTGAGCAGAGTAGAATGCTCACAAACTGCTTGGCAGAGACCGCCAAAAAGCGGATTTGACGGCTGTTTTCTCCATTACAATTGTAGTAACAGTGACAAAATAGCATGGCTACTATATTTAATAAACTTAAAAAACAAAACAAAACAAAAATATTTTTGGGACCACTGGCACTTTAAAACATTCCCATATCATTTATATTATATGTAAAAAAGCATAATCCTGGGCCAAGAATTGCCCTAAATGCATGATCGGTCACATGATTATGGCTAGCCAACCACAATTTGAGCACATCAGAGCATATTACGTGCTGACAGCCTCCTCTTAATGCAGCTTGTCCGCCTGGACGTATAATCAATGTGTACGAGTCCCCCCGGAGCCCTTCCCTTCCCCTTAACTGTAAAATCGAACCACAAACGTTTATGTACACAAGGAATCAATAGGCCTTCTTGGCAGAGAGAGAGAGAGAGAGAGAGAGAGAGAGAGAGAGAGAGAGAGAGAGACAGAGAGAGAGAGAGAGAGAGAGAGAGAGAGCGAAGATAGACAGAAAAAAAGAGAAAAAGAGAAAAAGAAAGAAAGAAAGATAGATAGATAGAAAGAAAGAAAGAAAGAAAGAAAGAAAGAAAGAAAGAAAGAAAGAAAGAAAGAAAGAAAGAAAGAAAGAAAGAAAGGGATTATGGGTGGCTTAGCCTGTGAAGTGGAGTGGAATAGAGAGAGAAAGAGAATCTTTCTCTTTCAGACAGAAGGAGAGAGAGCAACCAGAAAAGTGCAGTGGGTTAATCAAATCAATGGCTAAATTAAATATTGCCGGAGCTAAGCAGAGTTAGCTCATGGTCAAAAGGGGATTCCACGCTTAAAGGAACGGCATACAAAAAAAAAAGAGTAGATGAAGATCTCACAATTGCAATTCAAATTAAAAAAGTGTATGTGTGTATATACATATATATATAATATGTGTGTGTGTGTGTGTGTGCCCGAATGTATGTGTATGAATAGTGTGTGTGTGTACCATAGCTGTGGAGTGTGCATGCATGTGCAGGCGTGTGTGTGTATATATAATGTGTGTGTGTGTGTGTGTATGTGTTTATATATAATGTGTGTGTGGACCATAGTTGGGGAGCGTATTTGAGTGTGTTTGTGTATATATATATATAGTCTGTGTGTGTGCGTGTGTGTGTATATATATAGTCTGTGTGTGTGCACGTGCGTGTGTGTGCGTGTGTATATATTTAGTCTGTGTGTGCGCGCGTGCGTGTGTGTGTATTTAGTCTGTGCGCGTGTGTGTGTGTGTATATATTTAGTCTGTGTGTGTGCGCGTGCGTGTATGTATATAGTCTGTGTGTGTGCGCGTGCGTGTGTGTGTGTGTGTGTGTATAGTCTGTGTGTGCGTGTGTGTGTGTGTGTGTGTATAGTCTGTGTGTGCGCGTGTGTGTGTGTGTGTGTATATAGTCTGTGTGTGTGCGTGTGCGTGCGTGTGTGTGTGTATATATAACGCTGTGTACCGTAGCTGTGGAGCTGGGCCCGGTCTTGCTCGTAGCCTTCCAGGGCCTGCCGAAGCCTCTGGTTCTCCGTCTCCACCTCCTGCATCCTCTGGGCTGTGAGCTGCAGCTGCTGGGACGCCTCCAGCACCGGCATCGGGTCTGCACACACACACACACACACACGGGCCGTTACCGCTGTGTGTGTATAGGTGGATCTCTTTGAATGCGTCAAGGGCTAGCGAAATAGACCAACTATGTTATTTGTCGGCCCAAATAAGGGTTTTCGAATCCACCCGTCTTTGGGAACTACAGAGGCACAACACTGTTGCCTTGAACCAAGTAAAATGCCAACTGCATAATTTACGTGGGGATATTTCAATTTATTATTAACATGTAAAAACACATACTATTTTGAATAAGATAGTAAGAAAATGACTAAAATCGCTAGAATTGCATAATTTAGCATTTGATGTAGAAGGATAGAAATTCTTCTTTTTTTATATACAACAGTAACTTAACATATAATGTCTTGATTTTATTACACAGACACACATGCATGCATATATACAAATACATACGCACACACACACATTTTCTATTTGGCAAACATTCCCTACATACATTTTGCGTTAAATTGAAGTTTAAAGAAAGAAGAAGGAAGTGACCATTATTGATATGATAGTTGTAAATACCCACAAATTAAATCTGGAAATCGACATTGTTATCAAAACTATTTTCTCATTCAATCTTTTGAGATATGGAGCCAAAATATGAAATCTTTTCGGCACAATTTAACACTGTATATATGTGTATCCATGTGTATTATCATCTATTATAATTTCATTTTGGTGATGGCATTTCAAATATGTAAATGACCGGGGTTAATAGCCCACCAAAGAGTGATGTAAATTCTGACCAAATAGGAGATACTGGCTGTATCGCCTTGTCGAGGTAATGGGAAAATCCATAGGGGCAAAAAAATAATTGCCTAAAGTCTTCCAAATGCCAACACTGTCTAATTTGCTTAAAATATTCAGTTAAAGTATGGATTTTTCTATTCATTACCGAGGCATAGAACAGTTTTGAAACTGCAATCTAAACGTTGCAAGGAACTTCTGCCCCCCAAAAAATGTCAAAACGATGTTGACAAACCATTAATCTGGGATCCAGCAACCCTACTATGTTATAGCAGAACTTCTGACGCGAAACAAGAAACTTAGGAGGGCGGAGTTACGCCTTGTTTCCTGTTTCGTTACGGAGATATTCTACTGAAGACAAACCTATTCGCTCGAGTTAATGAAGCATTTAGAATGGGCACTACTGCTTGGTCTACGGACAGGATGTTTTAACAAGTTTTTGTTCGCTGATAGCCAATTACAGCTTACGGATCCATGCATCCAGCAACATGATTGGTCGAAACAATTATGGAGTCAGAAGTGAAATGTCCTGTTCACCCAGACTCGAGCTAGTCTGATAGTCTGATCAGACTTTAGTTTATTAATGGAAAGAGACCAATTCGTGAGACTAACCAACCATTTAATGGCTTCCCCTATTGTCCCATTTTGCCGTTTTACTTATGTAGAAAGAATATGATCAAAACCTACAAACAAAGGTCTCCGTCTCTCCCGATAACGACTCTCGATAGCTGACTCTGCCTTAAAAAGCTCGTTCTGTCAGGATGATTCACACTTGCTCGGTTTGCGGTGCGCGTTGTGTTCCAGTTCAACGCTTCTAGCGGCATCCTCGCCGTCTGAGGCGTGTGAGTTCGTCCTCACTGCTGTCCTACTCATCAGCAGGCAAAGTCGGGACTAATTGCGGCCCTGCTAATTACTGTATGCCCCAATTCCAGTTGCATGCCGTATGCTGTACGCTTGCCTTTAATAAGACAGCTGGCATTATTACGCAATTACATCATTCTATTGAAACTCTTTGCCCACAAAGACACCGATGGGTATGGAGGGAGACAGAAAGGGAGAAAGAGAGATGAATGACAATAGAAGAGGCAATATCTGCTCATCGTAAATGACCCACTCCATTCATGGAGACACACATTATGTGCAAAAACCAGTGAAACATACAACACAAAAACACACCCTGGTACCAGCTTGTAAGCACCACTTAAAAGCCTATCACAGTAATCATTGTCCTGTTATTTTCAAACATTACTGGTATCCAAGGAGTATCTTTCCTTTCTGAAAGAAATGATGTAAAATCAGCCAAGATTCGCTGTGAGTCCAAATTTACATATTCCTATTTTCATATTCATATATTTTAAAGACTCAAAGCTCCTCCACATGGCAGTGAGTGAAATCACTGACCTATGATCAGAGATGGCACAGTGTGCATACTTAATGAGTGTGATCCCCCCCAGGAGGAGCAAGAGGAAGTCGTTAGGAAAGGGATGTCTATATTGCTCTGTTTGCTCACACACCCACCGTCATCCCATTGTGTGTACAGGCATTGAGAAGCTGGCTGGAGGGATGGTGGCCCCCAAAGGACAATTTAGGATTTGGGCTTGCTGTGCTCGCAGTCGTTTACATTCCAGTCAGGATCGAAGGATTGATACAAATGCTCATTATTTAATAGGGATGGGCGGAAAGCTGCAGCATCGCGGTTCTTTGTGTCGTCAGTTTGACTCAGAAATCGTATTGTCGTCCTACAGGGGGCGCTATATATAGGGGTGTTATCACCTACCGTTTGTTCACGTTCATTTAAATAACAACGACTGTACGTGTAGAACCTGAACCCCGACTTATATGTTACACAAAATATACAATCGCACATAAAAATAGGAATATCGTATCGCAGTATTTACAGAATTGCAATATATCAATGCCAATGATGCCTATGTGCCAATGCATATCGGCACTAAAATAAATCATAATATCGTATCGTGAGGTGCCTGGTCCCTACTATATATGTAGTGCTGGCTCACATCATGGCACAGGAAGGGGTAGCAACAATCGCTACAGCGCATAGAGACCACTAGCGAAGCCGTTAGTTCACATCAACATCCCTGCCACACAAGCTGGATGTAATCATATCAAACCCTGCTGCTACACAAGGAGAGCTGAATACCACAGGCTTCCCTTTACAATATGCACTCTTAATAACACACGGCTGATGTCTACTACTTGTACAACGGAGTGTTTTTTTACCAATCACCAATTTTAAGGGAACAGATAGCGATCATCATACTTCATGAGTGCAAAACCGTGAACATGTTTGTACTACAAATATATACAAACAAATATAGACAACAAATATATATATATCATATTATTATTAATATAATATTATTAAAATATAACTAATATTTTTGACATTTATTTTCTATATATTTATTTCTGATATCCGAACTATAAAAATAATCATAATACTCAATTAAAATGGTTTGTATAATAAACACTTTTGGCAGTTTGCGTTTCCCACACAGGCACCGTTAGACACACACACACACACATGCACGCACGCACATGCACACACACACACACACACACACACATACACCACTATGTCGTACCTGGAGCATCAATTAGTTTCTTGTAGACGTGTAGAAAGGCAGCTTCTGACTCCTTGCTCCTCTGATTGACAGCGTCGATCTAACACACCAGGCAGAGCACAAGAGGATCAGGGAGACGAACACAACAACAGGGACTCGTTTTCACAGTGTGCCACTTTAGCATTTTTGCTTGAGATGATTCAAGTGTTTGAGGGTGCAAGCTCAGAAGAAATGGGCGGTGTTATAGCATTTGGAGTTGATACATATGAGAAATATTTGTTGTGTTTTGCAAGGCAGTTATTGTCAATGGTACGGTGTTTAGATTTGTCGACATGCCTCCCTTTATTATGTGTGAAAGGAGGCTGATTTTCTTGCTTATTCCGGGCTCTTAGAAAAATTATCCCGGACTTGGTGAGATTAATATAACCACTGTCACTCATTGTCCCACTCACCTCAGTCCAACTAACCGGCAAAACGGCTCCAAAAGTTTAAAAACATACATCTAAAACAACACAAGCAAGGGCACCTTTTGGGAGGGGGGGGGGGGGGGGATTGTTCTACTATTCTGGTTAGGCTGCAAGAACCTTTTATGCTTGAAGGAGGTACCACAACACGTGGAAACACAGCGGCACCTGCAGTATGCCTGTGTGGACATTTCACCACCCTCAACCACCAAGAAAGCTTTGGAAAATTGAACCGAAAACAGGGTGTTTATAAACTCTTACAGAGCACCTTTACTGACCGAAATCCTCTATTGGGATACGAATAATTGATTATTATATGAGCTCACCCACGGCACTCCAAAAACAGAGACTAGAGTGTAACCTTTGGATTCACAGTCGACTGTGGCTTATCTACAATTCCAGATGAATTCATGCCATTTGTGAAGGCAGCCAGCCTGTCAGTTAGCCAGTCAGTCAGCCAGCCAGTCAGCTAGCCAGGCAGACAGCTAGTCAGCCAGCCAGCTCTGGCACAGCTTTTGAAGTGAGGGCAGCCAGTGCCAGCTAACTGGGTCATCACCGCTGGCTACAGGAGGCGAGAGGGAGGGGGTGTGGAGGGGGGAGGAGGAAGATGAGAAGGAGGGATGGAGGGAGGGAGGGAGACCTGGGAGTCTGAGGAGGAGGAGGGGACCGAGGAGCAGCTAAAAGTATGCAGAGTTATTGAGCCTCAGCAAAATACTGTACGCCGACAACAAACACAACTTAGCGCATGCTTTTTTTCCCCCCTTTCTCTGACCTGTAGGGAGGTGGTGTTTGCACGACCTAGCAGAATCTGCACTGCTCCGCGACCAAAGAATCCTGTCTGCTTACGCGCACATCATAACCCGATTAATGTAGCGTTAGTCTGAACAAGCTAGGGAGAGGAGAAAGTGACACGATCCAGCACAGGCTGACCACACAGGCTCACCGGTGAATTGTCGGTTTACGGGTCAAATGTTGTATATGATATGTATACAATATATAATTTCATATATTATGCTCCAGGCCCTTGGTATATTGTGAATACGGTGATTCAAGTGGGGTGACTTTCAAAGGACTTGAACGTGGGAATGCTGCTGTTTCTGCTCGAAAAACAAATACAAATAAACTAAAAGGAGGAGTAGACCTGGACCTCACACACAACACAGGGACGCCAGGCCCACTCCAGGCCCTTCCTTCTCCTCAGATTGTGTTGAAGTTGGTTTGATTTATACATGCAGACAGGCCTATTTGCCGCAGCGAGAAGCCAGTGCAGCGTCAGCCACTGTGCTGCTCCAGCTGGGGAGAGGAAGACATTAAACATTTTCAGATGGGCTTTAGTGGAGAAAACATCTGGAGCCAACTAAGCTTGGCCAAATCCACCAGCCCTTCCCCTTCCCCTCTATGTCTCTCACAAGCTCTTTTTGGCTGTTTTGTCATTCACTTCTTTTTTACACACACACACACACACACACTTGCAGACAATGTGCATACACAAACAGCTGTTCAAGTTCATAGCTTGCAAATGTATGCTGCATTAGCGAGCAAGTTATGAAGCAAGGGAGAGAGAGAGAGAGTGAGAGAGAGAGAGAGACAGAGAGAGAGAGAGAGAGAGAGAGAGAGAGAGAGAGAGAGAGAGAGGCTAGAGGCTAGAGGCTAGAGGCTAGACATAGGGTAAACAGTGGTTCCCCTCTGGTTCTGCCAGTAATCATGACCACCATGGCTTGCAGACAGACTTGTTCCAGTGTTGACTGCATTGGTCTAAATCTACTTCTATTCATAGCTGGACCTTCAATTTGCTATTTTACATTAACCTACAATTCATAAATATTAACATGCATCCAGCTCATTTTAACTTTTGAGTTAAAACGACATTCTTACAGACCTACATTATAGGTCTGTAAGCGGGGGGGGGGGGGGGGGGGGGGGGGGGGGGGGGGGCGTTCTCGACCCTCCAAACCCACCCATCATCACGGCACTTAGTCAGCAAGGGAGTACTCCAACTCTGCAGAACGAACACTACGCAAACACCTCAACTGGGTTCTTTTTTAAACGGTAACACCTACTCGTGTAGGTAGGTGGCCTCCCGGCACTGTGTGTGTGTGTGTGTGTGTGTGTGTGTGTGTGTGTGTATGTAACGTTGCTTTGACAACGGACAGCCTTTTTTGTATTGTTGTAGTACATAGGTATATATATTTTTTCCCGCCCGTTTGCAAATTAAAAACAGCTGCCATCTAGATACAGTGCCACAAGAGGACTTCTAATGAGTGGAGAGAGAAGGAGGAGAAGGAGGAGAAGGAGGAGAGAGAGGGAGAGAGAGGAGGGAGGAGGGAGAGAGAGAGCGAGAGAGAGAGAGAGAGAGAGAGAGAGAGAGAGAGAGAGAGAGAGAGAGAGAGAGAGAGAGAGAGGTAGACACACACACAGACAGGAAGTCTGGCAAGCAACCACCCAGACAGAACATGTCAAGGTTTACGAGGTGTTTGGGAGGGCATACGGAGAGGAGGGACTGTTGTCTTGAAAGGAAATGACAAAACTGGAACAGAACAGTTTGTGAGTATGATAGACCGAAAGATAGAAGGCAAAATCATATGAACAAGCATGATAATTATTGTTTAAAAAGTTACAATATCTAGTAATGCTCACCTCTGCCTGAAAGCCTTTGAGCAGTGGTGCTACCTGCTTCCGAAGGTCCTACGAGACACAAAAAACAAGAACATTTATTTAAAATATATATGTTTTTATTATGGGCTTTTGTGCCTAATAGAGAGTGAAACAGTGATAACCGACATGAAGTTTGGCTGAAAGATAGAGGGAGTGACATAGCATGTAGCTATGTAGCATTGGGCAGGCAAAGGAGGGAATCTAACCTGGGCGCATTGTACCGCTATGTTTTCTGTACAAGTGTGTTGAGCCGGCCAATGATTACAATGATAACCATTTGAATCATGATCGTGAGGGTAATGATACCAGTGATACTTCTACAACACTTTTCAATACAAAAATAACTATAAGAAGACAGTGCTAACTAATATGCCATACATGTTGGCTGCCAGGGAGTAGACACAACATATTAGTTCAGTGATGTCATTTCATTCTGAGATAGTCCAGCCTAGTACAGTTCCAAATTCAGGGCAAGAAAAGGCTTGAGTTTCCTACTTTAGAGCATACCAACATTAACATTAACATTATTAAACCAAAAGTTTAATCATGTATCATGTGAGAATAAATAATGTATTTCAACCTGAATTAGTCCCAATACCTGGGCCTTTTGAGGTGCATACAGTACGTGTTTTCCACACATTTATATGAACATAGATGGCAGTACACTGAGATGAATACATATACGTATACAGCTACTTCGGTACGATGTGCACACCTCTCACTGGAAACGGTTAAAGCCTTGTCAAAACATTTCTGTAAGCCGTTGAGTTGAGGAGGCCTCAACGACATGTGACAAAGGAAAAAAGGGAAACAAAAAGAACATGCACACATCTGGTTTCAACATAACACTGTTAACCTGGAACAAGATGGCTCCCCAGGCCCTGGTCCACAGTGAACACCGGCACTTAACACACACACACACACACACACACACACACACACACACACACAGCAGAAAAAAGCAGATGTGCTATGTGTGACCAGTTGGACAGACAGAGACAGACAGACACACACACACACACACACACACACACACACACACACACACACACACACACACGCCTGGTAATGCCATTGCATGCTGCTTGAAATTGATGTACAGAGACCTCGAGTGAATAAATCCCCATCTTCTAGGTGGAGGTCTGAGCAATGAATAATGGCACTTTAAAAAGTAGCGAGCATGTGGGTGCTAAAAGTCAAGGCTTGGACGGTTCTGTTCTTCCTTACATGGAACAGAAAAACCAGGGGCACACCAGTCTATTAAAAGAAGTGTTGGTCAAAGCGAGGGGCAGTAAATGCAGGAAAGAGGAGTGGTGGCTACAGAGAAAACAAGACAGTATGGCGAGGAAGTTTCAGCCTTCTGGGAACAAGGATGAGTTGCGTTTTTGAACAGAATATAGCATTATTGTATTAAAAAAGAGAAAAAGAAACATAGAAAAGTTGTTTGTGCTGATTTTATTTATATTTAATTACCTCTAAATACTAACACAATCCCAAAATATCTAGTATTCACAATAAGGGCATATTATTTATTTCAGTGGTTTAACCAGTATAGAAATTGTGATAAGAGTTTATCTATAAAAATATGCTAATGTATGTAACATATTACTTTATTTTAAGAAGCAGGGTGGCACAGGCGAAGTCGAACAAGCATAGACACATACACATGTAGAGAAGTCAACCACAATTCATTGAAGAATTTTAAAAAGGAAAGAAAGAAAGAAAGGAAGAAAGATTCTCTCGCCCACCCCTGACTGCTTCCTGTTCTGGAAAGGAGCCCAGAACTCCAGGGGCAGCAAGCCTGTAGGTCCACACACACACACACACACACACACACACACACACACACACACACACACACACACACACACACACACACACACACACACACACAAGGCAGTGCTATACAGAAAGATGCAGAGTAAAAGATTAGAAAGAGGGCAATGGAGTGAGTGAAAGTGCAGCCAAGTAGCTGGGGTCTATTGAGGGGTCTTTCTCCTGGAGCAGTGTGCCTTGAACACTGGCCCTGCGTCCACTCTCCAGGAACACACAGTCCTGGACACAAACAAGCCATTTATGAGCAAAGAAAAAAAAACTAAACAAAAAAGAGGGAAAAAATGACGCCACTTCCTCTCTTAAGATTTTAGGGCAGCTTCCCCCCCCCCCCCTCTGGTGCCGGGCAAGGACACAGACCATGCAGCTTTTCATATTCAGCCTGCGTGTGTTTTATGCCTTAGTCCCAGGGAGCTAATGGCAGGGGCCAGTAAGTGCATGTGGCTCTTGAACTTGGGAGAGTCTGACTGATGTTGCTGCCATTACAAGTAGATCACCCTGCTCCACACACACGCACACGCACACACACACACACACACACACACACACACACACACACACACACACACACACACACACACACACACACACACACACAGAGAAGCCCCAGGTACAAGTTATGCATTTGGGCGAAACATGATTCATAGTCATGCTTGGTAATCCTCTCCCTTTCTGTCACTGTGTGTGTGTGTGTGTGTGTGTCTGCGTGCACGTCTGTCCAGTCAGGCTGAAATCCAACAAATGAATGTTTTATTTGGGGGCTTAGCTTTGACTTGGTGAGGGTGGTGTTCCGGGTGTGTATGTGTTGAAGGGGGGAGGGCAGACTGAATGAAAAACGAGGAAAGTGACTCACTGCATGCTCACTGTATTAAGGTGTGCGTGTGTGCCTGTGCGTGTTAACCTAAAATACATCTAAAAACAGAGTTAAGAGAAAGAAAGGGCATGCCATGAGATGCAGATCCAGAGTGATTTAAAAAACAACCACAGGGCAAGCAGCATTCAGGTGCACTTTTATTCCCTAAAATGACTCTGTAAATCTCACAATCTCACAACTGTTTTCAATTCGCAATTCGAAGAGATTCAAAACGCTTGCGGATAATATGGCCACTGTGTGTGTGTGTGTGTTTGTGTCTGTGTGTGTGCCATGCATGTGTGTGTTGCACTGAATCATCTGTCCTTGAGACATTACAACACTGACATTCAATAAAGTATGACAAAATCACACACGCATCCACAAACACACCCACACACATAAACACCCACACGCTACAAAGCAGACGGGGGTGTGGTGAGATAATCCCAGGTGTTTTCTGTTGGTTCACCATCTCCCCTTTAAAAGAGGACGGTTGTATCAGGACCCCACCATTTCCATGACACTGTACATTTCTCAGCGCTTACTGGTGATATGCCATACTGCTCACCAAGCTGCCCTGACATAGTGTGTGTACTCTGTTTAGCCAAGGCCTTCTCTCTCTCTCTCTCCATGAGAGGCAGACTCGGAGAGATCCCTGTGACTATGTCGGGGCACAGGGAACAATGATGTGAATTATTTAAACGCGACAAGACTGTCGTCACCGACTGTCAAGACGTTTGCTGTCTCTGTGGCTTTGGAGTGCTCTCTCTCTCTCTCTCTCTCTCTCTCTCTCTCTCTCACTCGCTCTCTCTCTCGCTCTCTCTCGCTCTCTCTCCATACATACAGTATATATATACATTCCACAGAACCTGCAATCATAACATCAACCAACAAAAACAAGATATCATAAACAACACCCCGTACCCTCCGCTTTGGATGCTCTTTCTGGGAATGAGGTCAACCTCTCCAGTACCCCCTCCCCCCCGCCCCCTCCCACTGACTCCACAAACACCAAACACAGATGAGTCCAGATCCCCCCCCCCCCCCCCCCCCTCTCCTCTTCCTCTCCCCTCACCGGTAGCCTTCTCCAGAGGGAAAGGCGAATTGGGCAGAACACTAAAGGACAAAAGAGTGACCGTTGTAAAGGAGGCTCAGAGACATACCCCCTATCCCTTGCCCTCCCCCCCCCCCCCCCCCCCCCCCCCCCGATTCCCCCTCAGCTCAACCAGACAAGACGATCAATCAACTGAAGCCGCTGGAGACCCCATCCAAGCTCCCGGTGGGGCGAGAGACGTGCAGGTGAGAGAGGACACAGAGAAGAAAGGGCGGCGGATCATAATTAGCTATGAATTGCAGGCACGGCATATGGCTGCCGGGCTACCACAAGAGAGCTATTTTTAGTGGTGGCTTTGGGACAAGAACCTGCAACGCAGCCAGCCGCGCAAATTGGAACACGCACGGGGGCCACATGAAGTGCTCTGCTTCTGCTGAGCTGCATGTGTGGCCGTCGCTGGACCGGCCCAAAGCTGCGTCTGAGCGAATGCCTTTTGCGAACACAAATAATAAGGGAGCAGGGCTGGCAAAAAAGACAAACGATTCGAGGAATTGCCTTCGGGGTTTATTTTGACCTTGTATGGATTGTAAATATTTAACACACATACACATTCATAAATGCATGTTTTCCTACCTGGAAGGAGTATTGTATAATGGCTAAACAATAATGGTAAAAGTTGTATGTGAATTTATGTGAATGCAGAAATTGCGACATGTGGTGTTGCGACATGTGGTGTTGAATCCCAGTCGCTGTGGTGCATGTTGAGCCTTGTGGAAATGGCTGGGAGACTTCAGAGTCCCAAGCATATCGTGAAAGCAGATGTGCTTAGCATATCCTTCTTCGCGCATTAGACAAAATACACCACTTGCCGTTGCGGCCCGCATCCCATTCCTTAACTGAAAGTGACAGTGACAGATAGGGGACAGACCAAGGCAATACGAGAGATGAGAGAGGGATGGAGAGAAGGATGCAGAGAGGGATGGAGAGAAGGATGCAGAGAGGGATGCAGAGAGGGATGGAGAGAGGGATGGAGAGAGGGATGGAGAGGATGGAGAGAGGGATGGAGAGAGGGATGGAGAGAAGGATGCAGAGAGGGATGGAGAGAGGGATGGAGAGAAGGATGCAGAGAGGGATGGAGAGAGGGATGCAGAGAGGGATGATAAGAGATGGAGAGAAGGATGGAGAGAGGGATGGAGAGAAGGATGAAGAGAGGGATGGAGAGAAGGATGGAGAGAGGGATGATAAGAGATGGAGAGAGGAATGATGAGAGATGGAGAAAGGGAGACATGAAGAATGTGGGCGAGAGGGATAGCTGAGAATAGCTAATAGTAATTTATGGATAGTAATAACGAATCCACATGTTTAGTACAGTCCATCTTTTAATGTTAGCATGCCAACAAGGATGCCAACAGTCATCGTCTTGTGTTAACCATTAATTATATTTAAAGTAAAACGTAAAGAGAATGTCTTGCTATGGACACCATAGGCACTTCTTAATATCTATGTAACCTTTACATCAAAGCTACCAAAATAAATGTAAAACAGGAGTTTGCAGAGAGGGAAGTTGGTAGTTTAGGTTGGTGAGCTCACATGAAATGAGCACTATGACCCTGCTTACACAAGAGTTTTGAATCTCTTATCGGCATTTGAAAGCGGTTGTGTTGATCGCGGCGCAAAGGGAGATGTTTTTCTCAGTCGAAACAGACCGGAATGGATGCATGACAATGCCAAGCAAAAATAAAAGCATGAATATCTTCATAGGAAGGAAACAAAATAACATGTCCTTTTTATGGGATGTGGCTTCAGTCGCCGCACATGTGTTCCCACATCAATCAACCAAATGTTGCTTTAAGAAACTATGCACAACTATGCAACAACAGAAACATCACAATTGTTGCGCAGTTACATATTTGATATCTAAAAGATCGGGGGTGGATTTTGTGTGAATAGCTGGCGTCCGCCTATCTGTTGCAGGCTCCCAGAGTACATGGAGCACGTCTGTGCATGGCTGCATTCACAGACACTGACTTATTAAGGTCAGCAGTGAGGGACAACATGGTGGTGGTGGTGGGGGGGGGGGGGGAGGGTCGCATTCTAAAAATAACACAGTGACCCAGCATGAGTTTAAATGGATGGATATCATTTAACTATCAATAAAAACACCTGACATTAGTGTCCTGTTACAGTGTGATTACACAAGTAAGCAATGCAACATTTAACAGCATGTTGTGTAATAACGTTATGGTACAGCATGTAACAACACAGTGTGGTTTATGTTAGAGGTTATGGTTAGGAATAAGAAACAAAGCAGCTTCTGCTAAATCCATTTTTGACAATCTGTTGAAATCAAACATCATTCCTTGACTATCCTCCAACACAAAACTAAAAGCTATTGTAAGTGTGAGGCTGACCTCAAAACATGCCACAGGTTTAATGTGTCTGATAGAAAATGCAGAATACAATCTTCTTTGGGTTTTTCATCTTATCAGATGACTCAGCATCATTAGAGGTTTACAAATCCCATTCACCCTAAAATAATTGATGATCCAATAATGAGATTAACTGCTAACTAAAAAAGGTTGACAGTGAAGATATCACGTACTAAACCGGCAAAACCTTGCCTTTTCCCATTTCTTCCTCCATTTCAGACAATAATAGGATAAAAATAAGGGTAATAATTATTTGGTTGACTTTTGTTTCAATTCCATCAATACGGAGTCAATTATTTCCTCTACTTTAATGAAGTTATGCAAAAAAAACGATTGAAAAATCGTAATCTTAATGGACAGATGAAATAATAAGAAAGGAACGTTGATTCCGAACACCTCAAACACCAAACACAGTCTCCTAATCGTTATGAAGTCATTACTGATGGCGGGGGTGGTGCTGAGCAACAGAGGTAAGCAGAGAATCGTGTTGACTGCTGGGAAGAGGAGTCTGTGTAAATTGAATCACCGGCTGTGTGTGTGAGAGAGAGTCTTACTAGAGTTAGGGGTGGCATATGAGGTGGGAGAAAAAATACAAATATATTTAAGTGATAATGTTTAAGCGATGAGTGAAATAAACCCCTGCATCACCGTAAGGCATTTATTCCGCAATAATGTACATTTTCCCACTTATTACACAGCTACATACTAAAGATATAAATAATTGGACAAAAACATAACTTTTTGAATTGATTTGCTAAAGATTCCTCAAAAAGATTGTCTGTTCGATTCTACAATTGAAAATGGCGTCAATGTTATGCCGTAATTTACCAATCAGAATCGAGTATTCAACAAAGCTGTGCAATAAATATATATATAAAAAAAGAAGACATATATATACATATAAAGAGACCAAGAGAACTAAGAATTGTCCCCCTCCCCCAGTTTGAGACCTGACCTGAGGTGCAGCCTGTGTCTCCTGAGCCACAAGACCACCCACAGCAGAAGTGCAAATGTTCTCCAGGGGGGAGAAAACGGAGAGGCAGAATAACACAAGCCGAGGTGCACTAGGGGATGGGTTGTGTTAAAATGACTTAAAACACATTTGACTCATGATAATAAAGAAATGGCAAATCAACAGACTTTCACAGACTCAATAGAAAGTACTAATTGAACTTCAATACCACGATATAGACCAAAAGTAAAAAAGTATTCACCCTAGGATTTCTTCATATATTTGCGCCCGAAATTGTATTTGTGCTTACTTCTGGTCTACGTGACAAGTATTTGGTCCAATTATCGCTCTGTTGTCAACTGTAACTCAGAGCAATGGGATTGAATGCTAAGCTTTAGTTTTTGATAGATTCAAATCCGCCGAAGCTCTACCCTAGCCACTGCGACAAACCCTCCCACTTTTGAAAAGCTATGTCCAGCCCTAACCTCCTGTTTTATGGCCCACGAAAAACGTTCCTAAAATGCCATCTGACTTCTGTTAGATAGGGCCTTTAAGATTGCTTTATTACAGAGAGTGAATTTCCAAAATCCTTCTAACTTTAACTTGGTTTGACGAGATCGATAAACTATGGATCAACCAACGGTTCTTGACTTTGGATTTCGATGTATTTACATCCTTGAGTTACATACAATCAATTGCATACAAAACAAAACTGTGAGAGTAAGTTAACACAAACAGCTCGTTCAAATACTTTTCATTTGAAAGATCACTGTTCGCTTGTCTAGTTTTTTTTAAACATGTTTAGATCTCTCATTAGATCTAACATGAAATAGTTCTCCTCGTGAAGCATAAGCATATTGTGAGTAGCTCTCTCTCTAAACGATGATACCACTATTCACATTTTTGGGTACAGCCCTAATTCTCTCTATGCCCATTCGAATTCTGTTCTGTATCTAATACTAGAACAATACATGTATGCATTCATATACTTCAACATTTGCACAGTGGAGTACTTTTAAATGTGTCAGTGTCCAAAAAGGACTGCTGTTAGGAAAGTGTTACATGGAGGAGGGGGTTACTATGTTGGGCGCAGATGACCTGCTAGCAACCATAGAAGAGAACATACAGGAAAAGTTGGATGCCGCTGCTCCCCCACCCGACAACTTTTTTTTGTGTGTGGTTTCCTGGGGAGCAGTTTTGCAAGGCAAAGAATAACATTACTTGTTGATACGATGCCATTTCTGACTACAAAACTACCTTGTGCAAACTTGCTGTGTTAAACAGACAGGGGTGAAACTAACCAATAAAGGAACATCTTCCAGATTGACCTATCTTATGATTAACACTTTAGAGAAAAGTGACCATTTGCAAACATAACCATTTTCTGTATGGTTCAAAAAGGCATTCATGTAAAAATATGAGACGAAGCAATAGTTAATAAAGTCAATACAATCAGCCTATCATCTAATGGGTGCTTTTTCTTTCTTACTTCTAACATGATGGTAAAAAAGTACTTCTGTTCTAGTACAGTGCCAACCCTGTCCCTCCACCCACACCCCACACCCACCTACACTCACACATGGCTTACTGGGATGGGTGGTACAGGGTCAAAATAGCTGCGTCATTCAAGGATGTGCGTCAGCAGGAGGGTAAATTATTGAGTGGGGGTTTCAAGACAAAGTCAGCCCTTACATTCATTTACAGTGTGCAAATGCAAATATAGCCCCCGCATCCCCCCCCCCGCCCCCCCCGCCACACACACACACACACACACACACACACACACACACACACTCTCTCTCTCTTTATTGAACAGTGGTTTTTGCTCGCCCACTAAGTCCCCCTCCCCATTGGCTGAAAGGTGGCATTAAAGCAGCTGATTGGCTAATGAGATACATCAGAGGCAGCCGAGGGTTTGCTCTGGGCTAATATAAGCAGACAGACATGCTAACTGTGGGCTAGCCCGCATATCGTAGCAAATTCGTTTTTTTTGTGTTGCTTTTTGTTGGTCACTGTCTAAAACTGGCAGCTGTTTTGAGGACACTTTCCATAAAAAGTGAACTAAACATAGATCTAGAGCTATAGATAGACACATCTCATGGGCACACTCAGAGCTCAGGAGAGGTTTTTTGTTACGTAGGATATTGGATATATTAATAGAATAGAATGATCGTGTAATTGATGTGTAATTGTGCACTGTGTCTTTGGGGCATGTAAGCCCTTTGTCCTCTTCGTTTATGCCCTATATTTCTTATGATTACTGTAGCCACGACAGTGAAATTAATGACGAATAATTATAACAATAATAATAATACAAAAATAATAATCATAATAACAACGTTACCTATATATCATCTTAAAGTAGATCCGATCCATAAGCATATAATAGCGGCATATTCCCCGTCCAAAACCCCCCACCACCGTCTCTCAGTCAGATGATACTCTCCGTCTAACAGGTGAGCCACTGTCCTCTCTGTTCTCCACCTATCCCGGTCCACCCTCTGTACTCCCCTACTCACCCACCACATTCCTCAGTCAGGCTACATTACCAG
Organism: Lota lota; assembly: GCA_026745465.1. Lineage (NCBI taxonomy): Eukaryota > Metazoa > Chordata > Actinopteri > Gadiformes > Lotidae > Lota > Lota lota. The sequence continues at coordinate 3,197,847 of JACYXH010000764.1, forward strand.
CTCTGCCTGTGAAATCAATAGCGGTGCCTTTTAGAAGACTACAAGTTCAGAGAGGAGGTAAAAGAAGAAAAAAAAGAGAAGAAAAGAAAAAAGAAGGGGAGTTTTAGGCTGTCTGCCTTCTGAACATGCATCTCTCTGGCGTTGTGGTGTTAAACAGGCAGGGCTGTAATTAACTGAGCGAGACGCCAGTCAGCCGGAGGATTGGCGCTGTGCCAACGAATCAGCCCTAATTACTATATTCATTTTGTCAGGAACGCTCATTTTGCCGCTCCCACTGATAGGGTATGGCAGTCTGGGGGAAAAACTAAACGGGCAGTACTGTACCGCACATGTCTCAGGCAGCAAGAAGAGAAGGACAAAGTAGGAAGACAAATAGTGTGCAAATGACATCAAGTCAACTCCATCGCTTGGTAATTGTGTTCAATGGGCCATTGACTTGAGCCAGACTGAACGGGACAACGTATCTCTACTCTGTTTGCTGCTAATCTTTATCACACATATTTTATTGCACATTATTGTACAAACTGAGAGAGATATTATCTGTATTTATTTTATCTTATTTTATCTCCACTGGTCTAGCCACTTTGGCTGCTGTAACGCATGAATTTCCCTTTGGGGAGTAATAAAATATTATCTATCCATCTATCTATCTAGTAGAGCAAGTACAATATATGTCAGGGTGGATTGAAATACAGCCAAAGTCACTTGAGAACCACAATTCATAAACATTTAAACAAGTAACAGCTGTACAATTACGTAAATGCAACTTTGGAATGTCTGAACATTTGGGACCCTCATATATAAACTAATCTTACCATAAGTAGGCCTATTCAAATACACTAAATAACGTTTTGCTTATTTTATGTTTTGAGACATACCAGAGTATATAATTGATTTATTGTGCATATTATTAGTCAAATGGATTATCAAACATTTTAGAAGAATTAAAACGGCACATTTAATTTCACAAATCAAATAGTGGTGATTTTACATGTAGACATTAAGCAATGTGAGTAATATTACCATTGCACAATTGCATACATTTGTGTAAGTAAAGTAGGTACTACAAATGTTGTACCATTTGTCTTTGGTGCTGCACCTGTTTCTTTGTACTGTACATTGCATTCCTTCGTATGTAGGCCAAAAAGTAGCTTTTTTGATTTATTAAACTAGCGTCATATCAAAGCCCCAATATTTCATAGTAGGTTCCTCCGTCCTATTTTAATCATTACTGTCTAATTGTAGGTCATGTATTTATTGGTGCACGAACAGGTCATCAACTGATGAATTAACTGAGCTTGGTGTAAGTTATTCTGGAGTTGTCCTACCTGGGACTTAATCATGCCAACATTTCTATTGACATTATTTCAATGGTGTGGCTTTTCAGTAGGAGAAGAAGAACGATGGGGGCAAGGAATGACAAAAATATCCAAAGACTCTCTTGTGGATTTACTGACAAGCACAAGAGGAAGTGCTGGCTCAGGCATTCGTTGAGACAGGAAGGAGCACCATTTGACCAGAGGGCAGTTGCGATAACCTCTTTTACCAGATTTGGCATCCTCATTATCAGTGTTGGGTAGTAGTGGGTTAGTTTTAACTTGTTACAAAGTAAAAAAAAGTAAAACAATTGTTTTACTGTCATTAAAACGTAACTGGTTACGTTACACTGTAACCTCCTCAGAAAAGTGACTTGTTAGATTACTTTTGTCTACCCGTCACCAAAAATGAAAACCCCTTTGTGATTCCTCTGTACATGTTCGTCTGCGCATGAAGCAACAAATGCAGGCATAGGTGAGTGGTGATCCGCTCAATGTTTGATGAATGGTGAAATAATGGGCCTACGTTCAGACGGAGTCCATTCGGCTCTGTTTCGAGAGTAATGACAGGCCAACCCTTCTGTATCGTAAATAGCATCTTCACTTTTGAACACCCTTATTTTGCAGATCTCTCCTCTCCTAAAACCTTTTAACACATATTGGATGTCTTACATTTGTATCCCAAATCAAATATTCCATATTTTTGGCATTTATAATATGGGCAATCTAAATAAAAGCTCAATATATAAAACTTTGTTTCGAATGAATTTTATTCACTCCCATCGCTGACCAAATCACTGTACAATGAGCAAGGAAGCTCAGCCAGCTGTGCCGACACCCTGAGTCTGCAGTTCTAATCAAAACAGAAGGTCAGCTTATTTAATTCTTTGTGACACAAGACACAAAAAAAAGCAACTGCCTTATCACTAGATGCAGAAAACGCTTTTGGAACAAATAGAATGACAGTACATGCTATATGCAATGGAAAGTCTGGATTTGGCCCACATTTCCTTCAGTTGTTTCCATGTATTCATACTTGCCCCACAACTTCGGTTTGTACTAATTGAAGTGATTCACCCTTCTTTATCCTATCAAATGCCCATGACAACGTTGCCCAATCCCTCCTCTGTTTTTTTCATTAGCACTTGAGCGTTGAAGGCATTAGGTCTAAAGCTCTGTCCCATTACCTTCCCTAAACCCTACCACTCTGCACTAACTCTCTCACTACCTCACTGCACCCTAGTGTAGGATGTTCCAATTCTACAATGGGTGTAGTTGTAGTGCCGTTCTGGCCCTTCAGGTGGCCCTATGAATGGAGTGAATGCAGTTGCTCCCTCGGTGAGGTGGGGACAGACGAAGACTCCCAAAATGCATTTTGATTCTCATTTGAACAATGGCAGCCAATCTGAAGACTACAAATGTAATTATATATTTTTAATATGTAAATAAAAAATTGCTAAATCGGTTGGAATGTTTTCCAAAAAGTCAAAGTTGAATTCATAAAAAAAGATTAGGACATTTTAACTCTGCACTTTTCATTATAACTGCTCGGAGTGTGTCCCATTTCGTAGCGTTTCTTTTACCCATCCGTTGCATTTGCAGGGGCCACTGAGTGAAGCAGGGCCACCAAACGGAGTCGTAGGGTCTAGGGAAGGTAATGGGACACGGCTTAAAATCACATAGAAGGGGTGGACATTTGAAATAGTAATCATAAGATGTCTATGTATGCGGATTATGTGTTGGTTTTCATCAGTAACCCAGTGAAATCAGCTATGCCATTGAATGTGTGGTGTACAAAAACACCACATATTCACCACACGGCTATGGAAGGTCTGAAATATTTAGGATTAAGAGTCAAATTTATTAAAAGGATAGTAGCCCCAACCCTTAGTCATGAATTATATATGATGACTCTTCCTTTACCAGCAAGATTAAAGGATCAAATACAACCAAGCTATATCAGGGTCTTGGAGCGTTGGGGAAATTAATGGAAATGAAGAGCACCCTCTGCTTACATTTCTCTTCAGGCACCAATCTGGAGTAACCCCTATATAAGGATCAATAACAAAACAGATATCTGGAAGGAGTGGATAGGGGCTGTGGTTTGAAAGACATCTGACCTATGCAAGCTGTAAGCTATAAGGAGGCAAGAAGCTACAGTAAATAACAGGATCCTTTAACCAGTTCAGATGCATTCAAATGCAACAGTTAAAAATGCAGCTACAAGGAAATTGTATTCCCCAAATCCTTATAAATGGGACGTATTAATTTGAGACCCAAATAAAAAAACACACTTAGTCTCCAAGATCTACAACTTCCTTATGGCCATGTCGACTATGGAGAGTTCGTTGAAAATAAAATGGTAATAGTAATGAAGAACTAATGATTAAAGAAGGAAGACTTCATTTAGAGTCGTCAACCATCCTAATTTGAGTTGCTTTTGACGACCACAGTAAGAATATGATATACTGTATATATTCAATAGTACGATTCCCCTCAAAGCTGCGGTTCTTTGTTTGTGTTTGTGTTGCTTTTGATTTGTATTTGGTGTCTATTTGGATGATTATGTGGTGGAATAAAAAGAGAATAATAAGCGATTTAAGAATAGGTTGGTATTAGGCATACCAAACTCCTCCCACCCTCTCCATGAGAGGAGAGAAAAAGGGAGAAAGGCAGAGAAAGAGCTGAGTGAAAAAAACTGCCTTGTGATAAAACCTTTCAGTGATTTAAAGCATTTCGATTTGTTTTTACTTGGCAGAAGAAGACATTATTAAATGTCCACCTTTTAGTCGTCTGTATCCGAATCCATTAACATGCACACTCTGCATTGTGTAGAGCACAATGGTAAAATGGATACAACAATGTCCTCCTTTGGGCTTTTACACTTGCATTTGTTCAATTACGGATGTGTATATGCATAATCACCGAATTTTTGAAACATTAGTTTCTCCTAACCATATTTTTGATTGAAGAAAATACGATCCCGGTTACATGACCCCTATAATGACCGTTTTTCCTTATTCGGCAATAATCAGATGAGTGCGCATATATACATGCTCGGTGTTGCAAATTGTCTGCTATGCCCTGGCCATGTTCCTTTTTAACTAGCCTTTCCCTCCTTGACAAGAGTTCACACAATTCCCAGAGAATGGGGCCTCTGGCGCAAGAGTGCCCCTCCCCCACCAGTACGATTAATGTAGTTATAGGTTATTAAGCCCCCACATAAATTGCCACTCGAGACAGTTTCAATGGAAAAGAAGCCTAATTTATTGGACAGTTGGAGACAAAACAGCTTTTTTTTGTTTTTCCATTTATTCATCAACACTTAGGACTTGGAATGAGTTTGTATGGGAGGAGGGAGGGAGAGAGGGAGGGAGGGAGCCATCACGGGATTCCTGAAAAGGAGTAAAGACGCAAGAGGTGAGGGATGGCTGAACTTGGGGGAGGGGTGAGGGTTCTTCCATGGCCAGAAACAAAGCAGCCAGGGAGGAGAGAGGAGGAGCACAGGGTTCCTTGATAGGCTTAAACAAGCCAAGCCCGTAAAGTCTGTGGCCTTTTCACTTTTTCTAAATGGACATTTTGTCATTTGGGTCTCTCTTCAGTGTTCCTAGGCATGCATTCTGAACATGTGTGGCTGCTATTGGCCTATTCCATTCCATTCATTTGAATCTCTTTAAAAGGATATTTCATCAAGTCATTGTTTAATGATCGATTCTTTAAAAGTAAAATAATCAAGCAGCTGACTATTGAAAAACCTGCTCCCTTCATAAAGCTTCTCTGCACCCGGTCCAGTTGTTGCTTTAGAAGGGTGCGGGTGCAGCACTTATAATATTGGTTGTATGCTTTGATTCTTTTCAGCCTCACTTTAGTCACTAGTTAGTAAGTGTCTGCAAATTGTCTGAATCTAAATGTAGTTAACTGAATCAGGAGATAGTAATACCAAAAGAGTATATTCTTCTATTAAAGTTCATACTCACAGTTATACCTTCTGCATGTTAATCAACATCATTTCTTCATTTCTAGGGATTTAACGGCCACTATAATTCTTCCTATCTGTTTAAAGTAGCTCAACGTAAAAACCGCTCACAGCACTCGGCTACAAAGCGACTAGCGACCACTCATTTCCAACGGCTCCCAGCCACATGCCACGGGAGGGGGCGGAGTCGCCACAAACTACTAACTGTTCGAGCAACTCCAGAGCGAAAGAGGAGTTTAGCAGATTTCAACTTCGTGCCTGGTTTCAGTGAGGTAGTTTGCAGACTACCAATCTGATCGGTGTATTTGGAATCCTGGTTCAGGGTTCATACAGCGTGTCGTATATGTACAGGTCCCTGTAGACTCCGCCTCCAACGTTAATTTGCACTGTGTCACCATGTGGCTGGTCCTGATGGTCGGATACATAGAGCAAGTATCAATGGCTGTTAGCGATGTCACTCACAGAAATGGAGACGTAGCTCTGGCGCAACACACGGTGAATCAAGTTCAATCAAGTTATTCTTATATTTACATTCTATGGGTTTATTTATTCCGTCAGTAGATCGCTGGGCAATTGTGGTCAATCCCATTTTAAATCACGCCCGTTTTACCACAGGTCTGTTTTTCTAGAAGAACTGTTCCCGGCATATGGTCCGTGATTGGTCGCGGTTGCGTGTCCTCTTCCTGATAAGTAGGCGGTTCTTGACACGGTTAATCAATGCTGTGTCCCAGACTTTCCGTCTGGATAGGGTGGCGCTGCGAGACTGAGGTCCCGGTAACAAGGTAGTTGGTATGTTTGCATTCTGCCTGTTTATAATTAGTCCAAATATCACGTGGTATAGTATATATACTTTAACACAGTGATTCTTTGTTTTGTAATGTGTTTACATTTTACCAACTACACTGTTCACAACATACCCAATAATAAATATACCAGACACTGACAGTCATACTACACTGATACATCAAAACTATTCAAACGGCCATATGCAGGCGCACACACACACACACACACACACACACACACACACACAAACCAGGATGTGACTTCATAGGGGAGGGAAAATGGCCAGCTAAACCTGACAGCAGACTGGCCTTGGCTAGCCATGCGATAGGAATACTCCCTAGAAGGTAAAATGAGTCCTTAACACTGCTGTCCACTGTGTGTGCATGCCCGTATGGGTTTGTTGTGATTGTGATAGAAGCTCGATAGGAAAAAATCCAATGGGTTTGCGCTTAGTGTTAAATGAAGTACGGTTTTGTGTTGCACAGATATGAAAGAGTATGCATTGTGCGTTGAATAGAATCTGGTTCTATAGAGATTAAAAAATGTTAACAAGGCCAGGGTGTGTGTGTGTGTGGGGGGGGGGGGGGGGTGTATGTGGTTATGTGTGCGTATGGTACTAGCAAAACTGAGCACTGGCAATAAAGCAGTGATCGTGGTTTGATGGGTGCAGTCTTGTACAGCCAGGCTACCTCTTGCCCTGGCATTAGCAACAAATTAAACACTCAAAAAGCATTCCAATGCACATTGTACTATCTGTAGAAGTACACACACATAATGTATCGTCACTACAGATTCAAAGGCCCCGTCAAAATTAAACAGAAGTTATCATCAGAAATGTATATGTACTGAACTACAAAGATGTGTGATCACCCACAATGCACTACTTCTTTGGCTCAGGTGTAGGTGGGGGACTTTTGGCTTGATGTTCAGAATTTCTCAATACACAGCAGTTGGGGGATAAAAGTACAGATAGACTTGAACCAGCCTTGAATGTTGGATTACAGCCAGTTTGGAAGCACCGTGTAACTGGCTCACATGCAAGCACACACCTCCCAGGCTTGAAACCTGTGTTCCATCCTTCCACAGCATTAAACCCTCTCTCTTAAGGCGCGTTCAGTTGACACACCCTTGGAAACCATGCCCAACACTAGGTCGTGCGATGTGGTCTTTGCCACGGCAAGTTTAAAACACAAAATGTTCTGGCTTTTTGGACGTTACTGCAAATATAGTGGTTGGTGTGTTACGTCATCATGCCCGGTCAACGTTGAAATAATTTCGACTTGGAAGCGGTTCATCTCCGCGGCAACCCGCCACATGGCCCCCCCTCCCTCCCCTGAATTTGCCGCGGTGATCTCTCCATAGGAAAACAATGGCATGGCGTGCGATCATGTTTCAACTGAACACACCTTTGGTCTCTCATCTTTCTTTCTTTTAACGGGGGGGGGGGGGGGGGGGGGGGGGGGGGGCACACCGTGTGCACCGCGTTCCTGTGAACCCTGGCAATGTGCTCAGATGGCGGAAACACAACACAAACACTGCCACTACAACTACGGATACCACCGGTACCGCTTACTACTGCTATGACTACTCACCTCTGGTGTGGTTTTCTTGAACTCCCGGCTCTGATCGATGAGCTGTTTCCTGGCCTGCTCGCTCTCATCCTGTCTGTTGGCCAACACAGCCGCCGTAGCGTCCAGATCTTTCTGCAGAAGGTGTGCACAGTGGTAGGGGGTGTTAGGAGAGGGGAGAGAGATACTACACCCAGTAGTAAGTACACAAACCCATCATGCTCAGTGGGTGTTACAATTACAATAAAGGATTTTATTTGCAGTTGTCACTGACTGCCCCCTGGTAATCACATGAAAGAGGAACTATTTGAAAATGGTGGACATTATTATCGCCCGATTAATGATTCGAGCAATCGACAAAAATATGTGGTTTATGGTTTTTTTTCATACACATTTTTCCTATACATAGTTTCTTCTACAATTATTATTACTATTATTATTACTTTTACTTAAAGTGTCAGTAAACCCACTGTTTCAGCTGGAATTTGAACCCTATGAGATAAAAAAAAAAAAGAAGGTGTTTTGGGCTGAGAGTTCTAGGAAGGAGGGGGGGTCTTGTTACGACCCACGGCAACTTTGTGATACTTTTCTAGTCCTGTCGTTGTGTGTGAGCATTAAAAGAAACGCCATTGTACATGAAATGCGCCACCCACCGCGGCGTTTACTGAGAAGCAACTCGGACGCGGACATCAAAACAAACCGCTGCTCAGAAGGAGCTCCACCCATCCGCACACACCGTAGCGTTACACTGTTGGTGTCCAGGAAGCCTGACCTTCTCTCGGACGCGATCACCAAACTCAACAGCTGTCCAGAACGAGCTCCACACACCCGCACATCCACACGCACCGTGGTGGTATACTATAAAGTGTCCGAGAAGCTTAACCCTCTCTCGGACGCCGCAGTCAACCACTGCCCAGGGCAGAGCGCAACACATCCACACACAAGGTGTCCCTTCGTCGTGACGTCGTAGAGTTTTTACTTCCAGGCACCTCGGCCTCACGGAAATACCGTTCCCTGCGTTCGATTCAGAGTGGAACGTTCACGTAGTGTTTTGGGGAGACTGGCCAAAACATCTGTTTTTCTCTAATATATGGTCTTGTTTTAGTAACAGTGACAAAATGGCATAGATTACTACGTTCACGATAATAAAAGGCATATTACCACTTTTAAATAAAATAGAAAAAGGTTTTGGGTTCAATTGCGCTTTATTGCTTTTCTAAAAAATGTGTGATAAAAAATCGACTGATATCTCATTAAAACACATCGCCTCATTGCATAATGATTATTACTTGTATCTTAAAAACGGTGACTTACTAAGTCATGATTCTGCCTTCTTAATTCCTTTCCAAAGCCAGAGAAATCTAGCAGGCATACGCGCAGCACTTACAGAGAAGAGCAGCTGTTGAGGCCACAAAGCATAGCTTCATTTAAGTCTTACACACGGTCTACAAGTCTCTGGTGTACACATAGAAAACTTCCACTATAGCGTATTATAGTTAAACCAATCCATGTAAAAAGTCTTGCACACACTCATTTACCCCGCAAGGTCACATGCACGAAGTGACTTCTCATACACATATAGTGGTTCTACTGGATGACAATCATGGTTCTGCCATGGTGGAAGATGTGACATCCTATGTCCTGCCAACAAAACGCACGGGCATATCATATATAATGTCGATTGTTTCCTTTGGTGTCAGAAATAAAACAAAACAATAAAACAAACAAAGATATATCCGTTATTTTAAATAATTGCACCATACACATGAACCACACGAAGGCAGATAATGATGTGTCTTGTATTCACACCGTAAGGGCTGAAATTAACTAGAACTCACGTACCTGTCTTTTGCCATAACAGATTTGCATTGTTAGCATTTGTCATGCTTGTTCTAAATGAATTCATGCAGACATGACAATGTCTGCAGACATATGACAATATGTAGATATTCAAAAGTATTATAGGGTCTGATGAAAACATAGAGAAGATTGCGATTGACCGAATCGATGGTTTGCAACATCACTAGATCCACCGATGCACCAGTGCACAGCACCGAGTGCAGACCGGTAGCTAGTATGAGTACAACATTCTAGAGTTAATTCAGCAGCGGAAAACCATAACATATTGTGGCGACAGGAACCGGTACAGTGTGGAGTTGGAAACGCTCTATATGTGGCATATGCCTCTTTTTGTGACGGGGACCAGCCTATGGCTATGTTCTTTGTATATAAAAAAAAAAAAAAAAAAAAAAAAAGCAATGCACATGAATGGAGCCGCAGTGACCAACCAAGCAAGCACTGCCGTTGACTCCCACCAGCCAACATCCAGCTCAGTTTTGATATTGTAATGTTTGTCCGGTCTGGCTACATGCATGCCATTCCAATCAGATCCATTATTCCCCTTCTATTTATGTCTGGCCCCACCCTTTCCCTTCCTGCCCCCCCCCCCCCCCCTAAAAAAAAAAAGACGTTGCGACCACCTCTGGACCAATACCGTGGGGTTATATAGGCCTACATCTTGCCCCGTCTGCCTGAATTGGGTATGCGGCGCCTCTCAGAACCGCATGCTCAAATAAATGGACCAAATTGTGCTCCATAATGGCTTTATAATTTCGCTAATGGACAAATTTTGCTGGCTCAGGCAGTGGTGCTTGTCTTACTTAATTTGTTCGGTAGTAAACGCTGATGGAAGAGATTACCTCTACTCCCTGGAGTGCTTGCCTCTGCCAGATGCTATCATCTGCACACGTAAATGGGAGAATACCAGAGAAGCCTGTTTTTTCTCCCTGCTTTCTCTTTCTCTTCTGCATGCCTGCTTTTATATGGATAAGATAAAAACACAAAGGAGACAAACACCTTTGGGCTTGGAAGAAATTGTGTGTGTGTGTGTGTGTGTGTGTGTGTGTGTGTGTGTGTGTGTGTGTGTGTGTGTGTGTGTGTGTGTGTGTGTGTCTCTGGGAGGGGTTAACACACACACCGCTGACCTCTCCACTGTTAATAAGGACCCGTGAAGATTGTCCGCAGAAGAAATTTAATTTTGGGGGCCTCAAGGGGAGGCAGACAGGCTCACTTTACAAAATGACTGCTAGGGTGAAACCTATCAAGGTGCTTAACAGCGTTTATTCTCCACTTTTATTGAAATTGAATACAGAACGGCTTTTCATTCATCATGTCACACGTACGCATTTTTATTCAATTTTCTTTTTACAAACGCCTGCATGATCGACAGATAGTTTGGGAACCAAGCAATGTGTTGGGCGACAAATAAAAAAAGAACTATGCAAAGTTAAAGTATCCTCTGACCCAGTTCTTCTCCAGTAAGCAGGTGTAAAAAGTATGTGCACCTTCAAAACGCTGCTCACGCTGAAGCCCACCGCAGGGACGAGCTGTACTCTGCTTAGTTAAGCCTTCTTGTTTGTTCTTGTTTCTAAGACACAGAGCAGGACGAACCCATAATGTACACTGGAAGGGGACACGGGGTCGGCCCACAGCAATACTGCAGCCCTCCATAGACTGCCACTCACATCAGCACTGTACTACAGAGTTAATATCACTTTTTATGACATGGGCATAATCTATTTGAAGACTACTGACAGATTATAAATGGTAGAAACTATAATCCATTGTGAAACGTAGTTGTGTTTGTAATTGTGTTTAGTTGTTTATTGCTCCATGTGTGAATAACATCAAACATTTGATACCAAGGTGAGATGGGATAACATTTCTTTAAAGGAGGATTAGCAAACCTTGTGTATACTATGTTCTCATCTCTTTTGGTGCCAAATGGAGCGGTTCCAGAAACAATGCGTTCAAAGCGACTTGGTTTATTTTCTATCACTGCTGGTTGTGGAACAGATTTTGGACTGGTCACAGTGCCACATAAATTGGCAAGTCCACTAACCCTCAGTAAAAACAGTTAAGTCAGTGTTTACACGAGACACTTTGGTCTTCTACAAGGAGGTCCAGTTGGGTTGATTTATTATTAGCGTGTGGGCAGACCGCTCTGTGTGAGTGTGTTCTTATCTCTGCTGACCGAAGGACAGAAATACAACTTGACAAATGAGAAAAGATACCAAGTGGCTCTCAACCTGAATCAGGACCTTAACTGAACACGTTGCCACGTAATGATCTATTCCCATGACAGATATCCAACATTACAACAAAGTTCCTTTAAAAAAGATTGGATTGGATTGGATTGATCAGTCAGCATCGTTTCTTTCTCATTGCTGGGACACCGGCAGTAAGAAAACGTAGAGTTTTGTTGGCCTTGTCCTTTAAGTGTGTGGGCCAATCTGGGTGTCTAGGTGGAATTTTCCCCAGATGACCTCACCTAGCCACAATGGGCCACATTAGGCCTGGAGCCCACATGGTGCCTCCCTCCAGAATCCCTCCTGCCAATGTCACAGCCAATCACCACTGGCCACTTGAAGTTGGGTTTAAAGAAAGAAAAAAGGACAGGTCGATTGTATTTTAAACTAACTTTTACACCACATGCATAGAGGCCATTGCAAATAAAAAATGAAGGGGGGGGGGGGGGGGATATTATGCTGTTCGCTCAGCCTATACAATAAATACAAGGCTGATGTGTGATGCAAATTGTGTGGCCAGAGAAGACATCCTAATTTCATTGCCTCGTCAGACAAATGGCAGAATCCAAAGGGTTGGAAGATTGCTTGCAAATTGTGATAGATTCGATTGACAAAACCCATAATGAATTCATAATGTGTTTTCAATTTAATTGTTTAACATATTTATAAAGGCATAATCATTTACAATCAGGAAATACTAATTATATTCATATATAGAGTAATGCGGGGTGTTCAACTCTATCTATCCGACTTAAATGTAAGTCGCTTTAGATAAAAGCATCTGCTAAATGACTGACACCAAAAATAATGCAGTGCTTTTTGTTGGTCTAATAATGTGACTGGCATTTGTGACGTAGGAAAAACATTGCAAAACGTAATCCACTGCATTAAATACAGCTAGCTACTACAGTAATGAATGTGAGCACTTTGACAAATGCCAAATGCCGACGACAGACAGCACTCCCAGCCAGTAGACTTGTGTCTTTAGGTCGAGCCATCGTGAGGTGGCTGTTGTCATATTGTGACGTCTCTTCCTTCTCTCCTTCAGAGAACCAAAGTTAAGATTAACCTTGATGCTTTAGCTGATGGCTGTGTACGATCAAAATAAATGCAATAGACTGTCAGCACCTTAAGTGTCCGGAGGCATGAGACAGGAACGCTACAGCACTTCTTGGTGAGGAAAGATGACTCCATTTAGAGATGTTACTAATAAATCAAGCTACATCCAACCCCAGAATGAACCCAGGGTTGATAGATGGCCACATTGAACACATTTTACAAATGTCTGGGGGCACACTGCTGTCAAGGCCCGAGGAAACGTTCTACTTTTAATAAAACCTGTCTGAGGCACTGCTCTGTCCACCTCTTTCAAAGTCACCACAAACATTCAAGAGATACTCCCTTTGTCTAAATATTAGTCATAAATCATTCAGATCCCGTCTTTCCATCCCATAACTGTTTATTTCACTGCTAATAAGTAGTTGTATCACATGGAGTGAATCACAACAAATACACAAAGCTATGGTCCATTAATAAGAACCACTGCTGACCGAATTTGAGTGAAGATAAAATTCATTTCCCAAAATGTATTTCAGCTGTTAATCCTGGTTTCAAGGATCTAAAGGCCAGTTTGTCAGTCTAAGCGTAGGTGAGCTAGCATAACTGAAGTGAGGTCCCTTGGTTGAGCTGTTGAAAGCTATGGTTGTAAGTCGCAATTGCTGCAGACATGTAAAGTGCTACAATATGTGGAAAAGCTGACGTAACACCTAAAATATGTTGATCGATATGCTCCCAAATGTTAGAGCAATGGAAAAGTAATGAGTACAACCCCCAACCCCCACCAAACACCCCCAACATGAACATTAAAGCTGTCTATACCGGTGGAGCTGGAATAATAGAGGGCAGAGGCAGTTCCTCAACTGCTTTCAGAAAGTCAAGTCAGAGTTTCAGAAAGTCAAGTCAGAACACAGATCTTTTAGAAAGACGGATGGAAGTCTCACTGCTAATGGGGCTACTGTCGCATCATGATTGTTACATGAGGTATAGTGGACATTGGTGACTATCCCAGATAACTAGAGATGATAGCCACTGCTGCTGCTAAATCAATTTGCTAGAGTGTGGATGTTTATGTTCACTCTAACCTTGCATCCCCTTGAGTTCTGCTGTAAAAATGTGCAATGCTTTTATGTGGCTTCACATTATTGATGGTGGCACCATTTATAAATTGGTAAGATTTGGGGCGTTTGCTGTTTTTCCAATTTTCTTATTAGCCCTGATTTAGTTGATCGAAATAACTAAGCTATGTAGAAAACCTGTGTCTGCACATGGATTATTTAGAATTCAAAAGAAAATATTTTGATATCTACCATGTGCAATGCTTGTCCATTGCTTATTGTGTTTTGTTTACATGACAAACCAATTTGTTATTTTAAATTAAACAGTTTTAACAGTATTTCTGTGCCCTGTCTACACCAATGAACAAATCACAAATAGACAGGCATACAGAGCAAGAAGCAGTTTAAAAAAAATGGCACTAAAAATTGAACTTGTCCAAATGAAAAGGGTCATATAAAGGAAGTGCTAGACTTGGTTTTAGTGGCCAAACTAGCAATCTTTTCAGAATATGCATAACTTAATTTGTCTGTAGTCTGAAGGCTCCTTGCTCATATACAATTAGGAAGAACTGAGGTATTCAATTGTATGTCTCCTCAGTCCTACCGCCCCTCTATTGCCCATTGACTTCTCATTACGTACAGCAGATGACCATGGATTCACCTTCCATGTTCGACACCAGCAAAGTCCACAATGTGGGCGCTAATGCCTATAGGTTTTCAGTGAAGACTACTTGGGTTCCTGTGACTTTAGATGGACAAAGATGGATGTTGTTCCTGTCCCTGGGTTTTTTTTGACATATTTTAGTGTCAGGGAGTATTGTGCTCACAGAGAAAACACACAGAAATGAAAAATCATCATGACTCTGTATCCCAGGAATATGATTATTTTTGTAATGTTACCAATGTTGGAATTTCGGTTCTCCGTCTAATTCACCACAGGCGCCCTTGTTCCGACTGAGAATAGTAATGTCTGCACGTTTTGGAGAGGGGCTATTCCTGAACTAGGGGAATGAAATAATGAAATGCATATTGCTGTTTAAGTCGTAGGAGTTTGTGAAAAGTATCTATTGTGGTTATGGATGGAGAGAATGGTAATGCTAAAATTAGAAGGACACCCATACACAAGGTCTGAATCAGCATGTGGGCTGGCCTCTTTTCCACATGGAAACAAAATGGTGTTTTTTGCTGACTTTTTGCTTTATTTTAGTTGACTCTTCCATCTTCCATCAAGCCTTGCTCCACCCGTGAGGTGTCGCATCTGGATCTGGGAGCAGGCAAACCAGCCGAATATAATAACATTCTCTGCTGTAGTCTACATCAAATTGTGTTATATACATTACAAGTTGTGATGGTGGTGTAGATCTCCAAACCATAGTATAACGGACTGAGGGTATAGTCAGCTAGAAAAGGTTAGTCTTTTCAGCACAATAAGTATTGCCAACAGTCATTATGACGCTTCAGCTGCTTAAAGTAGCTCAAGAATTGCACAGGTAAAAAAGAAACTGCAAAATAAAAGTAGCTTTCATTTTCACCTGATTATCACATGATGGATGAAAAGGTGTTGCCTCTTGTGCAACACTCTGCTTGGCCTACGGCAGGCACAGGCGGCTGTAACTCTAACTCTGCCCCGGGCTCACTTGGCAGTTTATAGCGATTCATTTCCATTGTTTAAATCATTAACACCTCTAACAGGAGTGGAATGATTCATATCCTGGTAGGCCGTCACATTTCATCAAGGTTATTCCCACAGCAGGCACCACTAGATGCCACCACTTTCTCCATGTAGTATACTACAAGAAAGTTTATAAAAAGCTGTGAGTCCCCCTAGGATTTTTTCTAGCAGCGGTGCTGAGGTGTATGTGAGGTGCACTATGTTGATGTGCGTGTGCACGTTGCTGATGTGTGTGTGCAGTGCACTGTGCTGATGTGTGTGTACACTTTTTCAGTCAGTGTTTTTCCACATCATTTCTCCGATGACAATGTAGAAATTGGATACGTCGGCTCATCGGAGACCGGAAACCGGCGAATTAAATTGTTAGACAGCAATAACTTCCTCGCACTCATGCTATTGGTTAGCCAAATAAAGAGTCATAATAATTGATGTGTCACCATACTTTAACGGCAATCTTCCACCAGCAGTGGTCACAAAGGCTGCACAGTTTTGTGTGTCTAAACGTTACTCTTTTTATAGAGTTTACCATTGCACCGCAATGTTCAGCACCTTACTGCTGTAAACGTTTCAGCGTTTCCCTCACATGCATCCAGCAGTGGCGCAGCGCCACCGCTGGATTACTAGAGCCACAGCAATCAGCCATCAAACAAGTTGTATTATATATATATATTAGAAATTGTTTGATGGCTGATCTATAAATCGATAAAAAGAGTAATGTTTAGACACAGAAAACTGTGCAGCCTTTGTGGCCACTGCTGGTGGAAGATTGCCGTTAAGGCTGATCACCTTGATTGTTCAAGCGGTTAACTTGGTATAACTTTGCATGTCAACGTTCACCAAGCTCGTACTTTGGTATGCAGTGGAAGAGGTAGGGCTTTTTCATTGAAGTGAATGGAACACCAACAGCTAGCGTGACTTTGACATAGGCATTACCAAAACAGTTATTAAAAGGGGAATGGTATCACAGCAGGTTAAACACAGTCTAGAATTAAGATGAGGAATGTTCCACGGGATATGCACTAGAAAGATGGCCAAGATTCAGGGTTTGATCAAGGCCTTGCTAGCCGAAACAAGACAGCCCAGCCACACAATAAATGGTGAAATAGGTTTACAGGTGACTTTTTTAATCATTTTATGTAAGTCTGGTGTGCCGCCATTGCCACTCTGTGGTGTTTTTCTTCAAGGCCAAGGGCCAATCACTGCATTTACCTTCACAAATTACACATGGGAATCTAAATAGGCTCTATACATTTTAGATGAGAGAACAAGCACTCGCTCAAACAAAACACAGAAACATGGACCTGACCCAGGAGTGATCCTGACTGCCCCGGCTCCCTGTGGTGAGCCACATTTAGAGTCATCTCTCCCTTCGCAGTCGTCATCTGCTTTGTCCAATTAGTTTGCGGTCATGTCGCAGTTATCATTTTGTTGACGATGGCAATGGCAAAGCCTTCGAGGCTAGGTTTGGTAAAAAAAATTAAATAATCAAACCTGTTTTTACAGCTAAGCGTAATCTGCAAAACTACACAGTTTCAGGAAGCGTTAATAGCTAATATAAACAGAACTTAAGAAAAGGACACTGAAACATCATGGTCCTTGGTGTGAATTTCCACTTTTAGATTATTTTCTATGCCATTGTTGACTACTCATATGCATAGATTCTGAAAAATACCAACACTAACATGGGCCATTTCTAGAGCGTTAGTGGACTACTTAAATGGCAGGGCACAAGCTCATTGATTTATTGCTGGAGCTACTTCTTTAAGGATCAAGGATGTCCAATCCCAGGTGCCAGACACCAACCCACAATCGTTTCTCAACTATTTTTCAGCCAAAAACCTATCATACCGCAACACACACACACACACACACACACACACACACACACACACACACCTAATTTGTACTGCCTCCAAGATTTCTACAGCTTCCTGCCTCCTTCGCTTTTGTTTTCATTCAATCTCCTTCTAGGATGGCTGGACATAGCACCCGTAACAACAGGAATTCCCATACACTGTTGTTTTCCTTTGAGTCTGTCAGTATTTATAGTGTTAGAGTGAATCTAATAATTAAAAAAATAACAATGGTGCTCTGCACAATGTCTATTCTGAGGGACACAAGATATTCGTGTGGGATCATTGGGTAAAGGTGTTAAAAAAGCTATGTCAAGCACACACATTTCTCACCCAACCACAGAGACTTTATATTTGAAATCATTTGGACCCATTTTAATAGTAAAAAACTGCTGAGCAGCTTATTAAGGGTCTCAGCCGCATTACATGCGATTCGGAAATTAGGAAAGAGGATGATAGAAGTATCCAAACAAACATCCCCAAAATAGTTGGCAGTGAATGCTAGAAGAGTGAACACGAAAAATACATAAAGTACAGATTCAAGTCCTTCTACATATCTTTTTTTTCTTGAGGCACATTGATCCAATAACCAGCCGCGGCAACAAGTCTCTCTTTTTTCAGGGGAACAGAACAGAAACCCAAACAAAGGCTGTGCTTCACATGCCCCGACCTGACAGAAGGAGGGAAACCTGATGCCCTGCCGCCCGCAGACCACACATACACAGTTTGCCAGTGTGGCAGGTGCCAAACAGGAAGTGCTGTCTCCTGAGACAAGACAGAGACACTGTAAAGTAAACACGTCGCGGCTTAAAGGCAACCTCCGGCATTTTGTGTGTTGTTGATAGGTACGGGGTTGGGGTTGGGGGGGGGGGACGGGGGGGGACGGACGGACGGACGACTTCATGTTGTCCTCTGACGAACATGGCTGCTAGTCACCCCTCGACTTTACATTTCTGGAAACTACTAATTGCTACAACTAAATTATACTTAACAAATTGTGATTATCTGTGCTGCAGCAATGTCTCACCTTGATAAGATTCGTGATAGGATTCAAACTTCTCCACCATCACAAACTTCAATGGATTGAATGGACGTCATTTACAGATCAGTTGCCAACAATGTTCAAATTAGCATTTCCTGCTAGCTTGGTCAGGTCAACGCTCTCAATTCACAAAGTTTTGGCTCCACCATTTTGGCGTCGATCATGTTTTTGCCCCTTGAATGAGGATGACGGAGATCCCAGAAATGAGGGAGTACCTTACCAAAACTAAATAAGCATGCCGACAGGGAGGTCCATGGCCGGTGGTCAGCCTCCTTCACCACAGTTGGCCCTAGCACTGAAACACACCGCGTCCCTCCTTGACACCGTGAAACAGGAATAGACACCCTGCCTCCACGCCACTGCCATCCCCACTAGATGAATGTAGGCCAGTGTCAATTCAATTTGAATTTTCTGCATCATAATGATTGGCCCACACGGACGTAAACACATTCCAGCAGCAAATTGAAATGCTAATTCATGGACGGCCGAGCGTCAGAGTTGGCTCTTCAGATCAGAAGCCATGAGTCCAGAAACTCAAAGTCAACATCATCTTATAGGTTTTATTCCTGTATATAATGTAGCTGTTGTTTCATAAAATGTGCTTAACTTTAAGACTCCACAGGCCACATATTCTGTTTAACTTACCTAACTTGCTAACTAGTCTTGAGTGTAAGTATATATACAAAATTGAGTTTGAGGGCCATTGTGAGGGAAATACAATAATATAATAGGCCTAATGTTAATAGATTCACACTGGCTATATCCAGTTACTGGAACCAGGTGCAGTACTGCCTCATCTACAAACGCAGTACTCAAGGACCCCGGTGGATCATTTATCACGTCATTATAGATATGATTCTTTTTGCCTCATTTCGATGTGTATTGGTTGGTTTACCTCCTAACACCCGTCGCTAAATACATAATTATTGTAGCATACAAATAAAACCTTCCTTAAACAAAGTACTGGGCTCACACGGAGAGAAAAACCTGTTGGAATACGTCCACGCTGCACTCCCCATGTGCCGCTGCTTGGCCATGGAAGAGAGCCCAGCCAGCCTCCCCCTGTCTGAGCCAAACGACTGCTGAGAGAACAGAGGGGAAGGAGACAGAGGGAAACAGCTGGAAAAGCTGCCTGTTAGCAAGCTACTGGGCTATGGTTGTGAATGGAGGGGGGCCAAGAGAGAGAGAGAGAGGGAGAGGGAGAGGGAGAGGGAGAGAGAGAGAGAGAGAGAGAGAGAGAGAGAGAGAGAGAGAGAGAGAGAGAGAGAGAGCAAAAGTTGTACTTTGGGGCATAAAAAACAGGAGCTAAAGGGGGAGAGTTACATTTCAAGAAATTTGTATTCTGCTTAACATGCGGCTTTGCCATTTCATCAGCCGTCAGTCTTCATAAAGGGCAGACGTCTGCCAAGCCACGAGAAGAGGAGGGGTGGGGGAGGGAGGGAGAGAGGAGTCGAGATCCAAACAGGCGAAGGGTTTTCCCTTACACACTTCTGGCGGGCCTCCAACGAGAAACTGGTCGGAACACGGGAAACATGGTGTCAGCCTGAAGGGACCAGATGAAAAGAATGGCGTCTGGCATGCGGTTTCCCCGGAGCCCATTCTGTCATGAATTTCTCTCTCTCTCCCCCACTCTCTCTCTCTCTCCCTTGCTCACCCCCCCCCCCCATCTCTCTCTCCCTCTCCCCCGTCTCTCTCACACTCTCCTCCCCCTCTCTGTCTCCACCCCCTCTCTCTCTCTCTCATATTCCAGGGAGATTCCTACTCTACTACAATCCCTCCCAGGGAGATCAGAGCGTCAGCGTGTAGTAAACACACGCAGGCGTGTCATGTACGTGTTGGCTCACGCCCTAATCCCACGGCATCTGTGTGTCTGTCTATCTGTTTTCTGGCACATTCGTGGTAGTGCACGGAAGAACCAAAAGAATAAAATGATTCATGTTGTTAATATTGCCAAGTGTATGTATCTAAGAGAAACCTAATACAGAATGATGCTGCAATAAAGTCTAAGAATGATAGTACAACTAATAATATTGACTGGCGATGTGCCGCTTCTGGTATGGGACAGTTATACTGCTATTATCGCTCCAACACCACCAGGATTAATTAAGAGAATGAGAGAAAGGAAATGTAAGAATGCTTTGGATGTATTTAAACTATTTCATTGACGGGGTTTGACAGTTAAACAAATCCGGATCTCACTTCCTGGATTAAAAAACGATCAAACAAATAAAAGAACAAAGAAGTGACATCACATAGGGAAAGGAAACGGTTCCTGTTGTTTCTTCATCATGCTTTGCTACAGGGAGGTCATCTTCTTATAAGCCTATAACCATGGGGTATGTACCCACAGAGCAAATTCTTTCAACTGTGTTGAAGGTTGTGGGCTATACTGATTTAAATCAATTGCAAAAGACCCATCAGAGATATTGGACGGGCTGGTGGGTTAATTTTACATTGCTTTTTAATGTGATGCATCGGAAGGGATGCAAAGGATAAAGTGATATGGAAGATCATACAGGAGTAATCCCCAACCAGCTCACTTCGCCCCATGCGGTGTAAATAACCCATCTGGATTAAAATCGTAATCTTAAAACATCAGATTATCCTAAATTATATATATAAAAAAAAAGGTGATAGCAGTGCTTTGGATGAAGCCTACCATAATCATGTTATAATCACTCATGGCTTCCATGGGTGAAAAGGAACATGAATCACGGTGTCACCGGGACAACAAAAAAAACATGAGTTGGGATGGAATTTGGGCATTTTTGGACAATGAAGTCTTTTTAGTCCTAAAGCTCCTGCATTTGGTTTGTTTGGTTGTATTGTGGGCCTTGAATGCAGGTATCTGAAGCAAGAACCTATGTTGCTATTCAGCACAAGATAGAGGAATGTGTCTTGTCTAAAGCGTCCGGATTCATCTTTAAAGTATAAACACATACACATTTTTCCTCCCGCTCATAAAGCATAAAACACATCACACAGCTGGCTGGCGTGTTGTGCACAGTCAAATCAAGCCCTGAAGAATCAAATCGCATTCAATTCCGCACTAGTTCTATTTGGAAAAGCCTCATATTAAGGAAGAGAGAAAACATTTATACTCATCACAGGATAAGCTCTGAAGGCCATTCATTTGATGTGGTCTTTAGGTTTAGCACAAACCATGGCCGTAACATTTCTGGTAGCCACAGGTTACGAGCTACGTCCAGAGGAAATGCATGCTCCCCAATGATGGAACACAATGCTAACTAAATACCCCCCCCCCCCCCCCATTCCCAGAGACATTCCTGCACTGCTCTCCCATGTTAGCAACCCCACGCCCCCCCACACTGGCATGTCAGAGAGGCGTATAATATCGTTTACCATTCGCTCACAGCATCTGGAATTCATTTTCACAGGCTCATATACGGTTTTAAGGTCACTTATATGAACTGTTTTACGTAAAACAAAAAAAAAGGGACAGAGTTCATCCAGAGTGCTGGAGGTGGGGGGATGGGCCCCTTTCTGGGCTGTCAGCCCTCCCCTCCTTCTCTTTCTTCCCTCTACTCATTTTGCTATCTCCAGGGAGATGTTGCTGAATGGTGGTTTGTAAGGGGTGGGCCCCCCTGATGGATAAGTGTCTGGCCGCTGAGCGGGAAGGGAGGAGCGAGGGAGGGTGGATGTCTAGGTCGAGGGGAAATTGGAGGTTCCCTCAATTCATTCCCGGGGATTCTGCCATAGCTGGCTGAGTCTGATATTGTATCCAAACAGCGGCAAAAGTAAAATAATATAAGTAAATCAATGACAACGTCAACTTCATTAAGTTGGGGGAAGGGTTGGTGGAGATATTTAAAAAAAAAAGGCATTCAACCTGGATATTTGTTTTAAAGGAGTGAGGGTGGGGGGGGGGGGATGGGGGGGGGGGGTGAATGAGAGTTATTGTTTGGGGGGAGGATGATATAATGGAGACAAACAGCCTGTGAGTGTGGGCGAGACAGTAGGTCTCTGCTTGTCTGTGGAGTAGCGTCCAGGCTGTACATCAATGTGACAGCCAAGATCAAAGCCTTGTTTCACCCCTATCCCCACCGACACCACATTCAATATCACTCACAGAGACGGCTACTCCACACAGGTGCCACGTGCCTCTCAAAATGAAGGACTCTTTCGTTTTAGAGCAAAATCGTACAGGACAAAACAATAGTATGGCTTAAATTAGAGCTAGATAATGATAAGAAAAGTGAGTCATCAAATCAACCATTAATCTCTTTGGAAAATTGGATTACATTTCTTTCTAAAACCAGATTTGAACAAGACCCGAAACATTTAGTCCCATATCACAAGGGATATATGATATTGATATGGTGTCCTGTTCCAGGCCAAATAGCCTCCAACATGAAGGCTACCTGCCCAGCGTTATGACGCTTGTAGGAGGGGCTTGTAAGCGAAACAACAACTGTACCGTAGGCTGCTGTTCCCTTGTGGTCGCTACGCCTGTGCATAGAAAGAACACAGCTTTCCTTGTGCCGACGGTTCACGAGCAGTCTAGACATGGAACGAACTGGAGTGATCACATACGACAGTTACATTATTTAAGTTGGGGGGGGGGGGGGGGGGGGGGGGGGGGGTTGATTGTCTTCATAGTTGCTTCTAACAGTCTGGCCCTGTGGTAGTGCAGGCTGGAGCAGAACAACATTGTGAATGAGGGAGGGAGGGATGGAGGGAGGGAGGGAGGGAGGGAGGGAGGGAGGGAGGGAGGGAGGGAGGGAGGGAGGGAGGGAGGGAGGGAGGAAGAGGGAGGGAGGAAGAGGGAGGGAGGAAGAGGGAGAGAGGGAGAGGGAGAGGGAGAGAGGGAGAGAGGGAGAGAGGGAGAGAGGGAGAGAGGGAGAGAGGGAGAGAGAAAGAAATCTAGTGCCATCCGGCACTAGATTAGACAGCTAGGCAGGGGGAAAAAGAGCAGACTACAGCACTTCCCTACCCATACATCTTTAATGCCTCATCTGCAGGGCCCAACAAGGAGTGACTGAAGTAAACACATATTCCTAGTGACAGCCAGTTTCGACAACGGGGGCCACGGTATGGAAATAGCAAGAGCTGCTGCTGCTTGAGCGCATGGATCAGGGAGGCAGGATCGGGTTAGCTCAGACACACTGAAGAATAGCTCTCGAAGCACAGCCATTGAAAAAGGCCACCAGACCAGTGGCGGTGTACACCTATTCTATGGAGCTCTATCTGCAACCTGCAATTAAAATGTGTTAAATTGTTCAATCAATTGCGATGGTGTAGTGATGGTGATGGTGTGGTGATGGGGTAGTGATAGTGTAGAGATGGTGTAGGTGTAGTGATAGTGAGGGATGATTTAGTAGTGATGGTGTATTGATGGTGCAGTAGTGATGGTGCAGTAGTGATGGTGTAATGATGGTTTAGTAGTGATGGTGAACTGGGGTAAACCCAGATATCTATGTAGCTCCACTTAATCCATTTAACATCTGGCCATCGCTAACTTATTTATCACAACGGCACATTTACGACAATGTACAGAATCATGTCTTTGGTGTTTGGAATGGGAAACTTGTGCCCTTCTGTTTGTGCTTGTGGTCTTCCCCCATGGAATTCAAATCTTACTATCAGGAAAACTGAATCAGGAAATTGATAACATATTGGCATCAATATATTGGTCCAAGTTAATACAATTAAATAAAAGCTTGCGTAACATATGTAGCGATTTGTTTGAATCATGTATTATGTTTCATGTATTAGGCCAATGTCCATTGTCCACGTCAATTGCATTCAGATGGCATCCACAAACTAGAAGATCACCAACCACAATAAAGCAATACCACTCCAATTATTTTTCTAAAAGCTACACCAGCAAAAAAAGGTTTTAAGTGAAATATGAATTGACCAAATTAACATCTTTGCACATTAAATGTCTTCTCGGAGACACTGCATCAAGAACTGTATAGACCACACAAAATGTGCATTATCACAACAAACATAATGTGTGTCTGTAAATACCCTGCTCACAACAACCCCCTCACCAGCCCCCCTCCCTGCCCACATTCATAATGGGAACATAAACGCATGGGCTAGACAAAACATTTTGCACTGTATTATGTTAAGAAAGACCGCGGCCAGGCTATTTTGTAACTCGCCGGCAACCGGAGTCAAGGAAACTGTGCCAGCAAGAAGAAATTAAAGATGGCGAAAACCCTTCTGAACCTGATTATTTAGAGCACTGCTAATGTGGAGCCCCAGTGTGTGTATGTGTGTGTGTGTGTGTGTGTGTGTGTGTGTGTGTGTGTGTGTGTGTGTGTGTGTGTGTGTGTGTGTGTGTGTGTGTGTGTGTGTGTGTGTGTGTGTACGTGTGCGTGTGTGTGTGTGTACTTAGGTTTCAGTTTTGGTAAAGCTTTTTACATGCTTGCATTGTTGCTTCTCCGCTTTGCATTCCTTTCATTGTGTTAAACCGGGGAAAGAGTTCATTTTGGACTTTTGTTTTGAGAAAAGCAATCAATTTAAGGAATATTTTATATATTTACAGTTGTTTTGTTTTTGTTTTTTGGTGCAACACAACTTCACTTCTTCTTGCCGTCAGTTACTATTGGGTTTGTTGGATTCCCAAAACAGGAAGATTTCTTCTTCTTCTTGACCTAAAGCATCACAGCAGCTGATGAATGGCCTTTCTCAAATACTGCCCCGTTCACTAACATAAGCAATCATTAAGTTCCTATTCTACAGCGACTCGATTTGAACTCAACAAGCTTGTTTGTACAAATATTAAACACACACAAAAAAACTCCAACCTTTAACCTAATGACATCAGCCGTGGTTAACATTTCCAGTTATTTCATGATCAATCTGCATTATTTTGGAGTCAAAACCTAGATTATTTGAGAATACAAATGGTGAAGAAAGGCAACGTGATTGAAACTCTAACCGCTTCCCCGACCGCATAGCAGACACATAAACAGAGTGACACACCGCTCTGGCGAGGCTTATTATCCACTGCTCTGCCAGAACAACGGCGCCACAATCGCTGAAACCTGAACTCCAAACTGTCAGATCAGTTTTGTCAAAAGGTCAATATTAACATTTTGTCAGAAGTATGTTTGTGTGTGTGCATCTGTGTGTGCGTGTGTGTTTGTCCGTCCGGCTGTCTGTCTGTGCGCGTTTGTGTGTATGTCTATAATGTGTGTGTGGGTGGTTTGTGTGGCAGAAATCGTACCACGTTTAATAACCCCTTTTTTATTGTGGTTAGTACAACTATCAAGGTTGCCAGGGCAATAGCCTAACTCGCATCTACTTTGTAACACTAGAATGTAGCTGCTATTGTTGTCTTGTGTGTGACGGCTGGTATCCCTGCCTCGCTCTTTTTTAGGTTTGTACTGCACCAAGCAAAATCGACATAGAAAAAGAAATCATGAAAACAACATAGAGCCTTCCATTTGTTAAAAAGAATTAGTCTGGGGCAAGGACAACTAGCTAGATCAGCTGGTTTTTCGGGACCACAAATGACTAAAGATATTTGGCTGTCGTTGCAGCTTTTGTTCAGTCAAGGTCAAGAAATGCTTGACTGCTCAACACAGTAAGCAGAAAATATTTTCCAGTAACTAAGCACTTCCACAAAAATGTTTTAATAGTTGATGTTCTCTTCGCTGCATGATTGTACACTTTTCAACACAGATCCTAAAGGTGTTCATTTTGGCTTGTGGATAAAGGAGTGCATGTATTATGCCAAACGTCATGCCAAAACCTTCTAAATATTATCAAACCTCCCAAAATACGTTGTTAGATAAACCATGTCCTTGCTAAATGTGAAACAAAGCATCTTACCCTGTCAGCAACAACAACTGGAGAGGAGTCTCAACCTGGGCTTCCCAATTCACCTGCTATGTCGATTCCACACACCCCATCCTGCATCCCTTTCTCTGGCATTTTAATTCCATAGAAATAGCCTGTGAAGAGTAAAGGTCCTTTAACGTTGAACGCGATTGTTCCCTAAAAAAATGGCTCTGAATGGGACTGTACGCATACGACGCAATTTCCGTTTTGCCAAACAGACATACATTTTATTTGCATCAAGGACAATTTTTTACGGTTCTAGTCTGCGAATAAATCTGTTTAACCGATCACAATCAGGTATCTTTGTAATAGTCACAATGTACACTGTACATGTGGAGGGACATGGCGGAGGTAACATTACGTTTTCTCAACACAGTCCTCTTATTGCATCCATAGTTGTAAACTTCATTCATAGACCTATAATTAACATCAATCTGTTATATGTTTTGATCATTCATCTCACTAGCAGTCGGCGCTACAAGCAATTGTTCACTTTTTGTTCACACATGAATATAGGCTGTTTTGATAATATGACGGTGTGCACTTGCATCGCAACAGTTTCATTTTGGATACCAACTTGTCAGAAAGCATGATAGCCTACTTTTAGTTATCAAACATGGAAACAACCTAAAAAATGAACGTCTTCAAAACATTGATGTACTAAAGAATGCATAATCCCGCTCATCAGCAAACTGCCATTCCTGACGCTATTTTACACTTGGATTAAAAAGTAAACTCCATTATAATTGAATCCTTTAAATACATAGGATATTTTGGTGAAAGGACGGAGCATAAGCTCGTCTTTACTAGGCTATATGAGATTGATGGTTCAATCCTTCTGTCTTTTTCACCAGTGTGATTATTATTGGAAAATGCTGCATATCGTGTTGTCCGCATTCTCTTGACTCGTTTATTCTCTATGCGTCTGATCTTAAAGGACCTTAACCCTGAGAAAAGCTTTCCCATGTTTTAGAAGGGTTCTTACCCGGAGAGTAACATTTTGTACGATTGCCCTGGCCCGACAACTGCCTCAGTCAATCACTGTGTGTGATGTCATCGAAGAGGGCTCTGCCAAAATACTTGGAAATAAGTTACCATGGTTGTTGTTAATGTCAAAGTCAAGCTTTAATGTGCCAATGATTGTTGGTTCCATTCCAAAAAAGACAAATACTTGAAGACAGTAATGTTAAGCAGCGTTTCCCATACGATCGTTAGGAAGATGTGGCTGAGAAGGTTTCAAATCGACTGTGGGTCTTGATCAAGATCATTTTGGGTGTCAAGGTGGCGAACATGGTGAACGATCTGTGGTACAACGTTGGAAATGCCTAGGTTGAGGTGTTGCATTAGATGTGCTACGGTCTAAATGGTAAGAATCTCTCTCTCTCTCCATGTCTTGAACCCAGCATGATGGCCCCCGCCACGACCATCACAACCCCCCACCCCCCCCCCCCCCCCCCCCCCCCCCCCCCCCCCCCCCCCCCCCCCATAAAAAAAGAAAACAGACAGCGCATTCCTTGCTAATTATTTATTTGGCGTCAGGTCCCTTGTAAAACTACAGTGAGGCCAAGAAATGGGGGCCACAGCAGCGATGGGGGAGAGAAGAGTGAGAGAAGGAGAGGGAGAGCAGGAAACGGGAGGGTGGGAGGCTGGGATTATCTGATGTCATGTATGCCCTGTCCTTTCCTTAGTGCACACAGACACGCCCGCCCCCGCAAACACACACACACACACACACACACACGCCCCCACACACACTTCAAAGATGAAGGAGGCCCTCCGGGTCCACCCACCAGACTGAAGAAAGAGGTTACTATTGAAATGTCTAAACTCCTCCTAATCAGGGACGCTGCTTCTCAGCCCAGAAAATATGCTTCTGCTAAATGCAATATGGAACGTACGTGTACATAGGTCTATTTGTTTGAACCCGGTTTAGATGCAACTATATAGACAAAATAAATGCTTAACCACAATCCCAATGGTTGATATACCCGGAGATTTTTTAAACGTAAGCAAGCTGATGTTACATAGCCTTTGCCCCTCCGAGATGAGTTACTTTAAGGTTTTTATGTCAAGTAAGTGTCAACATGTTGAACTGCATCGAGAGCAGATAATCACGTGGTCCAAATTGCTGTGTTAAGACATAATATCAAGCTTTCTAAAAGTCACTAAATCCCAGGGTGATGGAAAAAGGAGGAAACAAAGCAAGAGGACTTGCAAATGCTTGTCTTGTTTAGAGCCTTGTTTAACAAGCTTGTTGAGGTTAAGAAGTGGCACAGATGTGTGTGGGTGTGTGTGTGTGTGTGTGTGTGTGTGTGTGTGTGTGTGTGTGTGTGTGTGTGTGTGTGTGTGTGTGTGTGTGTGTGTGTGTGTGTGCGTGCGCACTTGGGTAATATACAGGGTGAGAGAGTAAAGTCTTGCTGGGAGGGAGTCATTTCCTTTCATAAATGGACAAAATGTAGATGTTGGGTGCAGCCCAGACTACCAAAAGCTAGGAATGTTGCAGTGCTAAGTCACAAAAGTGTATCTCATTTCGGGCTGAATGATTGGATTATATCATATTAAGATATATTCTTTGCATATATATTGTAGTAGTGTCACGTGTGTCATTTCTATCCATCTTAAAAGTGGACTGGAGTAGCTCTGGTAATGTGAATATGTTACATATTGCAAAATCTCCAATGATGTTTTGCTCAAACTATGGCAACCATTTATAAATTATTTCTCTAGTTTGTAACTTTTATACTGTAGACAGCTGTCAATGACAAACCGCGAACAATATAGAGCAGTAGGTGGCATCTCAAGTCTTGAAGACACGGCTGGAAACGATAACACTTCCTTCTGTAGTATCTACCCTTTAACATGCTACCCATGTGTGTGTAGGACCCCCCACATACACACACACAGTAATACAGACACACACACACACACACAGTAATACAGACACACACACACACACGTCGTGGAAGAACAGCCTCTCACCTGCACTCTGGAGGCCCTCCAACGATTCTAAATCAACCCAGGTGGCGTGCATTTTAAAACAGTTAAAGGCCACGAGGGAAACACAAGGAGCATAGGCAAACTAAAGTGCTAATGGGAGATGGGGGGTGGGGTGGAAAGTGGGGAGGTTTGCTCTCAAACAGTGCTGTCGGGTCCCAAGAGTCAAAGTAGCTCTTTGCGACTAAAGGCAATGGAGCCCGTGGGAAATGAAGTCTTTCTTTAATTAAACACCGCTGATTTTCCAAAACTCAAATCAACTTTTGATTACATTTGTGATGATTTCTGGAATTCTTGGGCTGCAGGGAATGTCTACGCATTTGCATGTTGTACGTGAATAATAACAAGTTTTGAGGTTGTCGACTTGCTATGGTTAGAAATTTTTGCCACCAACAATCAATATAACATATTATAACAACATGTGTGTGCTGTTAAATCCAGGGTCCATTTATTTAGACAGCTGGTGATTCATTAATGGTATGAGTGGTGGATGATTATGAGTCAAGTTTACTTCTGAACATTACATAATTTCATCCAGACTGAAAAGATAAAAGTGCACTGATATAAAGCTTGCTACTCTACATGACACTGAATGACACTTGCAGTAATGTAGTCACTTGCAGTAATGTAGTCTCCACTGCATTTACTTTAGTGACACACATTTACAAAAACAGGCAAAACTTTTGAGGAATATTTTAGGGAGGGATTCCATCATATTTGGAGGGTCTTGCAGGAGGTTTTTAATCTACCATCAAGCACATTTAGATGATGCACACATGCACAAATATGGCTCTGCAGTATCCAAGTCAGAAAAGTAGTCATGCTTGTCTGCCGCAGTTGCAGTTGTCTGAAACATATTAAAGTGACCACTGACCTAATGGTCATTAATGGTTATTAGCATTGACGAAAGCGTCGCACAGAAAAGACTGAAACCTCGACAACTCCTTAACGAAGAAGACAAGCTTCAGATACCAGCCATGCCATCACTGTTGCTGTGCATCTCTCTGTGTAATATCATCTGATGGGTGTCTCCATGATTAATGCAACGCTCAGGCCCACACTAAATGCATACTTTATGTGAAGCCATGTATGAGTTGCCAAGGGTTTTTGGGTCCACTGTAGCAAGGGTGACTGAGGAAAAGGAAGGCTGCATGGCATCAGTGTTGTAAAAAGGAAGATATTGCATAAGAGTATAATATTTAATAGTAATAATAGTATCGTATAGTAATAATAGTGTATAAAAGATGATATTGGATATCATAACGCAGTTGATAAAGCAATAGCATGCAGCTAGCCTAGCCTACTTTGTTCTGCAAAACCCCAATTTGCACAATTTTTTTTGCTACACCACAGGGGGCTTGATAAAGTCTTGTACAAGTTAAGAAATGTAGGCCATTACATCCTCCAGGGGAACCTTTTACAGGCACAAGACAGAGTAAACAGAGTTGGCCATCTGCTGAGCAAGGCACCTGCGCCCATTCCACAGTGCTGAAATGCCACTTAAACAGCCCCTTTTAGGCCTACCACCCTCTGTGTTATCATCAATTTGAAAACATCACCCAAGCAAAAGAACTTAAAAAAAAGCCTGCATACTAAGATTTGACATCATCAACTAAAAAAAGAAGACAGTGATCAATTACTGCAGTCTCGTTAAAGGACGCTGGATATTTTTATGTTGTAAATACTGTTGCAATAGTGTAATTTCGGCATACATTCTAAAGACACATCTGGCCAAATGCATCAACAATTAATTTGCCACTTTGTAGTTGTTGCCTTTTGGTTTAATACAAATGTAATGCTTTGACCAAAAGATGCCTTAAAATACATAGAATATTGCCACATTTTATAAAAAGATACATACAAAAAGACAGTTGTGTTACTAAGGTGTATATGACTAGCCTACTTTCTAGACCAAACTAAATATAAATGTAGGCCTATTCACTTCTTCAACCCACGTCATCGCATGCTCTCTTCGACTGTTTCTACAAGATCGATTCAGAGACGTGTTCTGTTCCAAATCGAATATTTTACTTCGGTCTAATTACGATTTAATAAATGTTATATTGATTTAAACCATTTTATTATAAATAGAGTATTCTTGTACTCTATTTTCTTCCCGTTATCCCAAAAAATAAAGAAAAAAGGAAAAGATGCCAACGAAATAACCTGACTTGCCTGTAACGTTAACTGTTACAGAAAGTTAGTCGTTTATGGGTTCAGGTTTTGAAAGTAAATACATATTATCAAAAGATACACTTTGTTAACAATATTACCATCAACTGCGAGGCGAATGACGAGTAGTCTAAACTTACCTTTGAGTCCAATCTAAATGTGATTTTTACTCAACTAACCCAGGCATGTTGGAAATTGCAACTTGTAGGGAACAAATGCGAAAGCGTCCCACGTCCCAGTAAAACAGGCCCCGCCGACATTAACGCAGGTCTGCTTTTGGTCTAGGAATATTAAAATAACGAAATACGTGCCGTGTCGTTTTAACAGTTTTTCCTCCAAATTAATTAGCCCACCTGAGTTGTAGGACTTATGGCACTAATGGACATTCGGCATCTATGAACGGTAGTGAATAGTTGATATGTCACACACTGTTCAATTTACAAAACACAAAACGTATAAAAGCCTTTTAGATATTAAGTTAACCAAATGTGAACGAGCGAGCAACTCTTCGGCGCTAGACAGCGCCACCAGCTCGGGATCCAGCTAACTAGTGCACTTTGACAAACATTTCCAACAAACACATCAACACAAGTCTAAACACTCAAGGCGCAAAGTTGCAAGTTCACAATGTCGCAATCTTCTGCATGTCTATCCTGGCTATGGTGCACAAATTGCCATGGTGACCGCTTCCCCGCGGCCATGATGTCCGATCGATGGGAATTGAACAAAGAGGATCAATTTCCGATCAACGAGAGTGGCGCTTTAATCAATGGGAGAGTGGAGCTCCGAAACGGGCTACACACGCCGGGTAAAAGGAACACAAGAGGAGGGAAGTCGAAACACGACAGCAGCTTTTACGCATGTCGGGTTTCAAAACAGTGTAGGAACTTTAAGGAAAAAGGTCTGACCTGCAACTGCTGTAAATCAAACCGCTTCCAATATTGAAACATCGATCCCGCATTGGCCGCCATCTTGAGACATATTGAGACGGAGTGAGAGGCTGATAGAGCGCGAGGGGCTGGAATCCAGCAGAAAGGAGGGGGAGCGGACGCAAAACATGGAGCGGAGCAATTGAACAGGATGATTTTTTATTGAACATGGGCGCGGAACGGAGCTATTGGACGTTAACCTGTGATATTGAATGGGAGTCCGTTTTAAAATATTGAACGGGGTTCACGGCAATCTTTCTATCAAGTGAAAACTCGGGATGGACTGTACACGTTGAAATGTAACATAATAGTTAGTAGCCTATACGAGGTTGGTAGAGTTTACTAAAAACGTTTTTCTTCTTTAATTATTATGCATATACATTAGGCCTACCTATCTCCAGATAATAAAATGCTTCAGTAAATGATGCTTCATGATAGACCCTTCCAATAATGTGTTATAGCCTACTCCCATCATATATGCAGCTTTTTCATAATAAACATGGTAGACATTTCTACTTATTTTTTATGTGAGCTGTAAATCTATTTGTCATGGTGTCAGCCTAACTTTAGAGTCAACTAGTCTTGATAAACTATTTAAATAGTCGTTGACTATTTGGGTTATTCTCGCATCGTAATGTTTTCCATAGGATTATGAACTGTTTTGGTGTATCATAGAATATCTTTTTTTTTATGGTGTCCGTGTATAACCACCATCGGATAAGCCATCGAATAGACAAATGGTATTAATTAGCCCTTGGCATAATCCTGGAATTGAACCATGACTATTGGACAATATCCTATCACATTATCGTTGTATAAATGTAAAGGTAATGGCGTCGCCGGTTTATGTACGTCCCATTATATTTATGACGTTTTCCTTGGAGTTTGGCCTTTACGGGCCTGAAAAAAAATACGCATACAATTAAAAAGTGTGGATTTGTGTTATTCGTGTACAAAGTAAAATGCAAGGACAGGACAATACAGCAACACAGGGTGTCTGCGAAACGCACTTGACTTTAAGCTTGAACTTGGAGAAACAGCGCCTCCGGAGTTCACGGTTGGGCATCACGTACCATGCACATCCATACGAAGCAGTCTCCGTGTAATTAGGCTACACATGTAGGCTAGATTCAGTTGAAATGCGGACATGGATTTCATTAAGGCTACAGCGAGATTCACGTATTTTACAGTCGTCAGCTATCGGACTCAATTGTCCACAATAATCCAATCCGGAGTGTGTGCAGACTAAATAAACTTGACGTCCACGTGAAAATGACCTATTCAGTGCAACAAAATGTTCAGAGATTAATGTGCCGGGCATGCATGCATTATTTTTGTTCAATTCCGTCCGTGTCAAGCCTACCAAAAAGAACTAGGCTAAACTGTATATAGGCCTCACCTAGACATTTTAGTTGGCTACCGTGCGAGAAAATAGCCCAAACTATGAAATAAACGACCGACCTAAAATAGACCTAATACTTTTTTTTTTAATGTGACGATAATCAGGCCTAGTCCTGAAACACAACGCAACGGAGCATGGGTCAGGAATAGAAGATCCTTCTGAGAGTCATTGAAATCACATCAGCGAAATATTAACTTGGAAGAGAAGGTGAAATGACCTACCCCTTTTCTCATGCTCACGTGTCGCCTGTAACTCCATTTTAACTCCCCTAAAAGCACAGCATAGCCCAACCGGAGTTCCCCAAAAAACCTCCAAACCAACGGGGTTTATAGTTTTCCCTTCCGACAGCCTTTTAAATGTGCCATAGGCTCTAGCCTACACCGTTTAAGAGGAGGGGAGAGCGGGAAACCGTGAGGTGAAAGATTAGAACAATCACATTACCCACACATTACAGGTCGTGTTCAGCCAGATACCAGGACGCAGGCAAGAACTGGCGCGTCTCATTAAGTATGATAACACGATTTAAGTAGATGTACTCATACGATCAAGAAGGTAATTTAGCCCATCAGGGAATTCATTGAAAAAAAAGAGCCTTCAATATTAAGGACGTAAGCTTATGAAGCGTTGAGCAATTCATTGATTAGGCTAAATCGGACAGTAAAAAGAGGCATTGATATATAGGCCTATGAATACATTTGCCTAATCCAGAAAGAAAACACATTTAATTTGAAATACCAATATACCTATCAGCTGTGTGTGTGTGTGTGTGTGTGTGTGTGTGTGTGTGTGTGTGTGTGTGTGTGTGTGTGTGTGTGTGTGTGTGTGTGTGTGTGTGTGTGTGTGTGTGTGTGTGTGTGTGTGTGTGTGTGTGTGTGTGTGTGTCTTAGCAGACAGGGTCTTCCGGGGAACCCAATTAGGATAGGCAATCCCTCCGCCAGCACCACGCACACTGCTTATCGTCTGTAATCGAAGAACACCCTCTCGAGAGGTTTGTGCTTGATAGGCCTTCTAAAGAAGACATAGGCCTATTCGATTTTAATTAAGGGATAGCATTTATAAAGACATCGGTGGTGCTCGCCCTTGAGAATATTGCGCGTTTTGTGTATAAAGAGTGTGCTTGTTTGTGTCTTACAATATCGCCAGAAAGTTTAATCGTCTATTATACACGTTTAATGTCTCATTATAAGCGTCCCACAGCATCACACCTGGCCTAAATCTCTGTATACTGAGACTGCAGCGCCATCTATTGGTCTTCATACAAGTCAACCGACACATTGGTAAAAATAAAATGTTTTCAACATCGTTAAGACTAAATAACAAGTCAGAAATACATCAATAGGCCCATGTTAGTAGCACCCCCAACGCACACACACACACACACACACACACACACGCACACACACACACACACACACACACACACACACACACACACACACACACACACACACACACACACACACACACACAGTAGAGTAGACAGCAGATTGTTGTAAAAAAAGTACTGACAAACCTTGTGGCAACTTATTGGTGCTGAGAGAGTTTGTGTGTCACACACCTAGACAACCTTGCATTACTTTAATAACCCAGATGCCTATTGTTCTGCCAACAGTGTGACACACACACTCACACATAAACACACACTCACACAAAAAACATACACACATATGAATTCCCAAAGCATACATATATGCCCCCCCCACCCACCCCCAACCCTAACCCATACTTGTAAAGGACACCATGTAATCAGACACGACTCTGCCCAAGGTTGTCTAACTGTGGAAAAGAAGGTTGGACAGGTCGGCCAATCACAACCGTATCTAATATGGAGCGGGTTTGATATGATGACTTCACAGAGGAGATTCTAACTGGAGCGCCGTTAAGGCATTTTCATAATCCACCGAGATGGCTGCTGCTGTCGTGTCACACCTTTCGTTGCTCTGATTATTGTAGGTCTATCCAATTGCGTCCAGGGCATTTAGGTCTGTGCATGTTGATAACACCCCTTCGAAATAAAAAAGGAACTGAGAGTTTCCAGTCAAATACGCATTTGCATCTTGGTATGGTGACGTCAGGCTACAGAAAACGACTACAGACTGACCAAACTGTAGGACAGGCCGGGTTACACATTAAACTTGGATTGAATTGAAGTTCATCACCTGTTCATATGTGCCACCACTGTCCCCTTCATACTTAAATCAACATATCAATATCATCAGAACAGTTTTAGTCATAGGCGTGAACATAAAATAATGGTGGTTGAAAAAACAATGCACTTCTAGATGTTTATCTAAATTTGCCCATATGATGTGGATCATGAATATGCTCTCGTCGTAATCACCTAGAACTGCTTAGTAATCCATCGTTTATCTGAGCTTGTGTTTTGGAGCATTGACTTTCTAAATATTTCTCACCAACAACTCCAACCTACGGCCACACCCCCACATTGTCTCTCAAAAGGACCACTTGCCAGACAATACATGGGTATCAATACGGTGGTAATTTGGTAAATCCCTGATCCCCCGGGGGTTCTCCTGCCGGAGCTTAGAGCAGGATCTGTTCAACCTAAAGGATTGACCCGTAGACCACGTTGAGTTGGAACGATCCCTGGGGGAAAATAGGTCATGGTTGGCCTGAGAGCAGGATCACCTCGTGGCTCGCTGATAGACAAAGGCATCAAAAGACACACCACAAAAAAGGCCATGGATGCCACCTGCCACGTCCCCTGTGCCAACTCCAGTATGTAACAATAGGGTGCTGATATGAGTGGGGGCCAGTCGTGGCCTCGGCCGGACAAGTGCTAAGTCTCTATATGGCTGGAATGTTGCAAACAATGGTCCACCCCTATTGTCTAAACTTAGCGCAGGTGGAGAGATGAGCCAACTTAGTCGCTATAAAACACCAATGAGTCAGTTTTGATTGTCCTCAATTGTGTGTGTGTGGGTGTGTGTGTGTGTGTACAGAGACATACTGAGAAGCTCTTCAACATGGTAAGAACCGGTTTTATTTCACCAATGTTGTCTCATCTTGTATTTCATTCTACCGCCTTATACTGTATTATCTTTTGTATTATGAGTCCTCTAAGTCTCTGCATCTTCCAGGTATGACACCTATTGGTGTGTTGTCATTCGGTCAAAGCACTCCAATAAACTGAACAACTGTCTTTTATCCTATAAGGCGCCCAAGAAGGCAAAGAAGAAGACCGCAGATGCTGGCTCCAACGTGTTCAGCATGTTTGAACAGTCCCAGATCCAAGAGTTCAAGGAGGTGGATCCACATTAGGGGATTTGTTGTTTTGTGGTGATTGTTGTGTTGTGGTTGTTGTTGTTGAAACGTTATAGTATTACATTCAAATAACACTATGTTAAACTACATGACTGTATAATAACTGTAATACTGTGTAGTATATAAGGGCTAATTTGCATGTACGTATTTCCTTCAGGCTTTCACGATCATGGATCAGAACAGAGACGGAGTCATTGACAAGGGAGACTTAAGGGACACGTTCGCTGCATTGGGTGAGTGAACACCCACACAGCAGACACAGACAGCGGCCTGGCACACCATCCGACTAAACCTTCACTGAACCTGTATTACAGCTGAGAGGCTCCACATCCAATATGGTAGGACAGCAGCTACAGCAGGGCATTCAGGGAACACAAGAATGCCCCCTCATTTTGATTGGCCCACTGTGCTCAGTGGTAGCAAAGAAATGGCCTTTTGGTTTGCATTGGTGGTGTTACTTGGGTTTGGACAGCTCAGTTTAGGAGGCTAGACATGTACACTTGTGGTTGTACTTGACTAGGGGTCTGCAACCTTCACAATCAAAAGAGCCATTTTTGGTCCTTCTCCCACCAAATAAAATTTATCTGGAGCCACAAAACCTAGTTGACCCCTAAAATGATTACAACACAGCGTATAAAGTTTGGTACATAGTTATACAAAATATAAAATAACGAATAGCCTATAGTTTGTATTTTTTAAATTTGTAGTTGGAGGATGTGACATTTATTTTGGTTGACAAAATATTAAAACACCTTTTTTTGTTATTTTAGTGTGAAAGTATCACCTTGATCGCCAAAATAATAAATGTTTCCTTTGAAAGAAAAAAGAAAAAGACCCATTATTTATTTCCATTTTTTTCAAAGCTACAGGAAGAGTGTGTACAAACTTTTCCTTTTAAGGGAAGTTTTGAAAGATTAGAAGAAGAAGAAAGAGAAGAGTCAACTTTATTGCATTAGCGTCATTGCACAAGTATAACGAAATGTGATCTCTGCATTTAACCCATCACTAGCCAATAGGAGCAGTGGGCGGCCACAGTGCAGCGCCCGGGGACTGGCTCCAGGTCTACTGCTTAGTGCCTTCTGGTCAAGGGCACCTTATTAACCTAGGGCTGTTTTTTGGATTGATGACGTTAAAGTGATGTTTTGGTGCTAGTCAAATCAGCGCATGCATATTTGAGATATATACATTATATTTAGCATTGTATCCCCAGAAGGACAATTGTTTAATATTTTTACTAAACAATATTTGGGCACATTTGGTGTCTGTGTACCCATGAAGAAATGTCTCTCTTGCTCTTCTTTTGGTAAATAAGTAAGATGAGCCCTTCTTTAGAGGCAATCCACACCCTTCCCTCCTTCTCACGTCCACCTTGTGCGTCACATCTGACCTTAGAAACAGAACAAGCTGTATAAGAGTCAACGGAGCTAAATACAAAAAGGTTTCCATTTTGAGCTGTATCTCTATTAAATGTTCCTGGTGGGGTTTGTCTAATTTAAATATACTTTTTGACATCAAGAAGCATGTCATTTGTTTAAAAAAGGTCATGGGAACAAGACTGTGTGCGTACCGAGAATTTAACAAACTGAAACAAACCAGGCTACAGTACCCATGAAAACACAGTCGCTCAAACACTGTCATCAAAGTCACTCCCGCAGCAATTTCCTCCCTATTTGAGAAATCATTTGTTTACGCCAGCTAACATCAGCCTCTCTATTGATGCTTTGTGTTTTGTGTTTCGGCACAGGCCGCCTCAATGTTGGTAATGAGGAGTTGGACGAGATGATGAAGGAGGCTCCCGGCCCCATCAACTTCACGATCTTCCTGGCTATGTTTGGTGAAAAGCTTAAAGGTTGGTGCTATCCATGGGTTTAACAGTAAATATAGATGGGTTTATAACATTGGTTTTATATATACAAGAAATTATATATAATATAAAAAATATAACATTATGCATGGATATATATATATATATACATCCTTCCAAACATCCTTCCAATGTTTAGTTATTATAGATACTTTTACGGCGGTAGTGACATTTAGTTATTATATGTTATAAAATATATCACATGTATATAATGCTTTTACAGCACTAAGTGTGCATCTCTGATACCACCCCAACGTTTAGGTACGGACCCCGAGGAAACCATTCTGAATGCCTTCAAGTTGTTTGACCCAGAGGGGACGGGTGTACTCCGGGGCGAGGAGTAAGCATGACTGCATTACCTTACAAACCCCTGTGTCACGCCTTTCAAACCTGTGTAGTCAGAGGTGTTTATCAATTATACTCTATATTTATATCCTCTGTTGATTATAGATACATATACACAGACACACACTTTAAACATTGTGTCCATGCTCTGATAGTATGAATGAGTATTGTCAGCGTTTTAATTCAACGTTTTGTATTTGGTCACATTTACCCGATCCTGTTTATTACCTGTTACAGATGCTATGTGTAGCTAAAGTATATATTCTATGTTCTATATTTTAACACACAAAGAACTAAAGAGAATCCAA
Organism: Lota lota; assembly: GCA_026745465.1. NCBI lineage: Eukaryota > Metazoa > Chordata > Actinopteri > Gadiformes > Lotidae > Lota > Lota lota. The sequence goes on from JACYXH010000764.1 coordinate 3,237,379, forward strand.
ACATCCTTGAATATTACATTACATTATAAATTTTTCAGCATCAAATACAGCCTCATGTCTCAGGCGGACAAGTTTACAGAGGAAGAGGTAATACTTTTTTCAAGATATTATCCAAATTAGCTCACATTTATCACCAAATCATCACCTAACTTATGGTATACCCTTAATAATACAACTTGCCATGGCTACTCATGGTGTTTCTTTGTTCCAGGTAAACCAGATGTTCACCAACTTCCCCCTGGATGTGGCCGGCAACCTGGACTACACTAACCTGTGTTACGTTATCACTCATGGGGAGGACAAGGAGCCGGAGTAAAGAAGAAGTCATCCACAGCCCTATTGAACTATCTAGTCCATAGTTACTGCCACACAGCCCCCACAAAAAATGCATTAAAACTCCAATGGCTGTTTTGTTACTGTCTATGGATATATCTACAGCAGCTCCTTTTTTACATCTAACGTCAGGAAATTAGGAATGTGTTTGTCATTTGAGCTGACTTTCCCTTTGCATTTCTCAAAAACGTTAGGTCAAATCACATGCATATGACATGGTCACAGCCAGGGTGAACCTTAACAGTAATCATTTGAAAATCGTATATAACCTATTAAAGATTATGATTATGTTTGTAATCTAATTTTATGAAATTAGGAATGTGTTATGTAATTTGACCTCAACATTTTTTTAAACTGTACAGTACAATCTGAAAATGAAGTGAGGTTTGACATGGTCAAAGCCAGGGTGACCCTTAATTTGACTCCTTTTACGTTTTATTTAACCTATTTAGGATTTATTTTAATGACTAAATAAATGATTAAATATGAGGAAATTATGAATGTGTTATAATGTAATTTGAGCTGGCATTCCCTTCAAATTTTATATCAAGTGTAGTGTATTGGAAGTGTCTGCAAAACAAGGCAAAAAAATTAAAAGGTCTAGTGTTTAGAATTTAGCAGCATCTAGCGGTGAGGTTGCAGATTGCATCCAACTAAATACCCCGTTCCAAAGACTACAGTTGTCTGTACTGGCCAGTATTGTGGAAGGTGTCAGTAGAGTTCTGTTTTGCGAAAAAGCAACAGTAATTTGAATCGCCACAAGGTCGACTTTTGACAGCTTGAGCCTGCGAATGACTCCGTTTAACCAATCATAATCGTCTATCTTTGTCGGGGGCTCGGCGGCTCATTTGACCAGTTTCGCACTTGGTGTACCGCAGTTTTGAACTATGCTGTCATTTTCCCATCAAAGCTGAGTCGAAGCACACCTGGTTCAAATCCAGGCAGAGTCTGTAGAGCGGAGGATAGCCCAATCACTCAGGTCAACTCTTTCCCAGCAATTAAAAGTCCACTGAGAATGTATTCCTCATAATATAACGGAAAAGGATGCAAGGTATAAAAGATATGCATATGTTATGTTAAAGAGTAGAAAGGCTGTTAGCCGTTCTGAAAACGTGGCTCGCTATACATGCACAGCTCCTCTAGTGCCCTGGACCGATTGTAAATAGGATGTGAAAGTAGATTAAAAAAAAGAAAGAAAAAAAGAGCCATTACTCATAAGAGTGTGTTTGTGAGGTGGTCTTGCACAGCGTTCAAGGGGACGGATGTGGTGTCAATATTTCGGAAAGAGGAAGCACATTAACGTTTGCTTAAGATGTCATGTTCATTTTCTTTTGTCAGTTATACCATTAGAAAGAGACTTCTGTGAAGATAACAGCAAGGTATGACAACATATATCATGATCCTTTGCTTACTAGAAAGGTTAAAACATTTGAAAATGATGTATTTTCATCCTTTTATAAACAGTATGTTGCCGCTTTTTGCTGCAACATCGATCAGTGATCGTTTTACAATATTTTCAATACCTTTTTCTACTTATACAAAGTCTTTCACGTGACATTTTGTGACATTTTGTGTTTTAACGATTTACTGGGTTCACTGGGCAAACATGGTGAATAGAGGGTAAAACAGAGGGATAGAAATCCAATAATGTCTAACAATGCATGTAATATGTGGTATTACGTAACCAAATATATGAAGTGAATGAGTAATGCTGACTGGATAAACTCTTTGTGTTTTTGAGGTATGTCAATCATCGGCATTAATGAGGGGGTAGTGCTGATGCTTGTGTCTTTGGCCTCACTTAGCATGCTATGTCTTCTGTGTCTCAAGTGCAAAAAGAAACACAGTAAGTTTTTTTACTTGAAAAGTGAAAGTAAATTTCTTCAATTCATAATTAATTTTACCATTGTGATCAATTTGTGATTTTGAGTGGACGTTCTCTATGTCATTAACAATTTGCATTTGTAGTGCATATATTTAAAACAATTAAAAAAAATGGTAAAATCAAGGTAGAATGTAAAACAGGAAAATAAGAAAACAGACTCTTCTCTCTTGCAGCAATCATACAACAGGAATCCTCAATATATGACCCTCAGATATTGTGAGTATTTATTCATAGCTGGAGCTTGGGGATTGATCTTGAATCATTTTGTTGAATTTTCTTTAATTTAATCAACATGTATTATGGTTTGTGTTTGTTGTACTTCTACTTTACATTAGAAAATGTGGCTGTTAAGTTCAAAGTATTTATGAGCCCGAGCTGTGTATATAGATTTTAAGTAGTTTCTAATACGTAAAACAGCATCTGGATTATTTCAAATTGTGCTGTGATCACAAATGGATCACATTTTAAGAGAAGCAAATGTAAAATGTGATATTTGTTGTAAAAAATGTTGTGTGTCGTTTATTGTATTCAACGTGTTCAAAATGATCTTACAAGATTCATAATTTGTCTTATAGTATATAGGACATCAAGATACAAGAGGATATTTCAAATAGGTATTTGAAATTAAATTAACAAATACTGTTTTGCCAACAGCCAACGTGGAGGCAGCCGGTTTGCTGTCACGCGGTCAAAGACAGGTAAATTAATTGTTTTTACTTAATAACATTATAGTATATATTATATAAATACACTTAATTACAATATTAATTAAAATGAAAATGTATAATCATGTTCGGTATCATTTTTGCGATTACATTAATTAACTCATTGTCTATTATTTTCCAGTCACACGGCCCAATCAGATGACAACACAGAACCAAGAGTATGTACAAAACATGAGCTCAGCTCGATTAGACTACCAGAGAGAATCAGAATCAGAATCAGAAAAGCTTTATTGCCAAGTACGTTTTTTAAACATACAAGGAATTTGTCTTGGTGATGTAGGTGCACGTCACGTTCTCTATTGCAGGTTAAACAGAACAAACAAAATAAGTATAAATATATGTATAAATATATACACACAATTTAGATTTACAAGAGCAGATTAAGTACAGTGGCATGTAGAGCCAGGGGTGGGGTGTGGAGAGAGTCAGGGTGGTTTCCGGGCCTTGTTAATAAGGCTAGTGGCGGAGGGGAAAAAACCTACCACTAGGTTTTGTAAAACTGTATGTATTCAATCTCAATCCAACATATATCATTTGCAGGGGAACTGAAGTGAGACATTCCCATATTTCTCAAGGTAAGAATTCCAGTTTGTAACCTTTCATAGAAGAAGACAAAATAAATATTTTAATACCATTCGCCAAACTTGATGATACTGTTTTCATATTCACAATGTAATATTTGTGATGTTTTTCAAATGTTTTTCATGATATGGCTTATTTTGTTCACACTTCATATTATTCACTTTCATTTTGATTTTAAGAAATGTATGACAAAAGGTATTATTTGTTTATTTACTATTACAGCTGCAAATGAGGATTATACATTTGTCATTGGTGGTAAGTTGGTACTAGTTTGACCGATGTATTAATAGGTATATGTTATATTCTGTAATGACTATGACTGATTATGGAGCTTTATGGAAAAATTAAAGGTCAACTCTAATGTCAACTACATTGTTTTGCAGATCATGAGGGCTTCGAGGCTACATATGTGTAAGTGTGTCATGTGTAACTATGCCTATATGGTCAAGTTTTCTGCATTGTTAGCAGAATTACTACAATATGTTTCATCTGTTGTTGATATCATATTTGTATTGTTTTTTTGTACAGCTCGCCACTTTCAAGTGCAGTGTATGAAAACATTGAGGAAATTAAAGAAGCATCATCTGGTGAGCATGTATTTTATTGTTTTTCTTTGTAAGATGTTGAGAATTGCATTAACGTTGATATGGAAATCACAATAAATTAGTTTTTTAAGGTAATTATTCAAATACTAAATACATGTATAGTGGTTAGGGTGTAAAATGCTTACTTCACATGAGACCAGTGGCCTTCGTGTGTGGGGTAAAATAAAAGATAGCATTGACTAAAATAGTGTCATAAATTGGTCTTACAATTTAGTGTAAGTAATAGCTGAAAGCACATGTGTTTTTTTGTCAGTGGAATTTCTGAGACTTGTGGCAAGTAAAACATTGAAGCCCTTAATGGTATGAAAGCAAGCCTGGGGACTTCCTCTTACTATACTGTACAACCTCATAGGACACACATATAAAAGAACACATAAGACTCTTACTTGTGTGGTATCATAATAGTATAACGATTTTTAACCTAACATGTATGCATTCCACGTTCCTTTCTTTTAGCATCCAATTTATGTGACTATGAAAACATTTTGACTGCTTTATCGATCAACGATGGTATGTTGGTTCTAAAGTCAAATTTTGATATGAATACAATGCATTACCTCAATGTTACATAAACATTTTTTGATCAAACTCACACTTCACTTGGTACACGGATGTGGTGTATCAATTAAAATGGCGAACTGCATTTTTCTAAACTGCTGTTTCACTTCAACAGATGACGATTACGAAAACTATGAATTCTTGAAAAACATTGAGGATTTATCGGGTAAGTGTCGTATTACGCTGTTAAACTACAAGGATAAGTTCGGGATTTTTCAACCTTGACCCTATTTTCCCATACTCTTGGGTCTAAGGGGGTAATGCGCAACAAACAGTTTTTTAATTGTTCCAGTATCGAGCGATAAGGCTGCAGCCATAATCCGCAAAACGGACTGCAATGTAATAATTTGGGCAATATCGGCTCGTCAATGTATGTCCACAAAAAAAAAAATTTTCAACTGACAGGCTCAGATTGATATTATAAGTGTCTGACAACATTGGGGAAAGGATCCTTACGAGAAATCTAACTTTTTTTATCCACCTTTCACTTGATCCGGTCTGTTAGTTAATGTATCTAACTAAGTCTCACTCAAGAAGAATCGTTCTGAAATCTCGCAAGTTGTTCAACAGCGTAAACGTTAGTGAGAGTTGGAGCTAGGAGTACTGATGTCGTGCCAAAAAGGGATCTTTGGAGCTTTAATCATATTTTGCAAATACACATTATTTTATAACCGTGGTTATAGCAAAGGTAGGTCTTTGTGAGATTTTAACGTTTCTTATAATTGAATAATCAAAATTGGGGCCAAAGAAGTGTATGCAGTTTATGGCGTAATCAGGCGTGACATCGAGGCGATTATAGGCAATATACTATGGTATCGTTTTCGATGTTTATATGTGTTTGGTTTTGGGATGAAAGGAGGCCGTGCACAGAACTGAAAAAAAGGCAAGCTTGCATCTCGAGGAGCTGTAATGCTGGTCTGAACACAGTTGTCAGGGAGTAGACCTGTGTCACACCGAAACACGAGTGACCACGTTTGCTGGTGAGGTGATCGGCAGCTGAGACCGTTTTCACACGCCGATAGTATCCATGGCAATGCACTGTCCCCTGCACCTTTGCGCTGAAGTAAATGCACTGCTGTAACCCATAGCTATTTTAGGTACCCCACAATTATAAAGGAACAATGCAGATTGCCTTTTTGTTGTTAAGGTTATTTTGAAACAAAACCGCATGATGCAGAAGTCATCACTCCATCTTCCGTCCAGATTTTTGCTCGGTTTTGTGGTCATACTGTAGCTACCCTAAAATAGAATAGGTAGCCTACCCAGTAGATAATAACTACAGTATAAATTCTCTCTCAATTCCTCCCAAACGTCTGGATTATTGCTCACTCAGTAGATCATACGTATAATATAGGTACACAGTAGTTAACAAAAAACTACAGTATGAATTCCTTGTAAGATCACGAATTGGTTCCCCTTTATTCAATAACTTAACATCTTGTTCCCTACATATAAGTACCTACATATAAGCATTGGTGATTACTGAATGGTACACCGTCAGTACAAAATATACTTCCCCTTGAGCGTGACTTGATTAGACACAACAACAAACCGACCAGATGAAGCGAAAAGGTCATTTTCCATAATGTCGTCACTTACGTGTCTGACACAAGATAATAATCTGAGCATGTCTGTGGCAACAAAAAAAGAAGAAGAAGAAAGAAGCCCTTTTAGAGGACGTGCACTGATGGGGGGCGTTTGCCCTAAAGGATTGCATTGCAGCATGTTTCACTCATTATGGTGGCAGTGTTGTCGCTCAGTACTGGACCAATTCAAATAAATAATCTTTTCATAAGTCCCTTAGACCAAATGGTGAGAAAAAATACGGTCCAGGTGGGAAACTCCTGAAGTTTACCTTTACGTGTCATAGCTTTTTGTTTTACACTCAAATGAATTGTTACTCTTCTTTTTTGACAGATGACCCAGACTATGTGAATGCTAACCAGGGTGCTTGCTGATATGAACACCACCAGATAGAGGGGGACTTTCAAGGCTAAATGAGCAGAATGAGCCAAACACGGTATTCACAGCTCGTATGTAGCAGGGACGTGCGGTCAGGGGAGGAAGAGCCTCATCCGTCATACTCCAATGAAAATAGCTACTAAAAAAAGTAAACAAATAAATAAATCATTTCTAATAGTCAAAATCGCCAAAGTTGCAGAGCTCTGCTGCAAATACAGACGAGAGGTGTTGCAGCCTCCCCTCTGCTTGCGCAACCTCTTCATCATCATCAAAGTGGATGAAGCGCCTGCCTCTTACTATCTCTCTGTATGGCACCAATGTCATGTTTGTAGGCTTCGTCGTTACATGTCCTCGCCTTCCATAGTCCAGGTAACTAATTTCATGTATGTGTATAATATATTTAGGCTCGCTGACCTCGTCACGGCGTCTTGAGCCCACGTTAAACAATGGAAGACCAGTGCCTGAGCTTGAGGACCTGTTTCAAACGAAATGTTCACTGTTGAATGAGTATGAATAGTAGAACTGCAACCGCATATAAAAAAAATGAATAGAATACGTAACTTGTGTATGTGTGTGCTTTAAAGAATGCTGATATGAAATATGTAACATACGGTCGCCTAACCAATAGTCATTGTGCAACCTGCCAATTGAATGGTGAATTTTAAGCAATGTGTAAATCTGGCTCTGATACTAGCCAGTGCCTGCCCAGCCATTGACCTCACCGCACGTCACTGGTATGTAGCTGTAGCGGTAGCTGCATGATGTAGTCTTGCCTGTAGCTGTATGATGCAGGCTGGCGTGTAGCTCTAAGCTGGCCTTTAGCTGTATGCTGGCCTGTATCGCTGCAGGACAGACTCTTTCCACAGTAGGCAAAACACCGGTGTAGCTCAACATTAATTACGGGTCCGTCCGTTTAGGTATGGCGGTGCACCAGTATAGACACAACTAGACAAGTAAATATACATGACCATGCCGCTGCTGCGACAGACATCCATAAAACCGACCTAATTACAGAAACAGGACGTTACTTTACCCCACTATTGACAACCTGGGAAAATGGTCCATTGGATGGACCTGCTTGTATATCCCAATACAATACGATCAATACAATCCACACAGTGACATCACGACACAATCCTAGTAAAATTATTATGTGAACAATTTAAGTATGCTGTGCTCTTTTAAAAGGAAGAAACTATGGGCAAGAACTACATAAGAACCCCGCTCACTTTCTTGTAAAACAAGGTCAAACCTATTTGCTGAATTGTTAGAACGGTACAGGAAGCCACAGAGATCAAACTTCGCACATGGGCCATTGGAACGGTTAGTGGCAGTGCTGGCCACAATAGACGTTTCTTAAATCTTTGATAGTGTTACAAAAGTAACCCCCCCCCCCCCACACACACACACACAAACCTACACCTCCAGATGCTACCGCACAAAGTTGAGCATTCTCCCATGCTGTGAGACGGGCTGAACCTACTCATCGTGTAACTCACGTGTTATCAATGCAATAAAGGGAAGTCATCCAACATGCCTCATTTCTTCAAGCTCATCGGTGTGCTTGGACTGATTTTATTTTATTTAATAGCCTATACAATTCTAGCCTGGGTACCAGACGAATCGGCGAGCTCGTGTTTAATTTGCTCTGGCATGTGTCTGGCCCATCTAACGTTCAGACAGATGCGCATTTGTCTGGCGATGTCAGGCTAATGCAATTACAAGCCAGTGAAAAATCCGCTTGAATCTAAAAACTGGTTTTGATCCCAAAAGTCTGATCTGTGAGCATCGTTAAACAGATGCTTGATTCCTACTACCTAAATTATTAGTAAATATCCAATAGGCATATGTACTTTCAAAATAAAACCTATTATTATTATTATTATTATTATTATTGATATGAATTATAATAAAATGCTTAACGAGATACAGGGGCTTCAGCAAGGCCTACACAGTTCTCCCTTGAGAGGATAGGAAAGAACATCTACAAATAATTCAACAAGTGAAACACCCCCACCTGATGGCAGACTCCGTCTAAGCAGGTACGTATAACTACATCAGGATGGTGGCTACAACACTACCAATCTCACTCTAAATTTAGTAACCTTTTAATCACAACAAGCACAACATTTGAAGCACAAATAAACTACTATTTAGTTATATTTAAGTGGCATGCTCTGTTGGTTTAATTTATTAATGTAGACAAACAAATTAGGATAATATAAATATTTGGACATGAATCATTTCGTCTATTCCATCAGCAAATGTAAAACACACTGCATAAATGGTCATCGTTACGTGTGATAGTAATAAACACTATTATAAGGTCGTGCACGAGAATGCTTTGACATATTTAACCCTAATACAATGTGGATGAGATGCTAAAATGAAACGCGCTGTTAAGAGAATGGATGAAAAAAGCGAGTGGACATATAAATCAGCTATAAAGCCACGAGTCTTGTACAGTGTGGTGATAACAACGTGGATTATTTGAAGAAAGCCAGTCAGTAAGTGTAGTTCCGCGCACGCGTAGATTGGGAAACCATCAGCGTCAACGGCGTTTCTCCATTGATTGGGGATGTATAGAAAACACCAGTCGACGGATGTGTTAGACTATGTCGCGCATACTGACACACTGGATATAACCTGCAAAGACGTTTATTTAGTTTTTACGATTCAACCAATATATTTTTTTTCTAGCACGATTGTTGCAGAAAGGACATGCTTCTAGTCAGGCAGGTAAGGTAAAGCGCATCTCCGGCCGACGCAAACCGGACGACCGGTCTTTTCGAATGACGCTAATCGTCCTGCAGTCGGAAGGATGCAGGTCTCATAAAACCAACGAAAGGAATTCAACGGAAAAACCGAGGGTTGAACTGGTGACGATTCTAGATCCATTGCTTTTAAATTCCTAAGCTACTAAATGGGCGCCACCATCTCCATCCTTCTCCAGCTGTGTCAGTGTGAACCCTAGGCCCGATCCTTATTTGAACCACTCACGGTCGCTATTCTTTCAGGGTGATGGGGTCCGGTTTCTAAATCTTTTTTTTAAGAATGAACAACCATCTCTGATTATTACACTTGATGAGGACCACTGCTGCACCTTTTATAGCCACATTATTTTTGTTTTGCACTGCCTTTAAAAAAAACTCACAACTCCTGTTTACTGTCTTATTAAAATATGTAAAGATGGTTTTGTCTTCCAAAAGGCCCTAGTTCATATTTTCCCATTTACTACTGCTATAGCCTTGTATTTGGTTATCATGCAATTTGAATCAATGTTTAATGATGCTACGAAAAGTTAATTAAACTAGGCCAAATCGTTAAATACAAATTCCAAATAATATTCATAGATGTAAACAGCAACAAACCTTGCAGAATTCAAACCAATAATAACAGGACTTATTATAAGTAACAGCTTGTAAAATGTAGTTTTTTTGGACCAATATAGAAACGGATTTGCATAAATATGATGAACGACACTAGGCAACTCTGACCCTGTGCGTGTTCCTCGTGTATGCAGGCAGGAATGTGTGGACGTCTGATTGCTGTCCCTTGCCTCTTCTAAATCCCTCTGTCACGGTGGAAGAGAACGGCACCTCCTGGCAACAGGCCTGCACAAATCTGGGTTTCAGTCTCCCCCTGACCTGTCCCACACATTTGTGTAAGGCTTGTGGTAGCCATTTTGACCCTCCCGCACAGAAGGTAAGGAAGGACCGCCCACAAGTCACCCGTTTGATTGACAACGAGCCGTAACGGGCCTAAGATGTGGGTTGTCTGCGTGTGTTTTCGATACACACACGTTTCACGTCACATGAATCAGGCTCACCTGGTTGTTCTGTCTCGTGTTGTGCCACAGCATGTCTGCGGGGATTGCAAAAAGAACTTCTGTGGCCGCTGCTCGGTGGAGCCAGAGGCCCTCCACCCCCGCCTCTGCCGTACCTGCCTGCAGTTTCATGGCACCCTCTTCAACCGCACACAGCTGATGAGGCTCAAGGTACGTTCTCCTCCCCCCCCACACACCTGATGTTTGGTTCATCATTCTGTACGTTTGGTCATCCTTGGAGCATTGGGACGCAATCCTTGGCTCACTGCCGGCCTGGGAACGTTTGTTTACACAGTTTGGGAAACCCTGCTGTACGAGAGTGCTGTCCCTGTCCTCTGCTGTTCTCCTTTAACGGACCCATTTCCTCCCGACGCCAAGGTGCGGGAGCTCCGTGACTACCTCCGCCTGCACGAGGTGCCGACGGACAGATGCCGCGAGAAGGAGGAGCTGGTGGAGCTGGTGCTGGATCAGCAGGCGCAGGGCGGCGCCGGCGTGAGTGGCGGCGGTCGCAGCACAGCACCCAATGGAGCTACAAACGGTGCCGGCCCCCGAACCCAGGACACGTCTCCACCACAGTCCTCGGACGAAAATGACGAAGATGATGAGGATGAGGAGGATGACGACGAAGAGGATGATGAGGAAGAGGATGAGGGTGATGATAATGCTGATGAAGGGGAGGCAGAGGGAGATGATGAAGGGGTTGATGAAAATGAAAGGGTGGCGGAGGAGGATGTTGGGGATGACAATGTAAGGGAGGCTGAGGTGGATGATAACAATGAGAGAGAGGTGGAGGAGGAGGAGGAGGAGGATGACGAAGACGATGAAGAGGAAGAGGAGGCAGGGGAGGACGAAGAGGAAGTTGAAGAGAATAATGAGGTAACGATCATACGTTTAGAGTTGATTTAGTTGATAGGGGGTAGGGAAATACAGGTTACATATTCGACTCAGGCCTTGAGTAGGATTGTTTCAAGGTCATTAACATGGTTATTACCTTTAGTTATAAGGCAGCAAACTCAAAACAAACAAAGGCCCTGTTTACAACTGCGTTTTGAATCGCTACCGCAAGAGATTCTGTCTAGACGATAACCTAACACTAGTCAATCTAGAGTCAATTAAGCGTACCCTACCTACGGAGGTGGTTTTGCCAACGGTTGTCTAGATTGTACAACCGTTCCCACCTGTTTAGATGGTGAAAACCATCTCTCTTTGCATCGCCATCTCACAATGGTTTCAAATCCCGATTTTGAAGAAAGACTGTGCGTGTAAACAGGGCCATAGTCTAGTGTGAAGTTCTCCAATGCGCTCCTATGTCTGGTTCCAGCAGTCGTGGGACACTGACGAGGCCCTGCCAGCAGAGGCCCGGACCGCCTCCCTCTCTGACCTGAGCCGTGTGGAAGACATCGAGGGTCTCAGCGTCCGTCAGCTCAAGGAAATCCTGTCGCGCAACTTTGTCAACTTCATGGGCTGCTGCGAGAAGTGGGAGCTGATGGAGCGTGTCACCCGCCTCTACAACGAAGTCCGCAACGAAGGTGAGAGCTTGCATTGTCGTGATGTTTCTTTGATGGGTCAGTCTTCAGTCCTCATGCTGCTGCTGCTGCTCTTTCTTTAATGGATCAGTCTTCAGTCCTACTGCTGCTGTTGAGGCTGCTGTCCCTTCTTCTACTTGAAAGGTCGTCACTACTACTTGAAATGCACTTGACAGCATAATGCTATCGTATGTCCCAGATATCCGATTGGATGCCCCAAGCTGTTAACTGTTTCAAACATGGCAGACATTCACAGCTACGCTTTACACATCGCACACTTTTGTTGTCCAAAGTGGCTTCCAATGGATTCCAACCAAAGCCTACAACCATTAGCGAACCACAAAGACAACATCTTCAAATTGTACACAATAGAACTGTCAAAGACAGCTGTCAAAGTATGGCCTCATACCAAGTACGAGTGAGTTAAGTGATGGTTTACTGCTTGTGGTCAAATCACTAATGCCGGGATCAGGCTACACAACATTTTCGTTTTTCACGATGGTCAAATCAGGCGGTTATTGGGCCGCCACACATTCAGTCATCACGACGTGGCTCACCTGGGATCGGGGGGGAAGGTCGATATTGAATTTAGCATCGTCAGGCTGTACGTCGCAGGAGTTGCCGGACAATGCGAGAACGGTCCAAAATGTCAGACATGCTAGACTTGGCGTTGGGGCGTTGGGGCGTTGTGGCGTTGGGGCGTTGTGGCGTTGGGGCGTTGGGGCGTTGTGGCGTTGGGGCGTTGTGGCGTTGTGGCGTTGGGGCGTTGTGGCGTTGTGGCGTTGTGGCGTTGGGGCGTTGTGGCGTTGGGGCGTTGGGGCGTTGGGGCGTTGGGGCGTTGGGGCGTTGTGGCGTTGTGGCATTGTGGCGTTGTGGCGCGTCCTGGGCGACACACTTTTGACTACGTCGTACAACGCGGGTCACGACAGCCTGATCCGACCTTCCGACGTTCATAATCGCCTGCAACACTGAAAGCTCGTCTGCCAGGGCAGTCGCAATACAATCGGGCTGAATTTGTGTAGTCTGATCTCACCAATAAGAACAAGAAGCTTGGAAATGAAAAGGAAACAGTAGGCGACCATTCTTGATGATTCACCCTTATCCTCACCTGAGCTTGTCTCTGTGTCCTCAGAATCGGCCACAGCGACCAAGCTGGACGAAGACCTGTGCCGGATCTGCATGGACTACCCCGTGGACTGTGTGTTGCTGGAGTGCGGACACATGGTCACCTGCAGCAGATGTGGCAAGCGCATGAGCGAGTGTCCCATCTGCAGGCAGTATATCGTCAGGGTGGTCCACGTCTTCAGGTCCTGAATATGGGAGAACAGAACAAAACCACTTCCTCAAACGCCACAGTAGATGGTGACCAATTACTCAGAGATGTTATTTATGTATTTTTTGTTTTGTTTACTCATTAATTTGTTAATTAATAGGTCAAACAATCTTTCCTTTGCAGGTAGATACAATTTATGTTTTATTACAATTTTGTATTTATTTATTTATTTTATATTGTATAATTTATCAAAAATGTAATTTACTAACATGTTGTTTACTTAATCTTAGATGTATGTTAATTACCTATGTATTGTTTTTCTTTTATCTATGATAGAATAAGCAATCCACAGTACTAGTAAGAATGTTTATAATCTAGACACTTTACCAGGTATTATTGTATTTGTGTATATTTGTATCTGTAAACATCAACATATCAAACATATGGTGCAGGCACAGTAATAATGTCCAGAACACTGGCATATTATGTATGTAATAATAATTTCATAAAATCAAACAGAACAAAGTTTGCGTTTCTTTTCTTTTTTTCACAGAATTACTTTTATTTTGTTGTTTCATGAATTCAGGATTCACAAAATAATGGGAAAGAGGGCACATCAGCTCATAATTAAAATAAAAAACAAATCATATTACTTAAGTAATGTTTTGCACATGTATGCACAAATAAAACATTACGTGTACTTTAGTATGCAATGACTAACAAACGAATAAACTAACTAGCCAACTAACTAATCACATCAAGCTGCAGTGTCCAGTCTGTAACCAAACCCATGATAATATATATGATAATATCCCAGCCATATCACATCACAGGCGTACTTGCACAGACATTTTGCAAAAACCAATGGCCATCTTCAAATGAACATATAGTTTATGTTCATTTTATATATATTTATATATATAATAACTATTTTGGGGTTGACTCAAGGTGAAAACACCAGTGCCACAACACATATTGAACTTAATCACCTTGGGACATACTTCTTTGACCATTCATTCTGGCCAAACTTTCCTACTTTCAAATAGCAAATCACACCTTTTCAGTCTGGTTGTCAAGTCTGAACCAATCACATCTAATTGTGTGTGTCACATGAGGCATTTCACCAAAACTCCTGAAACGCGAACACATAAGCAAATAAGTAGAGAATAATCTTGGTGGAAAGACTATCGAGAATGGAAAGTTAAGTTGACCATTTGCAGACATTTACTGGCATTGTGAAAGATTGTTAAACGTCTAACATAACTGTTGCGAGGTGGTACTGCACAACCACTTGCATTGACCATGGTGGGGAAAAAAACAATTCTCTTTCAACTAATTGCCTCTAACAAGGCCCATTGTGTACCGTTAGCTAGAACCCTGCAAAACATTTCCAGGCCAACGGAGACCTGTCAGCACGGCCTGTTAAAAAGTATTTATTTTTAACATTTAGATCCATTTCATGGAACCTCCTGCAATAAAAACTAGTTTCCCCAAGACTAGTTCCACTGCTTTGCTTCCCCCAGCAACCGACTGGATAGTATTATGCCCTATTAGTAGACCTAATGCTGTTTTGCTATTCTTCAATTCAGCCTGCGAGGGGAATGCGTCAATTAATCAAAGTTCATAGTCATTCCGTTTGATTCCTCTTTATTTTGCAGCAAACTCTTTTTACAGAAAGGGAAACAATTTTTACAGCAGGGCAAGACAGTAGGCCTGTCTGACGATGTGGCGACCAGGGCCCCCACATATGCCGTCGGACGTATGCACAATTCAGAGGCGCGTGTGTGGGCATGATCGCGGTAATGAGGTAGGGAATATTAATAGAAGTGTGAGCACGTATTGTTAAACGACCACTACGATGCGTACGACTCACCTCGGTTGTGTTGCTTATCGACGTTATTTGAAATGCGCACGCCACTATTTGAGGGACAAGGTCAAGGGGGCTCGGGGAGGAACTACTAATTAGCTAGGCTAGTGTTTTTCAACCTGTGGAATATGTAGTTGTAATTGCCTACTGGTGGTTAGTGAGGGTACTGCAGGTGGTACGTGGGATTTTATTATTGAAGTAGACACAATTAAGAATATCAATATATATAGATAATTGAAAATAAATAAATAATAAATATTGTTCTGTAAATATTGTATCATGGCTTGATATTATTTAAAAACATAGTGTCGCTTTGTGCATTTCATCATGTGTTTTTCATTGTAATGTTTTCCATTGATGTTTTGTGTTAATATTCTGCTAAATGGTTGGTAGGCGGTAAGGTGGTTGGTAGGCGGTAAGGTGGTTGGTAGGCGGTAAGGTGGTTGGTAGGCGGTAAGGTGGTTGGTAGGCCACCAGCAAGTTACTGCTCTCGTGATGTAGATGTAAAGTGGAGGAGGGAAGAGGTACGTTGGGGAAGATACATGTCTGGAGCTCTTGTCACAATCTGTCCCCCATATGGACATAAAAGGTCCCCCCCCCCCCCCACCCACCCACCCACCCACCAGCCTGACCAAATGCCACACATGTGTGCCCTGGTGTCTGACCACACTGTATAAATAGCACTTTGTTTGGGATGCTAGCCAGTAGTGGTAACATGAGTCCGGAGACTCCAGATGCTGCTGAGGACTGTGTTAGGACAAAGCAGGTGTATAGAGAGAAGGCGTCAAGCAAATAAGTTGCGATGGCTTGAGACGGCTACTGGAGAAACAAAAGGAAGAGGGCGAGGAGGATGCAAGCCTGGGTGCACCGTGGCCGCTGATGTGGCTTCTACTTCTGTACTACAGACCATGGCAACTGGGCTCAAAAGAAAATAATAGAACATACTGGGCGCTACTTACGCTTGCACAATTTTACATCTGTTGCCGACCACAAGTCATAAGCAGGACAACGCATCTTTCGCCAAACTGTCCTTCACATTTTACCATTCACTTTACATTTCACTATTCCCTTTAGCTCTTCCCAAAGGCTAAGGGAGTGCGTTTCTTGGTGAGATCTGGCTCATAGATCCGATAATGCATAGGTCATTCACAAGGAATCAATTGTTTTTCTCCAAATGCTGCATGATGATAATGGAATTGTTTAGTCATCGAAAGATGAGGAACCTTTTTATTCAAAGACAGTCACAGGCTCTGATGTGAAACACATTCCTGAGCAGCAGAGGTTTTCCTTTGGTTTTATTGTGTACATCTTGGGATTTGGACATTGTTTTCATTTCACTGCTGGAAAATACCGTACTGAGGGTGTAACAGCGTTGCCCCTCATGGGCAAGATGTCAAGCTTAAACAGTCCTGTCTGTGGAAATTATTAAAGACCACCAGAACTCAGGTTTTCAATGTGCATCTAGCTACTTGATCTTTTCACTTTAACTCAACATTATATGCTTCAACGATACGTTTGGGGTCGTTAGGACACAATTACTACCGTATTACCTGTCAAAGCAACAATGAAAATATTGTCTTAATGTAATATAATGTGTACGTGACTCTTTGAACAGACTTTTGAACTTGTATTCAGGGTAAATTATGGGAGTGTATGGGTCACGAAGTAAAAAGCTATAGCTTCCTTACAAAATGCTTAATGAAGTGTTTTAGGAATCTATTAAAATATATTGTAACTTGTAAATACTATCCGTTTTTATTACTCCTAGAGATTAAAAATAAGATTAGCTAATTATTACACTATTGCAAATTTCAATCAAATTATAATAAATCAATGTCATATCATATTCAACTTGTGTGAAGAGCTACTTTGCTATAATTGTGGATATCGGTACATTTATATTAGATTAGTTAGTCTATTAGTCTATTATACAATGCTGTAGATGTTTGGTTGCTACTTGCTGTCTTTTTGTTTTGTCTAATTTGTTATACCTCTATCGTGGGTGATGGGGCAGAAGGAATTCAAGACCCTCCTGGAACGGAAGAAACTGGCACACCTGTTGTATCCATGGTTACAATTTCCTCTGGGCCTCAACGAGGAAAAGAAAAAAAATAGGGGAAAGCTGTTCATTCTTGAATTGTGAATTGTAAAAAGGTAGCATCATACTGACATTTAACAAATACTAACAATACATTACAATCCAGTCGTCAGGTATTTAGCTTTGATACATATCACCATAGTGACATGTCTTGGAGGTTCTGTAGTAATGTGGGTATAGTGCCCTACTTGTGAATGTAACAGTGACTGACATGGGATCCTCTTAGCTATCTCTGATTTGGTCTTCTTTAACAAGAGAGAAGAAAGACAACATTTCTTTGCTCCAGGAGACCCACAGGAGGACGTTGAAAGCTTTTACCCTGCAAACAGCATCACAATTGTCACCAACGTCAATCCATATCAATTCCATAGGAGCCGGAATCTGACCTATCTCTAAATAGGAGGTCCGGGGGGGGGGGGGGGGGGGGGTATCAGACCGGATACTTGCCTGAAAAGGTCGGCGTTCTGAGCGGGGTTCAGAGTGGATCCTCCTCACGGCCGTACTTTAGAGTGCACGGCATGGAGCTGTGCTCTGCATGACAAAGCCCTGGAAAGATGAGCACCCAGGGGTGATGCCAGGGTGTTTTTCCCGCTTGGCTTTCGCTGAGTGGGGATCGGGTCCGGCCCGGGACAAAGGATAACCTGCGGAGCCCTAATGCAGCGACATCAGCTTTTCATATGGTAATACTGGAACAGTGGTCTTCACTCTGGACAAGATTGCCAATATAGGACGACGACTGTGTGTGTGTGTGTGTGTGTGTGTGTGTGTGTGTGTGTGTGTGTGTGTGTGTGTGTGTGTGTGTGTGTGTGTGTGTGTGTGTGTGTGTGTGTGTGTGTGTGTGTGTGTGTGTGTGTGCGTAGTTCTGGTACAGGCATGGAAAGTGTTAAAGAGGTCCAATCTTGGGGAAATGTCATAATCATGTTGCTGTTGTTGTTGATTCCTTTGGATCTTTCCTGTTTTCTTTCTTCATTCTCTCCAATACAATATCCTCCTCACATTTTCCCTGAAACCAGAAAGTACTCTCCTGACTTGAAGCCCTTCTATTTAGCTAGTTAACAGGAAGCTATTAGGTATGGATTGTATTTGGTTACAAACCAATCATTATTGGGGTGAAACCCCTGAGCGAAGAGAGAAAGCGAGAGAACTACACTATACCAGTGCATAGATTATATATAATAGTAGAGTATATAAAATGGTAATTTTGCATAGACCTTGAGTAAAAAAAATCACATCAGGTTTATGATTTAACACCACACTGGATTCCATTGAAATTACTTACAATATATTTAACTATGGAACTATGGAGAATGACCTCAACTAAAAGTTGAAAAGAAAATAATAATTTTCTGGCTCTCGCGAGGATATGAGCGACCACCTTGATGTTGGTGCCTGCAGCTCGGCAATTACACACAAAGAAAGGCTGCAGCCATTCCCCTTACTCAGACTTGTGTTCAATACTGCAAAATAGAGACTGCTTCACTGCCCATTATTACAAGGGAAAGAAAAGTTCACAATTACAAATATAAAATGATCATTAGGCCTAATTAAGCGTACACGTTTATTTTCTCTTGTGTTGTGGAAATTAAATATCTACATTATAAACGCCTACATCCAACTACCGAATACGTGTGTGTGTGTGTGTGTGTGTGTGTGTGTGTGTGTGTGTGTGTGTGTGTGTGTGTGTGTGTGTGTGTGTGTGTGTGTGTGCGCGCGCGCGCGCGTGGGGATGTGCGTATGTGATGGGTGTGGAGGGGAGGGAGTTGCTGAATGAAGGCGGGGTGGAAGGAATCCGCCCATAAGTCGATCTAGTAAAAGACTTATACATAAAGAAAATAGCGCTAAAACCCGACAGGCACGAGTCGACCGTAGCGTCCGTTTTAAAAACAGAATTTTAATTCGAGGTTTTCATTCAGGACAGAGCATCCAAATCACTGGCTGCCGGCGGAATTAGGCGAATGTCACAATGTGACAAAAAAAATGTAGATTTATTGGAATATCCATAAAGGTAATTCTGTATGACTCTTAATGTTCAATTAGATGAGGCACATATTATTGGCACATGAACGCATCCACGTTTTGTTTAAGTTAACTTACACGTTGAATCCATGGATCGCTTCCATTTGAGGATTGCCGTTTTTCTGTGGATACACCACCTTACCACGTGTTTTAATTTGGAGCTCGGATATGACGTAGCCAATCAGGCAGAAGACATCGCAGCGGGCAGGCGAGGCAGCGAATGTGAGCTCATCACCATCCCCATGTGTCGCGACATTGGCTATAATATGACAAGAATGCCCAACAGCATGCAGTACCAGAGCCAAGGGGAAGCCCAAGTCAACCTGAACGAATTTGCCCCCTTGGTGGAGTACGGCTGTGACACGCACCTGCGTTTTGTCCTCTGCTCCCTGTACGTACCCATGTGTACGGACAAGGTGTCCACCACCATCCCAGCCTGCCGGCCCATGTGTGAGCAGGCCCGTCAGCGGTGCTCACCTGTCATGGAGAAGTTCAGCTTCACCTGGCCAGACTCCCTGGACTGCGCCAAGCTCCCGCTCCAAACCGGCCCCGAGTCTCTGTGCATGGAGGCCCCCGAGAACGAGCGCGGACCCGAGAGAAAGCTGGGGACAGGCATGCTCTCCCTGCCCCCCCGGGTCAAGCCGCCGCCGCCGCCGCCGCCGCCGCCGCCCGCCGCGCAGGGGGAGCCGGCCGACGTCCGCCCAGCGGGGGAGCTCCTCTGCGAGAACCCGGACAAGTTCCGGTACGAGGCGAAGAGCGGCTCGTGCGCCCCTCGCTGCTCCCCGGGGCTGGACGTCTTCTGGTCCCGGCGGGACAAGGACCTAGCCCTGGTCTGGATGGCCGTCTGGTCCTCCCTCTGCTTCCTGTCCACCGCCTTCACCGTCCTCACCTTCCTCCTGGACCCGCGGCGCTTCCGCTACCCGGAGAAGGCCGTGGTCTTCCTGGGCGCGTGCTACCACGTGTACTCGGTGGGCTTCCTGGTGCGCCTGGTCGCCGGGGCGGAGAGCGTGGCGTGCGGCCGGAGCCCCCAAGGCGAGCCCTACCTCATCGGGGAGGACGGCGTGGAGTGGACCGGCTGCACCGCGGTCTTCTTCATCCTCTACTACTTCGGCATGGCGGCCTCCGGGTGGTGGGTGGTCCTGACCCTCACGTGGTTCCTGGCCGCCGCCAAGCGCTGGGAGCGCAGGGCCCTCGAGGCCCGCGGCGGCTACTTCCACGCGGCCGCCTGGGGCGTCCCGGCCGTGAAGACGGCGGTCGTCCTGGCCGCCAGGAAGGTGGGCGGCGACGAGCTGACGGGCCTGTGTTACGTGGGCGGCGCCGACGCCGGGGCCCTGACGGCCCTCGTGGTGGTCCCGCTGTGCGCGCACCTGGCGGTCGGCGTGTGGCTGGTGGCCGCGGGCTTCGCCGCCCTCTCCAGAATCCGCCAGGCCGCCAAGACGGGAGGCGCGGCGAACGCCGAGGAACTGGAGACGCTCGCGGGGAAGATCGCCGTCTTCGCCGTTCTCTACGCCGTGCCGGCGGCCTGCGTCGTCGCCTGCCACTGCTACGAAGGGCTCAGCGCGGACTCCTGGAGGGCCAGCGCGGTGGCGAGCAAGTGCGCCTCCTCCCCGCCCAGGCACGGCGGCGAGGAGGCCCTGTGCACGCTGGAGTCGTCGGTTCCCGCCGGGTGGGTGTTCCTGCTGAAGATCTTCATGTCTCTGGCGGTTGGCATCACCAGTGGCGTGTGGGTATGGAGCTCCAAGACCCTTGAAGCCTGGCAGGGTGTGTGTAACAGGAAGGGGGGAACGTGGAACAGGAAACAGCTCGGCCTTCGTGGGAGCAGCAGCAGCCCCCAGTGCCACTACGAACCCCCGCCAGCTGTGGTGGTGGGTGGGGGTGCACAAAACACTCTCCCGTTCAGATAACCCAGCTAGCCGGCTGATGCTCTGTTGGAAATGTGAGACGTTAATGATGTGTCATAAATGTTCACTTTCAAAGATCGAAAGTGGGCTTGAAGAGGGCGAGGCTTCTAAGAAAGACTAAGAAAAGCACTAAACCTCAGAGCCAGCAGCACCGTGGTAGAGAGATACAGGTTATTTTTGGTTGTTTCCGATGAGCTGGTCCTACACATACATTTACATACACATTTTAACCATGTATGAGTGTTGTTTGGTTTCGGTTTGATCATGCAATACAAATGGGTGACTTGACTACTCTAATATGTGTGACTGTGTGATGAACAGTCATAAGGAGTAGTTATACCATATGAAAGTAAATTCATGATTGTTCTCTCTTTTTGCTCACCTCAACCCCTTCTGCATGAATGGCCTTCCTCGAAATCAGCCATTATGGAATTCAATACATTCCACTGGACAAAGACATATGATTGAAAAATAACTATCTTATTGAAAAAATATGAAAACGTTTTATGTAAAATGACCTTAATAACCAATTTGGTGTTTTAGTAGAAAAAGTTGCATAACTGTGCTGACACAGACATTGCGGATTTGAAATTCTTATTTTTTGTTTCCTTTTTTATTAGGTTTGCTGCCTTAAATGTAATTATGATTCATAAGCTTTAAAATGTATTTTACACTAGCTTTAAATGATGGCATTGAGACTTACTACCTCAGGGCTGGGCGCTAAGGAAAACAATAATAATCATGGGGAATCATACAGGGTATTGATAAATATCACTACATGCTTATGAATTCAAAATACCATTCTAAACAGTCAGACTGAGGTTCATTATATTGAAGTATATGGAAATGTAAAGTATTTGTTACTGATGATTAAAACCTCATATTTTTACCATTTTAATATACCATTTGATATCTTCATTTCATGACAATACCACTCAAAGACGATAAATGAATTATTGCCCAGCCAATACTGTATCTATAGGAAGAGAGAGCAAACCAGAGGAGTTGAGAGAGAGAGAACACACACACACACACACACACACACACACACACACACACACACACACACATACACACACACACACACACACACTATGTTAAGCGCTTTGGGTGTCTGGAAAAGCATTATATAAATGCAATTAATTACCATTATTTATATTCAGTTATACAATTATTATTAATAATTTATTATACACAAAGTATTTTACATAAGCCAAAGCTTTATAATACAACAATGCATTAGATGACAACAGGCACGTATTCATATAAATATATAACTAGTCAACCCTACATTGAGACAAACAAAAATAGCACTGGGCTGTTCACTGTAAAACGAGACTTTTGTGTTTGTGACTCACAGTCCAAGCCAGCTATCGGAACACCTCGGCCCCCACTCTCACCACATGTTCCTAGCTGCAGCTAGTCCTGCTGTCGGGTTTGTCAGCCACAGGAACTTACCAGAAGCTCAGCCACCTGGTGTCAGCTGCCTGTTTTGGCTTTGGTTCAAACATATTGAAGTTACTAAATGTCGAGGTCCTAGATCTAAAAAGGGCCAAATGTAGATAAAGTATAACCGGTATGCATTGTGCAGCCGACCCAAACTGTGAATGGAATGACTCGTCATTATCTCCATCTTCTTTTTATGACTGAATCAGAAATCAACATCAGCCGTGTAGTAGCCTTGTCAGTGTGCTGATAAGAGACGACAATACATCAGCAGCACCTGCTTTATCTCAGACCTCCCAGTAGACCTGACTGCTAGGTTGGCCTGAGGTGCTACACGACAGGCAGAGTCAGCGTGTGGGCAGCCCAACACCCAGACACAGGCCAGTCTTCCTGTTGTTCACCCAGTTCTGCTGGGGTGATGTCAAACTCTCCACAACCGTCTCTGGTGTCAACTCATTTTATAGCACTTCTGGGCATGCTTCCTGTAATCTGCAAGTGGTGTGTGTGTGTGTGTGTGTGTGTGTGTGTGTGTGTGTGTGTGTGTGTGTGTGTGTGTGTGTGTGTGTGTGTGTGTGTGTGTGTGTGTGTGTGTGTGTGTGTGTGTGTGTGTGTGTGTGTGTGTGTGTGTGTGTGTGTGTGTGTGTGTGTGTGTGTGTGTGTGTGTCTGTTTTGAATGGTTTCCATTTAGTTGGCCACGGCCTGATACGGCGAAGGCCTCTTGTAGTCTCTTATGGGAGTGGGGTTTACGGTTTTACCGGCCATATGCTCACAATTCAACAGTGCTGGATTCACGAGGCCATACACTCATACAAAGCTATATGTATGCGTCTTCATTTAACTCCCAAACAAAACAACAGCACCAAAATGTGGTTTGCAGTTTGACATTTGTAGCGAGTCCTACGCTACTCGACAGGGTTCGCACAGAACACACAGACACGAGGATCACGTGATCACGTGCAGCGTTCTTATTAAATGCCGGAGGGGGACACCTAGTGGCCAACCTCCGGGACTTGAGCTCTGCTACACACACACACCTACACACCTAAACACCTACACACACACCTACACACACACGTCAGTATTTGTATCCTCCTTCCTAATTGTGCTCATCTCCTATAGCTGCGTCTGTTCCCCCGGTTGAGCTCAGTTTGCAGCCGGCGCTAAGCCACGCCCCCCACATACCACAATGTTGTACAATGTGAATCAATAATTTATATCACTCCTGATGAGACTTAATCATTATTTGATGATGGTGCACTTGGACATTTTTTTTTCAGTTTTTCAGTTTCTGTTATGTTCTTAGGATTACATTTCTTATATATCTGTTAATCTATTATTAAAGTGAGAGTGTCTATGCACCTTCTATGCACAAATGGCATGATGAAAAATCGTTGGAATTGGCAGTGGGATAGATGGAATAAAAGATTGAATAATAGACGGACAGAAAGACTGACTGATTAATACATTGATACATTGATAGATGTAAAGTTACATCGATTTTACCAATGTTCACTGAATGATGCAATACTGCGTAACTGGCTTCTTCAAACCAGCAGTAACCTCTACACGGGCCTATAAACAACATGGCCACAGAAGTGGAGCGAGCGATGTAGCTTACACTACTCCAGCTTTGCAGTAAAATGTGTGCGGCTGGAGGCATGCGTCTGTGACGCATTTAGTTGGTAAAAACAGCACCGGCCCAGTGGGCACATGGCTGCCTCACTCCCATTACACTGTGGTTTTGTTGAGCCGGGTCTTAGGCGGAGGGGAGGAAGAAAACACATCCTGGCTGTTGGCTAATGTTTCGCTAGCACCGTCGTGCCGACACAAAGGATGTCCCTGGTGAATCCTACGCCCCCATGGTGAATAGAAGAGCACTCTGATCAACTAGAATAATAGCCATATGATAATGAAACCAAATGAAGGCAAATAAAGAACACATGCCACATGAAGAAGTACATGGAGCTTCGTAGACGTATAGACCTTAGAAAGAGCAGACAACAATTAGGCCACTGTCAACTAGGCCTACAGTATATATTTTCTTCCTAGCCCATATGTGACGTCACACAAGTAACACCAAAACATTCTCTCTCTAAACAACTTTGTTCCTGATTTTAGAAGACATTCCATATATAGTACATATCATCCGACATCTTACAGTCTAGTGAGACACGAGGTAGTAGTAGGCTTAAATAGTGGCATTCTATTTAGCTACTGTGTACTACTATGTAGCATAGTACATTTGTATACAGTTGAAAGACAACAATTATATGAGGCTGTACGTTTGTCTAGTTCAGCATGTCCCAAATTTGAACACAGCTTTCCTACATGTTTAGTACATATGATTACTCATTTTGAGGTTGAAAAAGCGCTCTTACCTCATAAGTTAATTTATTTTGACTGATCTATGGATCCAAATACACAATACATATTTAGTAATGTTAAGTCAAATAAGTAATACAATATAAAAAAGAAGTCTGATTATAAAATTGTTTATTACTTTACAAAGTATTTTGATGCGCGTCACCACTGAAAGGTGACCAAGGAATTGACTGCATGTTTGTGAAAACGGTTTCTCATAGTTTCTGTAATACTTACATACTGTAATGTTTGTCTCTAAAGCGTGTTCCCTGATTTCACTGGACAGGCCTAACAAAGACAACATATCAAACTCAAGATGCTAGTCAAGGTTGGTCGTTTTCTATAATGGCTTAACATTGTCATCAATTCCACCAGGCAACCAGAATAAAATCCCTTCAAATCGAGTGCAAACACAAATATCAAAATGTGAAAAGTCCCAAACACAAAACCTGCTCCGCCTCCCAGAAGCATCCCTCCACCGCTAGAGTGAGCGTCTACGTCACGGACTCGGCCTGGATCTGTGCGCTGGTGTTGATAAGGTCCCCGGGGAGGCTCTCTCTGGCCTCCTGCATGCGTCTCCTGGCCCTCTGGAACGCCTCTGGGACCATAAACACACACACACACGACATTGTACAAAAGACTTCCTCTAGTATATAGTATAGTATATCATACCACAGCGTTGGTACAACTTGATTGTGATTGGTCAGTGACGTTGCCAGGGTGTGCATTATTTAACGGGAATCCTCTGCCTTCTAACTGTTCCAAATCAATGTGCTACAAATCCAACATTGATGACATGATCGACCAGATGGCACGGGTAGTTTATTCCTTACATAGCTAAGGGTTCACAGATACAGATGGGTTGATAATGATCGAGATACCTTGGTGTTTACACATAATAAAACAATTCTTGAGTGGAGCCGGCGCATCATTTTTCTTAAAATAAAAAACAGATAGATGTGATTTTTGGTGGAGCTAAAAGTGTCGGGCAGTTAGGAGGACAAGGTGGTCGGCGTGTCTCATACCCATGATGTTGTAGACAGCTCCCTGCTGGCTGAAGCCACCCAACTGGTCGAGAACACCCTGTCTTTTCTTCCTTAAATCTCTGGCGTCAACGAATGCCCTGCAGTATGGAAACAAGCAGATATGCAAAACAAAATCCCCAAATAACGGTAAAATACGGCCCACCTGGAAACTAATCCAACATCAGTTACAAACAATTAAATCCTGTGTTTAAACAGAGATGGTACTGTTGTTCAAGTTTTAGTTGAGTGACTTAGAAAATGGTGTGCGTACAAGTAACGTTGATTCAAACTGCTTCGGTAGATTGCATAATGGCTAAAACGAATATGAAACTATTTGTAAATATTGCTTGACCCTGGTCATCGGTAGGTACCTGCCGCATAGCAGTAATACAAAACTAAATGTTTTATCAGTAGAACTAGCCGTATCCTTGCCCTCACTCACCTGGCATGCTGGATACAGTGTAGATTAAAGACTACACTTCCTGTAGTTTCAGTACAGAATCCAAAGCGACTCAGTCGGTTCCCCTTAAAAACATTATAAATATACGTATGTGTGATAAATAAGCTATTTTAGCAGCAGGGTACGTAGTTATATTGCAGTTAAACAAAATATCTAAATTCATCTGATAATAATTTTTAAATGTGTGACTTGTCAATATATTCAACCCCAAAGGTGTACTCTTACTTTGAAGGTTCCCGGGACCCGGACGTAGCTGTCGTCTTCCAGCTCAGGAGACCCCCCGATGAAGAAGCGCCTTAGCCCCGACACGGTGCCCGCCTGCAGGGGGCGCCACGTGAGGCAAGTCACTACGTGCTTACCTGACACACACACACACACAGTACACGCACACACACACACACACACACACACACACACACACACACACACACACACACACACACACACACACACACACACACACACACACACACACACACACACACACACACACAGTACACAGACATACACACACACACACACACACAAAGAATTGAAAGGATTCAGGTGGAGAAAGGAGTCATATACATGTGTCACGTATGTGGATGACTAAATGAACACCTGCTGAGACGCGGCAGGTTTCAGATTTGATGTAATATTCCCCAATGAATTATGCAGTTATGACTGCAAGGGCAAGGACAAGTCAGACTTGTACAATAGGTCCCCTTTAAAGCCATTCAAATAACGGCATTTGGTCACACACATCGTTTGAAAAATGACACGCAAATCATTGTTACTTCCATTACAATCCACCAGCAATTGGACTTGCATTGATGGACATGAGGTTAACTCCTGGCTGCGCTCACCAGGCGTCGCAGGGAACACCAGATAGCCGTAGCCCTCGGTCCGGTAGCGTTGCCAGTAGTCCAGCGACAGCACCTTGAAGTACAGCACAGGCCACTGGGGTAGGGCTTCTGGTTCGGATGCAGAGAGGCAGTCAGTAGCAGCCACATCCTTCACACAACAACACACCCACACATCGGAGTGACGGAGAACAAACCTTCGCTCTCATCTTCCCTCAGGTGGAACGCCTCAAAGCTGAAAGGGTAACTGAAGAGAGCCACGCTATCCTGTAGACAGGGAGGACGTCTCATTTGGCATCCAAATGTACTGCATTTTGTTCAGTCCTCACACGGTACTAACCTTTCCTATGGTCTTGGCTCGGCAAGTCTGGGTCACCCCTGAAAGAGGCTGAAATGGCAAGGTGGACCAATCTGAGGAGGAACGGAGTTCAACATGAAAGTGAGACGTTTCATGAGTCGAAACCATTCAAAGACTGGACAGTCCAGTCAGTGCTCTCT
This sequence comes from Lota lota, assembly GCA_026745465.1. Lineage (NCBI taxonomy): Eukaryota > Metazoa > Chordata > Actinopteri > Gadiformes > Lotidae > Lota > Lota lota. Next base: position 3,265,168 of record JACYXH010000764.1, read on the forward strand.
GTCAGTGCTCTCTGATCTCTGTAGTAGCATGTATTAAATAAGTTGCCATGTGTACTCCCCAAAAAATGGTGTGACCACTTGCCAATACCTTTTATCGAATTAACTCTTACACTCCATGTGGTTTGATTTAAGTTTTTCGATAGCATTTTAAAACAACCAAACGCAAACCTTTTCAACGTACATACAAACAAAGACTTACTATTGGGCAGCTCCATGAAGAAGTGGACGTACAGGTTGTCATATTCAAAGCCCTTTGCTGAAACTGAGATAGGGTCGGGAGGAGAGGAAGGATGAGCACTGCACACAGATAAGTACAGCACGGTATTTTGGAATGGTACAATGTGTCCCACTCACCGATCTCCCCATTCACCACGAGACGTAGGACCCCTGGTGGTGGCTAGAGGACATAGCAAGGAAATGCATCAATCCTTTTTAACAAACCTTAACATAGCAACCGATTTTTAAATGTCTTGTATAGATCTCCTTTCTAAAACAGAAATTGACCCTCATGAATAGATGACCCAAACAAAAATTTTACATTGACTCACCATTTCAAAATCATGTCCAACCAGGCTATTAAGGTAGTCTTTGTGCCGTAAGTAAAGCTGTGGATAGAAAAGGTATACAGTTATAATAGCCTTGGTAGCACATCAATGTGCTGGGTCAAAGGTTTGTTTCTATTAAACCTGATTTCAGCTTGACGTAAGGAGAGCTCACATCTTTGTACATGTGCTGCTCTCTCTCCTTGTCCTCCGCCGCCATCGCTGTCGACGCGTTCTCCAAAGTGAGACGCCACACTTCTTTCTTCTGTCCGCTTGTCTCGATTCTGCGAGTCGCACACGGACATGCATATGAGAGGCATCTCTCGTCCATTCTTATCAACAAGAGGAGGGGATGTGTAGTGAGATGCGTCTGTGAGAGGACGGTACCCCCACCCTTTTTTCATTTTGCAACATGAAATAAAGAATGAGGGCGATGAGGAAGGATTTCCGTTAAAGCCATTGACTTGCCTGTAGGGCTCCTTTCCTTTGTTAAAATCCGGTTTCAGGATGACTATGCCGTTCCCGTCCGTCCTCACAGTCAACAGAAAACACTCGTTCTCCTTAAGGCCCAGTCTGGGAAAACACATAGACACAGATGATACACTACAAGACAGGCCAAGAGTGTTCAACAATATCAAACACCAAAGCATTTGGAGACGACTGGATATTGAATACAATCATTCAATTGTCAAAACCCCATTAAAAGGTGCTGTAGGTACGATTATTATGTAGGTAAGCAATTATTTGAGTGTTATTTGTTAGAAATGCCACAGCCATCCGTCAGCTATTAGTGAGTGAAATGCGCTTTGGGAATATCTGTTCTGTTTGACTATGCCTGCCTCTGTATGGGACCATTTTTCAGACTGCTTACAGCAAGGCATCTCTTTCTTCATTGGTTGTTAGAATCCATGTTGCCTATGCATCACAGGTGCATGAATGCAACACTTAAATTGTGGAGAAACGTGTAGAGAGGAAGGGAGCAGAGAGGGAGGGGGATGGGGTTTTGGGGTTTCATTCATTATTTATTTTACTTTATCTTGCTCTCTTCTGCTCTTCCTGCTCTTTCCCTTCACAACTCTTCGAAATCTTACATTATAACAGTTGTGGATCCTGTACAAAATGCATTACTTGATTGAACAGTTTGAGATTGAGAAAATGTGTTCTGCTTTAACATAATCAGCCCTAACGAATGCATCCATACTTCTCACTAGTGGGATATTCTGTTACTTTATTGAACCCTGCTATCTGACTGCATCCAGACACACCCCCTGCAGCTACACGCATATATCTACCATTAACTACATATACAAACAGGTCATAACCAAAGACCAAATGACTTGGGGAAGTACTACAAACAACATCCTAGGTTTCATGAGGTCACAACATAAAATGAACATACGTGATGGTTTTCCCTCACTGCCCACTCACTTGCCCGGAGGTCCCAGGTCAGCCATGATGTGCATGGTCTGCATGGCGTTGTTCACCACATGACTGCTCTTCACAAAGTCCTGCGAGGGCTCCCAGGTGATCATCTTGGACCTGGGAAGACTCCAGTCCCTGCAGCGGACCACAGCGGCATGAACACCGGCTTTCCTTACCTCACAGTGAATAACATGACATTTTCTCTGTTGTTTCCATTGCAACTCTAAGCCTATGGTTTCATGGATTTTCTAATGGATGACAGCATGGGCGTAAGTATAACAGTGGCTTATGTATGAATACCATAATTATATTATATTATATTAATAAATATTTAATAATCAGAATTTGACATTTTTCGGCAACCGCTTATTTGTGTTGCCTTATGTACAGGAATTGTGTAGCACTTAAGTAGCTTTGGGAGGCAATCCAGATATTGAGGTTTGTGTTTAACAAGGAATATCATTCTGACCTTGGCTGGGCAGCAATTGGTTTCCATGTATGAGTGTGGCCTTACAATGTTGGAAATACTTCAGCCAATCAGATTAAATAACAAAGTGGCACTCTTGCTCTCTTCGCCGAATCCGGTTGAAAGTAAAGCAAAAATATATTGCCTTCCGTGCAAATTACTGTTCACCTTTTAACATCGTTATTCAGCCTGTATCCAATAAAACACTTTCAATGGCCTCGAGGCCGGACTGATCTGCAGAGAGAAACTCAACAGGATCACTTACACGGTGCGTCTCTCTTGTCGTCTGTTTCTGACTGTGGACATCCTTTCAGCAAGGAAGGTGGGGGCCGACTTGGCTGTGGTCACCAAGTCTTGGCTGTGCTATTTTCAGGAATAAAAGATAAAAAAATCACACCGGCACTTTTAAATAGAGAACTGTGAAACACACAAACTGAACATTGTGGAGTGTGGACTTATTCGTACTTGCAAAAAGTTTCATTTCCTCATGACTATACATAAAACAATGTCAATTACAAGAAGCAAAGATTAGCTTTCAAACTATACCACTGTCTATAAAAAATAAAAAGCTGTTTGTACTAAATAAATGTGTGTGTGTGTCAATGTGTACGTGTGTGTGTGTTAATGTGTGTGTGTGTGTGTGTGTATGTGCAAATGTGTATGTGTGTGTGTGTGTGTGCGAATGTGTATGTGCGTGTGTGTGTGTCAATGTGTACGTGTGTGTGTGTGGGTGTGTCAATGTGTACGTGTGTATCAATGTGTACGTGTGTGTGTGTATCAATGTGTACGTGTGTGTGTGTGTGTCAATGTGTACATGTGTGTGTCAATGTGTACGTGTGTGTCAATGTGTACATGTGTGTGTCAATGTGTACGTGTGTGGGTGTGTGTGTGTGGTGTGTGTGTGTTCATGTAAACATGTGCGTGCCAGGGAAAGCCCCACCAACTGATGTGAGGGAAGACTGGTGAAGCGGTCGTGGTCCGTGTAGGTGAAAATCCTCTGGTTCCGTCGGCCCTTGGACCTGATGAGGGCCTGGACCTCTGTATGGTACTGCTGCTCCAGAGGGCTCTGGCACACTGCCTCACTTTGGAAGTGATCCATCTCACACTGAACACAGAGAAGAGCACATCGTTTGTATTGGGGGGGAGGGGGGGGGGGGGTCAAGAGGTAAAGGTTAAGCAGTAAGAAACAATGAGAGACATTAGAAGAGATCGTAGCAGCCCATCTGAAATAACTGGTTCAAACTGACTGGCTTGTACTGGTACCTGACTGAAAAGCTTTTCCTGCCAATGCACCACAAGCTCTTCCACATTATCTCCTAGAGAGAGGGAGAGAGAGAGACTTCCTTGAAGAGAAGCACATCACTTCAACATTAAACGCCAGTGTTGTGCTGTAAGTAGTATGGCATGCAAGGGGGCATGCAGATATAATTACTACAATACTTAAAATGCACATTCATCTATTTCTGTCTAAATCTAAAAGTACCAGCTTGGGCTTGCGTGGTCAGGGTGTCCAGCTCGATGACCCCTCGGTTCTGTTGGGACAGCATTTGCTGTTGAAGATGCTGTGAAAGCACTACGGTGGAGGTCACCCTCTCAATACGCACCCTAAGATATCCAACGACAGCACAGCACACACGAAAACGATTTGGCATTTTGTTATATTTGACATTGAGTCATCATCATGATTACATTGCAAGGCGGTAATCTTTGTTGGTCATCAATATAGTTGCATGATGGGTTGGAGGTAACGTTAGGCTGAGTTAGCGAAATAGAAAAAGTCCAACGGTAAAAGGATTACTTACGCTATCCTAAGGTTTTTGACAGCATCCCGCGACCGATAGACCGCCTCACTTGTATCTGTATTCCAGCTTTCTGCCATTGATTAAATGAATGTAACCTAAAGATTACCTTGTTGATTACTTCTGGGGTCGAGCTTGGTCAGCTAAACTGGTAGTAGTATCGGGGTTAGAGTATCCAGACACCTGCTTCCCGAATTAAGTGATGGCTAAACAGCAATAAACCCCCGTTACATCACTTAACTGGAAGCATGCTTTCTGGCTAAAGAGTAAACCCTCATGATAAGTAACGGATCGGAACCAGATTACCGTCGCAAGGAAGCCATGAGCGTTCTTGCTGTTGCATAGTAACGGACTTCTTCACTTGGTAGCCTGAGCAGCAATGTGTGTTATGCGCAACAGCGTCGCCTACAGTGCGGGGTTAAAACAACATGGACAAAACAAAGATTTTATTATAAATAAATAAAAACGGAGAAAAAAACAGAGAAAGTGAGAGACAGAGACAGAGAAAAGGACAGAAACAAGGAAACGGACAGACAGAGAGAGAGAGAGAGAGAGTGCTTAAAGGGCTTGTCATTGCACTACACTGCATGAACCAGGAGCGATTCTAGGGTGACATGCATGCAGTGCCTTGCAAAAGCGTTTGACCCTCCCTTCTAAATCACTCATTTCACAGGTTAACATTTAATACATTTATATATTTTTCTATATATTATATAGTAATTTGCAAAAATAATAATTTAAATTAATTACTAGTAAGTAACATGAGTTGTACACAACAACAACATATTTTTAAGAAAAATACAAATGGAATATGCTTGCAAAAGTATTCAACAAATTTCACTTTGGCAAACCAATTGAATTAGATACACAATGTTACCTTCAGAAGCAACCTAATTAGTTGGGTGGTTTATTTGAGTGTATAATAATAACGGTTCAGAAGGAATAATCAAGACAAGTTCAATTGATACACCTGTTTTAGAGAGGACCCTCGGTTTAATGAAAGCTGATGCAAAAAAGTAATAAAAATTACAGAAACCTTCCAAAGTAAGTTGACCATTTTAGACCTGTTAGTAAAAGCATTTTCTCTTTTACATAAACTATTCAATTTTGTGACTAAATAGACACCAACAAAATTACTAATTGTATGCAAAAACATTTGTTGGTGAATGTTTTTCTCTCCAGTTTGATGAGTCATCTGATATGGTGGATGTGGCAAAGTTATGTGCTTTCATCTAAATAGTTTTTGGAGACATAAGTGCAAAAGAAGAGCTACTCACCATTTTGCCATTGAAAGGTCACACTAGAAGGTAAGATATTTTCCACACTTTCATGGACGTTTTTAACAAGAGCCAATTACCCCTCTTTAAGCTCATCTCCATCACAACTGATGGTGCTCCAGCGATGATAGACCTCACAAAGTGAATCTTTCCCCGACTTCCTTCATTATCATTGTATTTTTCACCAGCACCAGCATTGTTTCATTACGCTTCCAGTTAGCTAGCTAGCAGTCACTAAATTCAATACCTTTTATCTATTTTCCCCCAGTTGCTCCCCACCCGAGGAGTCCCTTCCCCCGGAGTCCGCTTCTGGGGCCTGTCGTGGAAAAACAACACTTTAACAAAATAAGAGAGATCAAGAAAGCCAAAGTTTGAAAGATAAAGACTTTTATTATCACTTGTAAACAAGTACCACCAAAGCCTGAGTTGGTTTGCAAAGAACTGCTATATTTTCCTCAGACTACAGCCTATCTGCTCCACTCTGTACATCTACCACCCATACGTCGTTACCTCATCCCATGCATTTCTTTCATTATTTGGACACATGCTGCTCTCTCGCCTCTGAGGCCAGAGCATCGTATAGTATGGTATACTCTTGCCTCTATGAACAGAACGTTCTGTTCATAGCTCATAGTCTGAGAGCTTCATGAGAGTTTAACCATAATTGTGGCACAAAATGTCTGTTGTAGGGGATAGTCACACTTTGGTGAATCTGTGTTTATTCCACCCTTATTTAATTCATATAGCATATAGGCAAGATAATGATTACACTTTTTTTATGTATAGTACATTTCTCCCATAATACCTGTATCTGATGTTCTTTACCTGAACACCTTTCAGGAAAATGAATAATCCTTTTAGTTCCAACTATTATTACTTAGTAATATTATTACATTACACCCTTATTATTATACACCCTATCCCATTCTGCTTATCCAGATGCTACAATCTTTTTATATGAGCCTAAAATAGCCCTGTATCACTCAAGTGGGTGCTACAGTGGATGACCCCCCCCCCCCCCCCCACACACACACACACACACACACACACACACACATACACACACATACTCACTATGTAAAGTGCTTTGGGTACCTTGAAAAGCGCTATACAAATGCAATAAATTATCGTGAATAACCGTACAAGGTTTGAGGAAAACACTGCATGTGGTTTTCTAAAACCGCAATCAAATACTCCTTATCAACAAATTCTATATGTAATTCTATAATATAAAATAATTATGATAATCCTCCATTTGGTGCTACTGGTGTTTTAATGGCACCAATATTCTCCTGGTGGGTGGGGCTTCCTGGTGTGTTCTGGCAGCATTGGCAGGCAGGACGTTGTTTGTCTATTTCTACCCCTAAGATGACTCTCTGGGGTCAGCATAGACGAAGTTGGGAATAGTGGGGGCCAGGCCTCGGTAGGTCCTCTCCTGTTGGGGGAACCTGGACTCTATTGTGGCTCTCGTCCCTGGGAGGCATAGGATGCCCGGCTCTGGCTAGGCAGTTGGTAATGCTGCTGGGAGTCGGGGTAGCAGTGGTCTCTTTCCCCTCGTAGACTATCATCCCACTGAAATGGATCCCTGGCTCTCGGAGTACTCACATATGAGTAGTAATGCACTCTGTTCCAAATTGGGCTCTCATCTCTGTAGTAGGGGCCTCAGCGCCTCCTTGGGAGCTTGTCTTGGTTGTAAAGGTCTTTTTAATTTGAGTTTTTTACGGCTCAACTGGCCTCTCCGCTGCTGACATCATGAGGATGATGGCGGACTGACTGTCACTCATCATGCCTCTTAAGACCTACTTTGGTTCGGGGTGGAGCCACCTGGTACCGATGTCCTCTAATCAACTGCCGCCCCCAATGCCAATGACCTCCAACGTGGACGAGCTGGCTCAGGCCATCGAATCCCACCGACAGAGGGAGGAGGCGGTTGCCGGGGGCCGCTGGCCGACCTGCCCGCCGTTGTCCAACCTGGATGGGGAAACTATCCCGTCGGGACCATCGGAGGATGACCAGTTTTTTTTTTGGTTCTCTGTAATCCTCTGTGCTCCCTGCCATTCTGTGAACGGTACAGACAACAGCTCCGAGAAGGGGACTGCAGGGGGGAGACTGGCTCACCTCAGGCAGGGCAGGATCTTGAGATGTTGAGGTGAGACCGCAGAAGGTGGAATGACTTAGTTTGTCTTCCTCATCTACAGGCCACTGGTCAGGGGGCTGGAACAGGAAGGATGGGCCATGCTTGCATCGGTGCTGTCCTCTACTAGGTTACCCACCAGCTCTCAGGGTGGGTCAGCTCTTTGCACCCCCTCTGAACATTTATCCAGGCCGGGCTGGAGAACCTGGAGTAGTGTGCTTGGACTTGCAGCTCGTACTACAACCAGTCAGCAAGGCCCAGTATGGAGGGGGCGGGGCCCTGCATGGGGCGGAGCTCAATCGCAGGTCATGGGGCCACCTGGTGTCGATGTCCTCTGTGATCAGCTGCAACTCCCAACGTGGATGACCTCCATCATGGAACAGCTGTCTCAGGCCGTCGAATCCCACTGTCAGAGGGAGGAGGTACTGGGTTACCTGCCTGCCCGGGTCCAACCTCGATGGGGAAACTGCCCCGTCGGGCCCATTGGAGGACAACCAGTTTGGGTTCTCTGTAATCCCCTGTGCCAAACAACAAAGTACCAACCTATAAGGTACTCTTGCAATGAACAAAACACAGGCATGCTTTAGTTTTCTCCATTATCACAGCTTATCTGCCTGAAAGCTACACCTTCCACAACAATTAGGCGGGTAAGGGAAAAATGTCTGACACAACAATCCTCAAAGCAGACTTAACGGCCTTAATATAAATGTGGGACGTCCCATATGCTTCTGACATGTGAAAGGGGTAACTTACATATCAATCACACACACTAAAAGTCCAATAAACAGGTGAAAAAGCCTTTTCTATACCGACTTTGTTCTTCACGGTCACTTACCTCTCAGAAAGCCCCCTTCGTCTCCAACGCCCACCCACCTCCACCTTCTCCCCCCCCCCCCCCCCCCATGACCCTTCCCCCACCCTTTACTCCCTATTAGGGGAGCAACAGGCGGTGAAGAACCCCCTGATGTTTCGCATGACGCGCAGGAAGCCAGCTCCACATCTGCCTTTCCTCTTCACAGACGCGGCCTCTGAGGTGATATCTTCGCTGATATCTGGGCTGATATCTGGGAGGATCTCTGGAGGGATCTCTGGGTGGATCTCTAGAAGGATCTCTAGAGGGATCTCTGGGCGGATCTCTGGAGGGATCTCTGGGCTGCAGGAAGACTCGTGTGGCCCAACGGTGTCCGGGTCGAGACAGCCCTTTGACCCATAGAGCGGCTGTGTTAATGCCCCATGTTGATCAGCATGGACCATTTCCCCCCCCCCCCTGCAGTCAAAAAAGAAATGTGGACGTGAATGATGGTTCATCTTACTGAGGGACATATGGGGATGTCGGTAGTCTGTGGCTGGTCCATCGGCTGTGTCAGCGATGCTCCATGTTGGTCAGCCTGGACCATCTCTGCCAACTCCATAGAGAATCTGAACAGGTAACAACAGAAACAACAACACAACGGAGGCAAAAACAGAAGGCAACCACGTTGAGGAAAACCAATGTGGTAAGCAGAACTAGTACTGCTACTGAGAACACATACACACACACACACACACACACACACACACACACACACACACACACACACACATACCAACTCTTTTTGTCTATTTGTATTCTTTAATCCACATTTCTAGTTTTGCTAACATAATAAAAAAAATGGTGTGCTGTTAATGATAAAGTCATTGAGTTTAAAGTGTAGTTAAGTTGACATGATCATTTGTTATTTTTTTGTTCACATTACTTTCAAACCGTACAATGTTTTCTAAGCTTTGCAAACTACAAAATGTTTGTGTAACGGTAATGTTTTCACCATAAACTAATTTAAGTGGGTTAGACTAACTTCTGTTTTAAAATCACTGTCAATTAAGTCAATTTGACATATCTTAGACATTTGGCCCAATAACCCCAACTATTTGTGCAGTGTATCTATTTATCTAGCCATCCTCCCAGACCCATGATGTGTGTAATGACAGGTGAGTCACCTCTGGTGGAAGGAGTCCCAGGTGAAGTATTGCTGGCCCAGCAGCTCTGAGCAGGTCGCCCTGCTGTCGGGGTCCATCTGGAGAGATGCCTGAAACAAAAGGAGAACAATTGATCCTTGGATCTGGGACAACAGCTGTACGACTAGCACCACTGTAATTCACTGATTCATCTGTTAGCAAAGTGTTCCTGGATACTTACCTCTACCAGCTGAGCCAGCAGGGGGTCATAGAGCCGGTACTTCTGCTGTGGGTCGCCGGGGGGAAGGGCGGGTGCCGGAAGATTGCATCCGGGATATTCTATGAGGAATCCCTGCTGCTGCTGCACAGTCAGGTGTCCTAGCAGGGGAAGTCGTCCAAGGAAATGTTTTTTTTTAATTGAATGTATCCTAACAACACCAAAGTAGTAATAAAAAAACAACTGTCAAAACTGTCTATCAATCACTATGACAATCAATCGCTATGATAACAACACTGATTTAATGATAATCATCATCATCATTATCATCAACATCATCATCATTACAATAGTGATAAATGTCAATGAAATAAAGGATGCTACTTACCCACTTTTGATACCACCATAAGAAGTTGCTCCAGAAATGTGAGGCCCATTATGAATGCTGTGGACTTGGCCATGGCTAAGATCGTGCACCCAATGGCCCACACATCATGAGACCTGAAAGAAAAAGAAAAAGATGGTACTAGACACTAAGGGTATAGCATTAGTAAAGAAAAGAAAACACATGCACGCTTGGATTTTTGTGTGTGCAGCTGTGCCTTGCGTTAGGGACCCTCACTTGGAGAGGAAGAGGCCTCCAGTCAGAGCCTCAGGGGACAGGAACCACAGTGTGCCGATGGACAGAGTCAGGCTCGGGTCTCTGTTGGCGTCCAGCACTCGGCCGAGGCCCAGGTCCGCCACCTTGACCACACCGGACCTGGACACCAGGAGGTTGGCGGGTTTTATGTCCCGGTGGAGGACCTGGTAAGACAAACAACCGTACAGAACCAAATAATCCCACAAGGCTAGACACTGTGTACTGTCTGCTGTGACTCAAAAGATAATATCTGCGCGTATACACAGCAGCGCTTCGGCAGCAGTTGATCGAGCCGTAACACAATTAAATAACAAAAGAAACTTTGCTCATGGGGCGGCCTGGTGCATCTCGGCCAACAGCTGGTGACAGTCAGGAGTGCTGAGGTCAAAAGGAAGCACAGGATCTACAACCGACCGGATGCATCCACTTTCCTCCTCGGTCTGACTAGACTATGTCCCCAACCCCAAACCAAGCTCATTTCCTTCTGTGCATTCATTGGCTTTGCGCTAATCTCAGTCACTGCAGATGACATATTTGAGGCGGAGGAGTTTTACTTTCTGGTTCTGGTATTTTTCCACCTCCACTGTTAGTAGATCTAGTTTGGTGGTTATAGTTAGCAACATGCAGCCGAAGTGAAACAGCTGTCTTACATTGACACTGTGGAGGTACTCCATGCCACACAGGATCTGAAAGGTGTACTTCCTCAGCAGCTGGCTCTCCAGACCCTGTGGCTGCTGCTCCATGTCCTCACAGATGCTGTGATCCATCAGCTCAAATACACAGTGAAGGCGGCTCTTCTCTGTGAACTTGGACATAACTTTGATCAAGTTGTCATGTTGCAGTCTCTGTTTTCTCCACAAGGAGAAAAAAAAGAGTATAGAAAGTTTATAATGGTGCATATGTAGGCCTTCCCTGTTCTCGCAATTGAAACATACATTTTTACCTGCTTGGAACATGTGTTGTGGTTGCATAATTAATAGATATGTAGCAACATGCTATGGAGAGAACATAAAAAACTTGAATAGGCTTCTTTTTTTTACCGCAAGCAGCGTAAATTCCATGGCGATGGTGTTGCTCATCTCCTGTCTTCTGAGTGGGACAAACTTTTTCACTGCAAAAAGTTGTCCATTGATGCTATTTCGGCATTTCATAACAGTGCCGTAGGCTCCTTCCCCAAGGATCCCCAGCACTGTGAACTTGTCCATCTTTGCAAGGATGGATTGCAATACTTCCTCTATATTCTGTGGTTCTAGTTGGATAACAATATTTTTTTTTCATAATAATAATTATCATAATGAGATCATCATCATATCTTAATTATCATAATATTTTAATTGCATCTTAAAATAACAGTGTACAAAGTGGTTTTTACAGTAAGTAGTAAAACAATTGGACAGCCTACAACAACAAAAACGATCAAATATGGGTAAATAAATAAACACGCAGTATTCATGGTGACCAAGTTGACATAAAAAGGCAGAAGCATAGAGGAATGCACGGAGGTAAAACATAAGCAAAAGAGTAAAGGAGGCGCAAGGGAGGGGCGAAGGGAGAGGAAACGCCCAGGAAGGCTACCAGGCCCCAGCGGACAGCGACCAGCGGACAACCTACATACGGCCAGGCAGCGACCCCACACCGAGAGAGCCTTCTGGCCAACTTTTGTGCACTAACTTATGGTGGAAATGTCTCTATTTATGTAAAGGAAACCACAAACCCCAATGGGTTCCTACGCCATGTCGCAAGACCTGCAGAATGTGGGAGGAGGAGGAGGAGGAGAAACCTTACCTGTCTCTTCTGATCTCCCAGTGAATGAGCGAATGTGAACGATTAATAGGCGATTCTGAGCAGAATTGTTGATTATGACGACATGTTGAGGCTAAAGGAAGGACTCGTGGCCTGATGTCACAATATTAATATTTACAGGGATTTGGGTTGAAAGTTATGCTGATGATAACGACAAGTCGAGGCTGAAGCAACGCTCTTTATTTTTAACCATGTTATGGATTGTTTTGTTTAGGTCTACCTATTAAATAGATGTTCATTTAACTAATAATTTAAAGTATGTTCATGAACACTTGTTGAAAGTCAGCCCGAATCGAAGAATGTATTGTATAAACAACTAATTCACTCACATTATAGGCCTACACGTTTACTTGGTTTATTATAAAAGGTGTGGCAGGTTTACGGGAAGGGAGCGAGGTAGGGAAAGAGAGAGAGAGAGAGAGAGAGAGAGAGAGAGAGAGAGAGGAATAGTAACTTTTAACGATAGATCATATGGCATGTTAAGATCAAATCAAACATCTGCTGCATAGTGGTTCCGTTGATTAATGGTGCAAACCATCACGGATGTATTATGGTGCTATACTCCTTCTTGTCACAAGGGGGCAGTACATGTTCAATCAATAAAGCCATAGCAAGGACGTTATGGACGGTGGCACAGTACCTTGAACACCGCAGGCTAGGCCTGTTTTGGAATCGAAAATACTAAACAAATGTCAGAATCAGAATAAGAGTTGCTTTTATTACATCTTACGCAAGTACGCAAGAGTACAATTCTTAGGCTTGGATCCTCAACAGGCACATACTGTAGCAGCATCAATACAAGATCACAACAACAAAGTAAGTAATAATAAATAATAATAAGTAGCAACATCAATGCAAGTGTTCAAGTGGTAGTGGTACCAGCCACGATGGTATTGCAATAAATAAATAAATAAATAAATAAATAAATAAATAAATAAATAAATAAATAAATAAAATAAAATGCTGTGCAAAATACAGAACAATATAATGCAGATAATAAAATAATCGGTTGTTGTAGTGTGCGTGGGGTTGGTTTGGGGGTAATGGATTTTTCCAGGAGCCTGGCTGCTTGGAGGTAAAAACTGTTAGTCATCCTCTGGGAAATAGGTGGGACTATAGAACGCTAGTTAATATGTTTGGTGTGTATGTGTGCGTGTCCAGTAAAAAAAGTCTAAGTGAAGAAAGTCCACAAACCTTCATTTTGATAGCAATATTCATTTATGATGGCTATGGCATTTCTTACAAGTTACACTCAAATAGGCACATTGCTCTTAAATCGTACCTACCGCACCTTTTAAGTGTTAATCAAAAAAGAGGGCAGAAGAGCAACCGAGGAATGAAGGCGTAGGTGATCTTGATTGTAAGTTAAACAGGGCAGTAAATGGTCGGTCAGTTGGCCTTCCGCTAGTTCGCCTAACCGCGACGTAGGACCTAACACTAGATTTTGCATAAGCAAAAACAGAACAAACATGTGCATCAACCTGGTTGACTAGGATGTAAACATCATCCCCAATCGCCCCTCATCTCTCGCTTGTCTTTCGTTCTACTGTCACGTCCACTAAACCAAAGACAAAGAGAGTACAATATGGATTTGACCCTGAACAAGCACGTTGCAGTCCAGTGCACTGGCGGTATAGCCCAGCCATTTCCCAAAATGTCAAGCAAAGAGGTATAGCAAATTCGTTCATTTTAAGTTTGATGTTATGATTCATTTCTAATGTTATGTCACAGAAATAGACTAAATAGCCTATATCTTAGCCTTCAGGAAAATATTAGCTATTAACAGTGGCCAAAATGGCTTCTACATGGGGCACTTGTGCTACGGCCTGATACTACACATATTCAATTATAAAGTTAACTAATTAGGTAGCTGTATGGTTTTTATTCTAAACAAATGGTTTGTCATTCTGTTGACACAGAATGACAGAGGTAGGTCAAAGAAGCCTCCTGTAATCAACTACAACACTCAGTCGAAGGCTCGGACTCATCGGGGAAGTCTTGGGTGGTTTCTTCTACAGAGATGACAGGTCAAGCAACAGTGCACCCCCCAACCTTAGGACCATGTACACAGGATTAGAAAAGTAATTAGCCAGTTTAAGTACCTGCTTTATACAATAGACTCAAAATATAAATAATACAAAGCGAACAAAAGATAATACATAATACAATACAACTAAACAAATGACTACAGATTAAACAATCCTCCAGTTTACATTTTATGTTAATGTGATAGACATTTCAACATCAGTACAGTACAGAGGGGTATGCATACACTTCTGTCATTTCGATGGATATTGGTCTTTCAGGAGAGTCTGCCTGAGCTCTAATGGTAAATTAGAGCTTTCTTGTATCTCAAGAAAAATACCCAGTAGTTTACAAGTTGTCTCCAATCTGTGGCTGCTACTGCAGCTTTGATTGAAATATAACTAATTTGTTTTTTTTATATCACAACTGCCAACATTGTTAAATTGTTACTTAATTCCACAACCACAGAATATATTGGCTCTGGAGTCACATAGCTGAGCAAATTTGAATCTAAATGTAATATGCTCCGTACCTGCAATCTCTGAAACACTAATGTTGCAACCTAACTTTTATGACGTATGAGCATCCTTATGTCAAAAGTGTCAAAATAAGTGAAACACACCACTAGATGATTGTGACTTGGTTTGATACACAGATGACTCCTCCTCCAGACTAACTGACACAGATTGTAGAGCAAGAGATGCAGTTGTTGCAGACATCGCATTAACTACAACATCTATAGTGACAACGATATTGGTGACGTTGATGTTGAGTTCAATACAACCTCTGGCAAACACCAAGGCAAGGCAAGGCAGCTTTATTTGTATAGCACATTTCAGCAACAGGGCAATTCAAAGTGCTTTACATAAAACATTATAGAGCAGTTAGAAAACAATTAAAAACAAGTGTAAAACAAATTAAAACAAGAATAAAATTGATAGTGCAATATAAGAATAAAAGGTACAGTGCAATATAAGAAAATTAAGTTAACAAAATTGATTATTTAAAGAAAAGCAACATCAAAAAGATAAGTCTTTAGCTTAGATTTAAAAGAACAGAGTTGCAGCGGACCTACATTTTTCTGGGAGTTTGTTCCAAATATGTGGAGCATAAAAACTGAACGCTGCTTCCCCCTGTTTAGTTCTGACTCTGGGGACAACAAGTAGACCTGTCCCGGACGACCTGAGAGATCTGGGTGGGTCATAGTGTAGTGCACCACCATGCATCAAAGGGCTAGAATTTGAAAATTTGCTTTGAGCTTAGCTTTTTTAGTTCAAATCTGCCTATTCGTTTCTGACTACGCTATTGTTAAATGTTAAGATCACATAGATACCTCTTATTCAGTTCCCCAGAGTAACGCATTAGCAGATTCTGTTTCTAAACAAGCAGCATTTAACCCCTTCCATTATGGTTTTACAAGGCCCAAAACCAGGGAGTCCTGTCTAGTACCAGTCCCCTCAGTTGATGATGTTGCGATGCTGCAGAGTAGTGCTTACACTCCTGAGAAGGCAGATTCGTCTAAGATCAGCTCTGCACCCTTGGAGTCCAACTTGTGATTCCATTCTGATGGTAAGATGGTAGCTCCTCATTCTTTCCTTCATGCTCTGTGCCGGCTGGCACACGACCCTTCGTATGTATAGGGAAAGGGAGGATGAACCATGTTGTTCGGTCACAATGGTTCGCACCAGGACTCACTGCTGCAACTGGGGAGCATAGGAATACATGTTGAATGTGTGCTCAACACACAACAGGTTAGACAGAACTACAACAATCTCAAAATAGATGATAGTCAAGGCTACATTAAACAAGTGTAGCAAAGACCATGCTACACGCCACCTAGGTGGCTGCCATACTCCACCTAGGTGACTTTCCTCGGGCTCCTCCAAACAAATGGACACAGGGTGGTGATGTTGAAAGACCGGTTTATTGTAAAGGTTTGTTAACGATGACACAGACAGATGGTGCTCCATGCTGCCATGTGGGAGATCTCTCTCGAGTGTGTGCGGTGATGGCTGGTTTAACCTGTGCACATTGATTGCTCAATGTGCAGCAGGTGTGCAGCCTCACCCAGCTCCAGACTCCAATCAGTCTGACTCGGGCCAGGTGAGGCTGCTTAAACCAGCCATCACCCACACACACTCCCACAACAAGGTACACAGGTGTTAAGTTATACGCATGGGTGTTGATTTCATTTAAGTACTGCATGCTGTTTGAATCTTTTGAGTGGCTTTACTTTCTGTCTAATTTCCCTCTCTCTTGCTTTTTTTTTCTTTTTTTCTATTTGTTCTTTCACCAGACACCATGGTTCCTGTGGTGTATACAAACCTGGACAAGAAGCCCAACAGCTACAAGAACACCACTCTTACAATGCATGCTCTCTACTGTCTCTCTCACAGTCTCTCTCTTGCAGGCTTTCCCTCTTTCTCTGTATCTCAGTATCTTTCTCTCTCTCGCTCGCTCGCTCACACACACACACACACACACACACACACACACACACACACACACACACACACACACACACACACACACACACACACACACACACACACACACACACACACACACACACACAGATGGTCATGTACCATTTACAATTTGTTTCAAGTATTCATTTTGTCCTCTCAATCAATTGCAACTCTGTTACACTTTGTGAATATAAAACTGTCAAGGTTTCTCCCTTTTCCCACCGTTCATTTCCCCCTACGCCTAATAGGTTATGACAACGGGTTTTAGGGAGTTTTCCTCCTGACCCTTCTAACATGATTCGAACAACTAGAGTACCACCATTAATGTTCACGCAATGTATTTATTTGTATTCCAATAATCATCTTTTTAACATGTACGTGTTGCTCTGATTATCAAAAAGGGAGGAATTGTTGTGGGGAAATGTATCCCAATAATGACATCAAATCCAATACCAATACATAACCTTGTTCACACTGTTGCCATGTCCATTTAAAGGGCATTTGATTGCATTCCCCTTGCACCCAGAGAGAGCTCCCTTCCTCTCTCCAAGTGAAAGGTGTTCAGTTGTTCAGCACTCGGGGTCACCGTATGACCTGCCGTTGCTATGCGGCGTTCTACAAAACAAACGCACCCAACCTGCCGTTGCTATGCAGCGTTCTACAAACAAACGCACCCAGCCTGACGGCGCCGGGGACGGAGTTTAAACGCGTTTTGATTACGACGCGTCTTACGATTCGTACCAGTACAGTACAGTTCAAATGTTGTCCGTGGAAGTCGCCTAGATCTTACTGTGTGCCAGAGCCTACTCCCGCAATATGGTTGGCGTAATCATCTGTGAACCGAGTGCGTTATACAACATTCTCAATCAATACACCACTGTTTCCAAGTTGGCAGAAATTAATTACCTCTACTTAATTGGTAAGTATCTGCTGAATGTGAGAATAATACAGTGGACGGGGCTACATCGGCTATCACTATAGAGAATGACCAAGTAAAATGTGGTGTTCACTTCTTTTTTAGGCCCGATTTAGGACACTACTATTGTATATATCTACCTGTTTATAGAACCCAATATTAATTTGTGATGCATGTTCATGGTAATTTATAAATATTCTTTGACGACATTTTCATCAAATGTCGTCGAAAGAGGCAACATTTTCACTAAAATATTTTCTTTTAAAAGTGTGTGTGTGTGTGGGGGGGGGGGGGGGGGGGGGGGGGGGGGGGTAGTAATAGGATTTCTAAAAGTGGATCCTATGCCCATGCATGTTTGATTTTCTCTTACCAGATTCTCGAGATAAGTGGGATTACAACACCAGCCATATCATAACAGCTAAAAATGCACAGCGGGTAAGCAAATGCATGCCTGTCACAGTTTGGCATTTAAATGATGAACAATTAGCCTTTAACCTTTGTGCATTCATCACATTTTCAGGATAGCAAAGGCATGTTTGTTGTTCCAGAGAATGTGGAAGTTGAGAGCATGAGGAATATAGTGGTTTATGACTCAGAAACGAGTTCTCTGCAAGACTTGGGTAAGAGCAGCCTTATCTCTAAGCAAACAGCATACAATAAATAGCCATAAAGTGTAATTAAACATTTGCGTGCGGGAGGCGAATGTGATAACCACTAGGCCTGCACTACGGAAGTCTGTTGAGGTCCTGCAGAAACGAATCTTCAATGGGACTACAACGTGACGCATGAGGTCTCATGATAACATAACGATGTATTCTACAGGTGAAGCCGTAAGGTGTGCCGAGGTCCTCGCTAAAGTGAGCCTCAATCCCGTCTGCATCGTGAAAGGAGGCTACCAGAAGTTCTCCGCACTCTACCCATTTTTCAGGAGCGTTAAAATCATGTACACTATAATGGTAGGGTCGGGTGTGACCAGAATGAACAATTGATACTGTTGACGAATAGAAATGTACAAGTTGTACAAGTTGTACAAGTTTGTTTTTGTGTTGTTTGTTGCTTTATTTTAGGAGCTGGACAATTTGCAGCCATACCCAGTGGAGATTCTAGTAGGCCTACTGTATATGGCTGATCAAAACCAAGCAGGGAGTCACAGCATGTGTGACGACCTAAAGATCAGTGCCATGGTCAATGTTTCAAGTACTGCACTTGAGTAAGGGATTGCTGAAAAATTGCCTTAAACATAGAATATGCGATTTATGAGTTTATTAATTCCAATTATCTTTTTTCTGGGATTAGTGTTGAGACTGCAAACCACACAATACTCAATGTGTGCATGGCGGATTCTGTGGCGGAAGATTTGTACTCTGGTTTGGAGAGGATCTGTGTTTTTATTGGTAAGCAGCCAGTCCTCATGTGTTATCGTTACAGTTTGTTATTGAATCTTTGTAATGTGATAAATGGATGCTTATTGTGATTTAAGCAAGAAAATTGACAATACAAAGAGCAGCCCACTCTAGATGAACAGCAGAGCAGAAGGAAGGCCAAACGTAAAGTGTGTGACCCTCTACTGCCCTCACTCTTTAACCAGTTCCATCTGTTGCCCTCAGGGAAGCACTGTCGAGCTTCTTTAGAAAAGCTCAATGGAAAAGCTCTTCAAACCAAATGCCAACATAAAAATGAACACAATAAACAGGATATAACTTGAAATAAAGAAAACATTGGAAAAAGCATGATGTGGGTTAAGTGTATAGAATAACCAAATTCGTAAAAACAATTAATTGGATTTATATAGTGTTTTTTAAGGCACTCAAAGCACTTAAACTAGGTCTATGTTTGGCCTCAGAAACTAATTGTGTACCTTTGTTTGAACTAATGAACTTCTATTTCTTAATTCCACCATCAGAAATGTGTAAAGATTGATGAATACATGTATTCTTGTTATCTTTCATGTAGCCTGCTGTGTCTTTATGTCCAGGTTCGCATGTGAATAAGGGCTCTCCTGTTCTGGTGTTTTCAACCCATGGCATAGGCCGCTGTAGTGCTGCTACCATAGCTTTTCTCATGTACCATTTCAAGTACTCGTTGGAGGTGAGTAGCCTACCTTTGTGTGTAATGCGGACTTGAGTCTTCGAGCACTGTAACTTTTTAGTAGATTACAAATTTATATATTTTTTCTTCATTGTATTAAATTCGTTTTCTGTTTGAATTCCTGCAGGATGCATGGAAGTATTTGAAAAAGTGCAAGTCCAACATGAGGCCAAATAGGGGGTTTGTGCAACAGCTATCCGACTGGGAGCTTCACACAACGGGACAAAGATCAACGGATATCTCTGAACCTTATTTCTGATCAAATAATTTATATTGTGTAAAATAAAAGTCGGTTTGTTTCTGACAAATCTGCAACTAGTGTTTCTGAGTTCTGCGTTTAAATTGATAATCATACTAATACTAGACATAAAATATATAATTAGGCTACTTGTCATAGAACTAAAATACAAATAATAAAAATACAAAACTTTTGACAAAAAGTGTTACATTTCATCAAAAAAGACAACGACCAGCCCACGAGAAGAGCGCCTCGGTACGACGGCAGCCCTTTAAAGAGGCTGTTCGAGTATTCTTATTGGCTGACCGGCACCGTTAAGAACACCAGGGAGGATCTGATTGGACGGTTGAGTTGCGCTGCAGCCGTACTGGATGTAGCACGTACTACGTGGCTGTTTGACAGGACACAACTGTTGCACGCCGGAGGTTGCCATTACGACCCGCCGAGAGGTCGTAGACCAGATTACAACAATGATCAGCTCAAATAGTTTCAGTGAGTGCCTTCAGGAATGGGAAGTCATAGAAAAGGACTATCAACAAGTCCAGGTAAAGGAGTTTATATATATCGTGTATTGATAGAAACCGGGAAAGCAAAACAATGAACGGGAGTAACGTAACGCCCTCAAGTCAAGCTAGCACTGTTTTCCCAAAGAAGTGACCTGCATGATATGTCGAACGCTTTAGTTTACTGCCTTCGTTATACTGTCTGGTTAGCAGTATATTAACGGTAATCAAACCAACACGTCCTCGTTATAACTAGTTTATTAACGATGAAAACTAATGATCAGTCATGTGTGGAAAATAATGTCTCTATACTTATCACAATAGCCGATTGTTTACAGAGAGAAATCACAAGCTGCATATTCAGTATTTAGTTTGTGTTCGGTGTTCATGTGTGCATTCAGATTTTAAAAATCGGGTTTACGATCAAGGCTAAAAGCGTTTCCATTCTCATTATTTCAATCCATCTCATGTGTTTAGAATAAAATATTTGCAAACTGGACTACATTGTACACATACACATGTGTATGTGTACAAGAACGCCCGCAGCAGTAGATTGTGTCTCCGTTAAATATCCAATTACATTATGTTTGCCTACAGAAATAATCCTTTGTTGGTTTTCACCAGGAAACTCATCGTCTTTATAAGCATAAACTAGAAGAGGTCACAAAACTGCAAGACAGCTGCACCAGTGCTATTACACGTCAAAGGAGGAAGTTGAAGGAGCTGGCAGTGTCAATAAAAGAGTAGGTATTTCCAATAAGCCAAGTATCCTGGTATGCCTTGCCAAAGTTTGCATCTATGTTACTGTCACACAATGTGCTCACTTGCTGGTGTGAGTGTTCAACACGACGAGGACATATTGTCCCTGCAGCAGCAGAATCAGACTTCAGATTACTAACCTCAAGTCTGATGGCAGACGAGGTCAACTCTGTGAGAACGGGGCATTTCTCTTACATTCGCTTTATATTTATTTAGTCTAGTCATGTTTCTGGAAGCTAGGATCTGTAAGGGCGTAATTGGCTGTTAACAGGGAACACAAATTTGGTTAGCACTAGTAAACAGTAAAAAAGTGACCACTAAGGTCTCAAATGAGCACCGCGGCCACTGTAGAAATAGTCATATTCAAATCCGCTTCTGAAAGCCGTGTCTACTTGCGCAAATCAGTTTATCTTCGGTACAATATCTCCCTCACAAAACAGGAAACACTGTGTAACCTTCAGTTTTTCTGTCTCCGGCCAAAGCTCTTTGCCGTCTCCCACTCTCCCCCCAGAGGTTCTGCTATGACACAGTAGGACTGATGGATCCCAGATTACAGCCCACCTCAGTATTCTGTCCATATATATATATATATATATAGCATATATTTTATACATTGATGTAACCCACTACTTAAGTTCTACTTAACCACTACTTAAGTTCTACTTAACCACTACTTAACTAATATAAGAATGCAACAATATGGTAATAAATGGTAGATGACTTCTATTTTAAATAAAACACTGATCTATCTTGTCTCAATGTGCTTCTGTTCAGATGTAAAACAAACCACCCTACCCAAGACTTGAGTGCAGAGGAAATGAACGCCATTAAAGACATGCAGGACAGTATTAAAGAAAGGCCGGACATTTTCCTTGAGATGGAAGCTTTCCTGCCGAAGAAGAACGGGTTTGACATTTTACAATGATTTAATAAACAGATATTAATGTACTTTAATGTAATATTTAAGTTTAAGATCGAACTTGCTGAAATACTAACCTGTTTGTTCCCCTGGTTCCTCTTTAGGGTATACCTCTCTCTTGTTCTAGGGAACATCAACATAACGCTGCTCAACAAGCACTCAAAGTAAGCCACTGTGTATTTGAGGTCATCCCAGTAATCTCTCACTATGTGGACACGGAGAAGACTGAAATGCAGGCGCTCCAATCATGTCTCCGTTTTCTTTTAACAGATTTGCGTACAAGGACGAATACGAGAAGTTTAAATTGGTCCTCACGGTCATCCTCTTCCTGTTCTCCTTCACCTGCCGCTTTGTACTGAGCTACAGGTGAGAGGAAGCCACAGTTTGATGTTATTGGGGTTACCTGTACCATTCGTTTTGACACATTTACATAAATAAAAATGCAATTCATCCGTACGTTTTTTGCTGTTGTCATTCAGAGCACTGGATGCGCTGTTCAACTTCCTGCTGGTTTGGTACTACTGCACACTGACCATCAGGGAGAGCATCTTGATCAGCAACGGCTCCAGGTGTGGAAGGGCCTTTTGTTTGTCTGGGGATAACAGATATTGGACGGTATTGACCGAGGGGTTGTGTCACGTGATCACACAACCCTAAACGCTGTGTCCTCGCTGTGTTCTCAGGATCAAGGGCTGGTGGGTGTTCCATCACTACGTGTCAACCTTCCTGTCTGGGGTCATGCTTACGTGGTGAGTCACATGATGTTGTTTTGACTTCAGTGGAGGCAGTGATGCCTGCGCTCAATATGACTATAAGTGAGGGCTGAACGATTAGGACATAAATGGTAATTAGGTATTTACAGAGTATCTGTGGATACCTATTGTATTTATTGGGTTGCCGTATTACTAATATATATATATATATATATATATATATATATATATATATATATATACACAGTATATATCACATTTATTTATGTTTGCTATTTTTATACAATAAATTGTAATGATTAGCTAATTGCAGAGGCCAAAATCGTTATTTTGATTAATATGCAATTAAGATCTGCAGCCCTGCTACAACTACACTTACATGCACTTTACTAAACCAATCTTAATCTTGATAGGGCACTCAGTGCCGTTATTAAGTCATGTAAACACCTTAGGTCGATTGATTTATTCCAAGAGCATAACACGACCAGGACAACAACTACATATCTCATTCGGAATTTAGACACCTTAAATGAGTTGATCGTCCTGAAATACCTGTTTTTACAAGTAGTGTTGCAAATCAACTTAAGAATGTAAATTAAAACAACACAATAATAAGACAAGAACATCTGAACCATCACGTATTGGATCACAAGATTTTAGGGTTGGATTTAGCGCACCTGTCACTACTTCAAATGCCCAGTATCCGTTGGATACACCATGTTAATGCAGTAATCAGTATGTAAACACCTTACTGGGAGTATGACCTTAATCTGTTTATTATATATAATTTATTCTGCCTTATCTGAACTAAGATGCATTAATGTAACTAATGAATAACCATACAGGTAAAGATTTCCCTAAATTTCACAAAGAAACCTGTAGTAATTGTGACAGTAGTTTCAGTCTCTTCTAATGATAATAACTTCTTGATCGCTTCTAGTGATCAATCTTTTATTAATTTATTGTTATTTAGCAAGCACTGATGCCCAACCATATTTTCAAATATTTACTGCATTACAGTGAGCTATTCGAGGCATTTAAGTGGCAGCTACCAAAACCATTCACTTGGTTTTGGTACACAACTATGCATACAGATCTGTGCAAAACGGGGCAAATCAAGCATAAGTAATCAATGGTTGGCTTCCTTTGCAGGCCTGAGGGTGCCCTGTACCAGATGTTCAGGAACCAGTTCCTAACATACTGTCTATACCAAAGTAAGAGACCTCGGCCAACGCCTATTGACCAACAGTATATATGCATTTAGAAAAGCTACTGCCTGGATTCGGTTATTTGATTGTTTTTGTTTTCTTTCTTTTTTATGCAAAGTAGGTTTTGTCCAGTTTCTCCAGTACTATTACCAGAGTGGCTGTCTGTACAGGCTCCGAGCTTTGGGTGAAAGGCACAACATGGACTTGACAGTGGGTGGGTACACTCTTGCTGTTATGTGATGTCATTCAAGTTGCATTGTTGAGTCATCATTTACTATTGCACACATATAAATATGTTGATCTATTAACTAATAAGCATAGGCACACTATGTCTAAGTGGGTGTCATAACGGACGGACATAATGGTAGCACATCAAGCAAAACCGTTTTAGTAAATGAAGTTCAAATGAGTAGTGTCCATGGTGGTGTAGATCTGCGGGTAATAATTTCAAAGGGAGGTCTGTGGGATAACGCTGATTCATAAGTGACACACTATAACTTCCAATGGTGTTGTGTTCTCTGTGCTCTCCTGTAGAGGGATTCCAGTCGTGGATGTGGCGAGGGTTGACCTTTCTCCTTCCCTTCCTCTTCTTCGGTCATGTGAGTGTTTCCACCAAGAGGACGTAGTGTCACGTATGCATTTGGAAACTGATACTTTTGCACAAGCCTGTACAAACATGCTATGTCCCCACAATAACTTCCTGGCCTCTGAAATCGATTGCATTGTTTTACATTGCTTTACAATTTAGTATTTTCTTCACCTGGTTTCCCGGTCACCTTTCAAATCTAGCTCTTTTCAATAAATTACAGTTACAAAATCTATTAAAATGTAGTGACTCTAAATACAATAACAATTTAATACCACTGTAGCAAATTCCAGGCTACACACCACCTAGGTGGCTGCCACACTTCACCAAGGTGACTCTTCTTGGGCTCCTCCAAATAAAGGTTTAAACCGGTTTATTGCCAATGTTGCGTATAATGATACAAACAGCTGGTGCTCCATGCTGCCATGCCAGAGAGCTCTCCCTGAGTGTGTGTGGTGATGGCTAGTTTAACCTGTGCACACTGATTGCTCAATGTGCAACAGGTGTGCAGCCTCACCCAGCTCCAGACTCCAATCAGTCTGACTCGGGCCAGGTGAGGCTGCTTACACCAGCCATCATCCACACACACTCCCACAACCACGTTTACATTTGGTCCTATTTTTGATTGGCTACTTCCTGTTTCCGCAGTTCTGGCAGCTCTATAACAGCTTAACACTCTTCAAAATGGGCCAGCTACCAGAATGCAAAGAGTGGCAGGTTAGTGCACTTCTCAATGTCACTTTATTTTTACACCTCCAAGTCTTGAGCATCCTTGAATGGAAGCAAACTGTACACACCAGAATATAGACATTTCGATGTGTCCCTTTGTCAGCTAATATCTACATATATATCTATAGATATATGCATATATCTATAGATGGATGGATAGATGGATAGATGGATGGATGAATGGATAGATGGATGGATAGATGGATGGATGGATAGATGGATGGATAGATGGATAGATGGATGGATGGATGGATGGATAGATGGGGATGGATGGATGGATGGATAATATCAAAGTCAGGCTCCATTTAGAAAAATGGGTCAGAATGACATGACCCCATTAGAGGAAACCACACTAGAGAAGTGGAGGGTGCTTAGGCAAAGCTTAAGCGGTGCACTCCACAAATGGAGAAGTGCTGGCAAAACAGAGATGTACCGGTTGTCGTGGGTTGTCACGGCTCCATTGTAAACGACGCCCAGCCCTAAATAAAGAAGTAGTAGTGCTACAGTTAGTCAAGTGTAACGCAAAGTACCTTCACCGTTATCATCCATAACAAATGAAAGAACGCAGCTGGAGGGCCAATGGCGGATGAGTCGGAGAGTTAGGCCTACTATCATGAAGGGTTAACATCAATATTAGCCTTGGAACTTTGAGCAACTATGACTCCCACAGTCCCTCCCACTTCTCACTGTGTTTTAAGCAACTACATATTATAATGAGAAAGCACAATATATTTTTTAATTTTGTTA
Source organism: Lota lota (assembly GCA_026745465.1). NCBI lineage: Eukaryota > Metazoa > Chordata > Actinopteri > Gadiformes > Lotidae > Lota > Lota lota. The sequence continues at coordinate 3,291,302 of JACYXH010000764.1, forward strand.
ATATACAAATAGGCTTTATAGCCTTACCCATGGCTACCTCCTCCTGGATCGTAATCATACACACATCTGGGTGATCATACTAACACACATCTGGATTATCATAATAAAATGGATCAGGAAAGAAATCAAAGAAAGAAACCAACAATATTATGCAACCAATCACCCAACGTTTCCTCGTCATGTCATGAGGCGATCACGTGTGGGGTGAGCGTGTGGTGCGTCACTTTGATCAATCCCTAATGGCCTTTCTTCTGTGCTCCAGGTGGTGATGTGTGGCTGCTCCTACCTCACACTGTTCCTGGGGAACTTCTGCACCACCCTGGGCGTAGTTTACCAGAAGTACATCACAGACCCAGACAAGCCCAAGAGTCTATAGGTCCACGAGGGGAAAGGGGAGCAGAGCACAGGACAACGTTATAGAGTGGAATGTTTGTTACACAGGTGTTTCATTTTAAACAAGCTTTTATTGTTGTTATTTTATTGGTCTGTGTTTGTCGGTTGTTTACTTTGCACGTATTTTAATTGTTTATGTCCTGACAATTTCATTTGTCAATCTATCCCAAAACAAGTGAATGTACAATGAAAGTACCACGCCAAACAGTAAAAATACAATCCCACTCTGCTAGGCTTCTGCTATTGACAGTGTATGGCTGCTAACATGTAATTCACATGGTTGGTCTGGGTTGGCAGCAATTACAAATAGATTTACAAGGAAGCATCTATTTATTATTTAGCATAATTCAGAGAAAAAAAAGTGTTGCATTCACAGCCATGATTGTATGGTCAGGGACTGCGTTTGTTTTTTAGTTTTGTAGCTGGTGTGTGTCGCCTTCTCAGGCCATCCAGGCACAGCCAGACCTGATCAGTCGATCTGGAACATATCCACGTCAAAGGCTGTACCACTTGCTCTGTTCTGTCCATTTCTCTGATTATAACATGTTCATCAAAAACGCAATACTTGGTTTCTGGTGGATGTACATTTGTACTTTATTTTTAATTTTTCCTCTTGTAGAGCAACATTTGGTGAACAAAAGTCTACTCGGAACAAGGTTGCCTTTCTAGCACACTGTGAATGTCATACTTTAAATATGCTGTATATGTCGAGCTAGTGCCAAATTAAAAGGAATTGCTTGAATACCAATGTATGTTGCATTCAAGGACGTGTAATCCTCAGTACTTATACAGATAAGTACTAAGCATTCATCCATTCCTGCTTTTTCCTCCATATTGCTAAATCAGGGGCTTGGATAATTAAACTGATTACATTTACTTAGCTGCCAGGGTCTTCATGCTTTTGTTTTTCTGACCATTGGTTAGATTTTAAATGGGTTGAACACGAAAGAGAAGGCAATTTTCAGTCCTAAACTACATCTAGGCCATTCCAGTGTTAAAACGCAGCTTGGATTTGACACCATGCCTTGTCTTCAGCTTGCCATGGGCATAAACAGCTCATGGCAGGTATGTTCGCCTTCAGTATCAGTTCAACAAGTTACAGCACATGCCTGTGGATTGCAATAGTAGTCATAGTGTAAGCTAATTCTTTTATCTGCTAGTCTAAACAATATTCAACTTGCACTGTATAGCATTGTCTGGCCATATTTAGCTGTGGTTCATGCAAAAAATAATGACCATGTTTCTTGTGAAATAATATTAGTGTCCTACATTTAAAATGCTGAACAGTCACATTGTTACCCTACAGGTGGGAGTGTCCAAAATATGCTGTAAATTTCATATTGGGGGGGGGGGGGGGGGGGCGAAAGGGGGGAAGGATAAAGCGGGGGGGGGGGGGGGGCGGGGGGGGGGGGGGGGGGAGGAGGGGGGAGGGGGGAAAAACACAATGTTTATAGAATAATGAAGTACAAGTTTTCAAAAAAGATTTATATCATTCAAAATGATCCGTTTCAGACGGGTTGTATTAAAAACTGCCATGACCCCTTTTCACCACATTGCGGTGCCATTGAACCATCATAGATGCCTTCACCTAAACGACAAGCTAGTGTTCAAATAGAGCATAGCCGTATAACATTAAATATTAAATATAGTATAGTCACTAATAAACATCTTGCAGCAAGTTTCATATAACATATTGACATATTATATCCAAACATAAAAGTATTTTATGTACCCTTTTTATTTTACCCTTTAAATTGTGTATTTAATCTATTGAGAATATACTTCCAGTAACGGACTTGAATTGGACAATTGACACAGAATTCAAAATAACAAAATCGGAAAGACAATTTTAAAAACAGCCTGTTTCACAGTTTATTCTATGCCAAAAGCAGCACTACATGTTGTACCTGGAATAGACACACAATATTGGCTAAGTTCATGATGTCAATATTTCTCTTTGAAATCCCTCCTTTCCTCCCCTTCTCTCCTCAGGGGAGGTTTGTTAAAGAATACCAAAAAACAACAAGAGAAAGAAGAAGAGGATCAAAGAGAATAACACCTGACCAAAAAAAAAAGCATGTCAAATGGAAAGCCAGTCTGAGTCTGACTCTGAGCCCTCCACCCAGACCCCAGACCCCAGACCCTAGACCCCCCTATACAGCAGCAGCAGCATGTCTTGATGTGGTGGTGGTGGTGGTGGTAGCAGCGCCGAGGGGTGGGGTGAAGCTGGGCTAGGGATGGAGAACAGAGGAGATAGAGGTAGAGCAAGAGAGAGAGAGAGAGAGAGAGAGTGAGAGATAGAGAGAGAGTGTGAGAGAGAGAGATAGAGAGCGTAGAGAGAGAGAGAGAGAGAGTGAGAGAGAGAGATAGAGAGTGAGAGAGAGTGAGAGAGAGAGAGAGAGAGTGAGAGAGAGAGCAAGAAAGGGGGGACCCACACCACTATACCCGCAGCCCACTTTCATCTCCGCTGTTTTAAGCCAGAGCAGTGGGGGGGAAAGGGTAGTTAACTCTTATCTGTCAAAGCCTGAGGATGGTGTTTCGGGGGGGGGGGGGGGGCGAGTCTGGGCCTGTCCCATGAGGCCCACCAGACAAGAGATTAGTATATATATGT